>VWZG01005391.1:1416088-1463891 GCA_013396735.1 Grallaria varia | reverse complement strand
GGAATAAAAGGCAAGGAAATTGGACACTTCTTTTGAACCTCAGATGTTGGTTCACATCATTAGGTTTGACTTGGGGCATGAGGGACTGGGTATGATACTATTTTATCCAAGTCACTGAATTTTATTTTACATAGGAATGAAAAAAAAAAATGTTTGAAACAGAAATTATCAATGTTTTCTTTTTCATACCTGCTCAGATTCTTAATAAGAAACCATATCCTGAGGATTTTCTAGCTCGTGCTCCAGTGCAAACTCAGTTGTGAGTATTTTGTCCTCATAAATTTAATAACAAGATATTGTAAAGAACTTGGTTTTGACTTAGGTTTGCTCAAATTGCAGTTGGTGGAACAATTCTTACCAGTTTCTACTGAGATGTATTATTATTCCAGTGCTGGACACTACAGAAGACTTTATCACTCATACATGAATTTAAAACATTGGGGTTTATCAATATTGTTTTACAAGATATACAATTTAATTAAGTTTTATATTCTTTGGTTTCTGTTTTTAAAAACCTCCATGTATAGTCCCACAATAGAATTAGATAAAATGAGGGGCTTTTGTTAGAATTATAACAGATGGTTGCTGTAAACCTGGAGATACATTCTCATTTGCCACAAAAACCTTTAAGACACTTCCATATAGACATGAAGCAAATCCTGCCAGTGCAGCTTCCTCATGTATCCCAGACAGCAACCAAACAGTAGTTCAAGGAATGTGCCAATTTACTCCAGCAAAAAAAGAGGATTTCTTATGGTACTGGAGCCTGACCCAGGAAGACAAAGGAGAAAGAGTGACCCCTCCTGGCACCACATAAAATCTAAAGCCGCTTCCCATCGGAAACAAAGGGGTTGAAGGAAAAGAGGGAGTTGGATTTGAACAAGTAAATGTTTTTTTTCAAATGTAAACACTGCTCATCTCATAGGAAAATTCAAATTCTCACCTGATTTTAGGAGTTCAATAACAATGAGCAGGCAATGAGATGACAGTTTGGTAAAGTTTAATGAGGATAATTAATAATAAAAAGTGGCTAATGCACCCTGAAAAAGCTTTCTGTTGGGCTATGTGTGCTCATTTGGCCTAATTATTTTTGATGTTTTGCCCATCAAATAACGAAAGTGCAGCTTGTGAAATGTCAGATATAATTAGAACAAATAAAGCTGTAGCATGAACATCCAAAAAGCTTCCAATACCCATTAGCAAAAATTCTCTTTAGGATCCACTTACACAGCAGCAGGGGCAGGCATTTCACAGGTAGGAAAGCTGGCACACAGGTAACAGGCAAAGTTTTGAAGTCAAAGGTCCTTGAAAGATTTCTGGCAAATAATAATGCTCTGTGCTTTGTTAAGGGTATCCATTTACAGATCTTAGAAAAGTGCCTTAATTTCCCCAAGATTCAGTGATAAAACAGGGCCATACAACAAATATTTTCATATTCCTCTTATCTCCTCTAGCGTAACATATGTGGCATCTCTGCTAAGTTAAATAATGATTTACTGAATATTGGAGTCAATTAAAGGCATACGATACATGTGTACTGTGTAGGATACTGTACTCCCTGTTTGAGTCAGCCTTGCTCTGTGTGTTCTGCATTGCAGTTTAGCTGCTGTTACAAGGCTCCCAGGCTGCTTAGAGGACTCTGTTTACCCCACTTTGTTGCTCTCTTCAGGAACGTTCAAGACAGCCTCCCTTTTCATCAAAGCACAGATTATTTGCTCCTTTGCACCACCACCCAACTGGTGCTGCTTTTAAGTAACCAATTACCCCACTTGTATTCCAGGCATGCAACCAGTATTTGTTTGGAAGAGCACAGAAAGGCCAGGTTAAAGAGATAAGCATTGCTCTCATGTAACTCTGTTTTTAACATACAATGGGAACATCTGGGAGTTCAGATCAAACAAAATATCCAAGATATTTTCGATCTTTCCAAACACAAGAAAGGGTTTTCTACCTATCTTCTATGATGACAAACGAAAATAAGAAACATGAGGTTTAACCACAGAACTTTCCATCAAATACCAGGCTCTGAGATCCAGACAACTGCATAACAGTGAGAACTTAACTATGGAAAATGCAATGGAGCATAGATTTGAAACTTTTTCATTACAATTCACAGTGCTTACAAAGAGATGATGTCTGATTCAGTTCAAAAAACTCCTTTTCCTTTCTTTTCCTAATGCTAGACAAACATACATGCACATTTATTAGGGAGATGGGGTGATGTAACTTTTGAAGAAGCCATGACAACACTTCAAACTCCACAGTTCCAATTAGCCTCTTATCCATCTCATTTTGTTCTTTCATGCTTGCTTCACTGAGTTTTGGGTATTCCTACAATGATCCCTCAGTATCCAGGAGAAAATTCTCCAACCATCTTCAGCTCACTCCAACCAGTGAGCAGGTTCAGAACTCTGCTTTCAGGTACCTGCTGTTGATGAGCACCTGCAGCATCACACCTTGCACTCATGTGCCAAATTTCTCCAGTTCAGAAATTCAACCAACGCCTGGGACCTCACGATGGAACTACCAATACAATCAAAAAGCTATTCAGCAGAAAATCTTCAGACTCTTCAAGCATCAGAAAAAAAAAAGAGCTGCTATTCTGAGTAGACAGGAAGTCACAGAATATTGCCAAAAGTTGAAAGAAATCAGGCTGTTTAAAACACTAATGGAGGCACTCAGATTCCTGCCATTACAGACAGGAATCTTGAAGGCAGAATTATATGAGGGACCAGTGACCCTGATTCTTAACAGAAATGGGGAAGGGAGGCCAAGCGGAAACAAGAAAAATGGGTATGAAGATACAAATTTTCCATAAGAGAACAATATTAAACACTTGCTACTGGAAAAACACTATGAAAAAAAATGCCAGAAAACTTTCCAACATCATCCTGTCACATCATAAAACTCAGTGTAGATCAGAAACTGCTTTCACAGACCTTCAAAGTTCCCACTGGAAAAATTCCCTTAATGCAAATTAATTAGGTGTTCCCCTGTCTGGAGCCAAGCAAGCCAGCATTCAAAACAACACAAGATGTTGTGCTTCCAAAGTCATGCAGCTTCAAGTATCAAAGTCCTATACCCAAGGATTGTGAAGTCTTCTGTACCCTGAACCAACTACAATATTTTATCATATTCTTCACTGCTGCTAGAAATTAAAAATTAATATACCATCTAACCTAAAAAAGATGAACCCAGCAATCCCCATTCATTCAAAAATCATTTTAAAAAATTATATAAACCAGCCATAGATGACAAGAGGTACAGATTGATATTGCTGCCATCACAAAGACCTACAGCTCAACCACAAGAAAGAAAAGAAACTGCATTAAAAGCAATCAATCAAATGCAAAATCAAATAAAGAAACCATCTTACTCTCATGCTGCAAAATACAGCCTGTGAAGCACTGAAAGTTCTAGTGCAGGGTCTGTGCTGAAACCAGCTGTGATTCCTGCACCACAGATCCAGGGGGATGGGGAAGATCATCCCTGGCAGTTGCAGTAGTCAGAAAAAATGTTAAGCCAAGAGGAAACAAGAAGGTCCAAAAACCAGGGCTTATCCAATTTTCCCATTTCTGGAATTTGAAGACAGTATTCTGGTGACTTTTTATTCAGCTTTGTCTCTTCTCTATAACTAAGGAGAGAGATTCAAAGTCAAAATGACTGTTCAGCAACTGGTTTTCACTGCCAGTTTCACCGTTCTGCACCTCTTTAGTTACACAAAGTCAAGGAATCAGTATAGAATTAAGATCATGTTCCTATATTCTTGCCATTCTATACTGAATATTTGGAAATAAGCATTCAGGGGTTAAAGTCAACTGCTATTTAGCAATTGTGTGACTGCACAGGAGAGAGATGTCTCATTGGTTCAAAATAAATGCTTCCCCCAAATAATGATGCTAGTCAATGTTCCCATGAAAGTCGCTGTTGGAAATGATCTGAATGAGCAGATCCACCTTACAGAATAGCTACATTTTGAGCCCACGTCAGAGAGAAGCAGCTGCTTTCCCAAAATAGCTAAAATCATGCTCTGGCACTGCTGCCTCTTCCAAATGTTTCTGTGATTTTTGTCTGCTTTTGATGTGAGTGATGGAATCATTTTCAGTGAGGCTGTTGTAGTAAATTTCAGCCCTCTCTTGTTCATCTTTAAAATGTGGAATCTAAAACACACACACGTTCCAGTCAGATCTTTCAAAGCACGCTATTTTGTTTGTTTCTTTGTGGGATTTTTTTTTTAATCCCAGCAAAGAATGAAATAGGCAACACATTTTTCGTAGGTTTTATCAAAGCAGAAATGAAAGAGCTGGAAAATTATCAGTGATATATCATAATTCTTTTCTGAGATAATTACAAAAAAATTGCCAGGCGTTCAGGTAATTTCAGATTCCCTAAATGCATACAGATGGTTGTCTCTGAGCTACTGCACTTTGAATTTCAAGGAAAACTGCCTCTGTTTGCCCCCAGCTGCTGCTCCACTCACAGAATATATTAGATATCAGATTTCAGATGCCTTTTGTTTAATAAAATGACAAAGACAGTCCAATCCAGCAAAATACTGCACTTAATGGCCTCCTAAGGCATTCAGTGCTTCACACAAAGCGATCAGGTGCACATAAGGTGATTACCACAGCAAAAACCGTCTCTGCAGTTTGGAAAATGTACAAAGATGAGGAACTTTTCACTCAGCAGCCGAGAGAAAGCCATTATATCACCAGCCATATGGGTCCCTGCAGCAACCACGAGCGAAGAAAGGCAGAGCCTGATCGCACCTTTATTGGGCTACAAATGAGGAACAAAACTAGAACCAGGGTAACTCTTCCCCAGATTCCAAAATCCCTTCAGGATTTGGAGGGGACCCATCACACCCTGCAGCTGGGAAAGCAAGAACCATCACCCAAACAGAAAGGTGTGTGCAGGAGGAGGCTCTCGGGCCAGCACAGCTCTGAGGAGCGTATTCAAAGGTGTGAAAATGCCACAGGGTTGGGGGTAACGTTCAGGGTTATGATCCTGATGCTGGAGGGACATTTACAAAGAGCTGGGTTCCATTTAGAAGTCAGTAGTCCTCAGACAAGAGGGGAGCACCCAGTTCAGGGAGAAACTCCTCTCCGCTACAGTACTTCACAAAATTAAAAGAATGCAAAGGAGTGATGCAGAGCACACTCAGCATGAGGACATCTGACCATACCAACTGCTGAGAGGAGTGCCATAATGAAGTTTAAACAGTCAAGACAATTGGGCCTTGTGCCATGACTCCTCCCCTCGATCTCCCACAAACCCAGAGGGGAGCAACTGAAGTTCAAAACATACTTAGTTTCAAAATATTAATCTATTTCATTAATGCTACGCCCTGTGTACGTATACGTTTCCTGTGAGAGAACAGTTGCGATCCCGCTTTTCTCTGCCTCCTGCAGGAGCAGGACATCATGGGCCAGGCAGAGGGAGTCCAGCCTTTGTGCAGTTGTCTGGATTGCCACATCAGGCACTCTCAGCATTCTGGTGTCTTCCATCAGTGATAACTTATGCCAGCCCCTGGAAAGGGGGCTTCATGTCCTGCTGCAGGACCTCACCTTTCTCATCCCTAAGGCATGAAGACAAAAGTTTGATGGCGGGGTAAGTAGCTAAACTTATTAGTGGTTATAAAATATGTTGTGATTCTCAACTGGAAGACGTGTAACTGCAAAATAATGTATTATTTTCTTTGGCAATAGTACTTCTATTTTCAATCTGGCAGTGAGTACTTGGCAATTGCTTGCCAAAGATAGGCAGCCAAAAACAGTAGTCATCAACACCAAAAACAAAGTAGAGCAGAAGAACCTATTATTTAATAACAGAAACTATTTTCATATAACAAATAAAATATTTAAATAAAGTATATGATGGAAGAGATTCACATTTGAAGGCATCCATGATACAGGCTTTGCTCATAATGAAATAGCTGTGTGGAATTACAAGCATTCTTCTGTATTTGTTGAGCTACAATTACCTTTATTTTGCTCTGTTCATGTTTACCAGTCGTCGCACTGTGGCACATGCCCTCTAAACAAGGTCAGGCACTGCAGATAACAGAGGATGCCCATCACAACCCCAGCCCAGGTTCTCAGCTTAGCTTAGACAGATGAAACATGGAGTCATTTCACTTTAACTGTCATGAATTTATGTCTAAATCATTCGTTTGTCATCTAATTTAACTTTTATGAGGAATCACTTTAAAAACTGAAATAATTCATTTGTACCTTGAACTTGTATGAAAAATTAATGCTGTTAAGGAACAAAAAGTTCAAAAGATAGACTGATTCAGAACTGTCTGCTTAAGATTATGTAAGAATCCAATCAGTTGCATTCTCTGCTCAGACTGAACCTGCACCAAGTTTCCCAATAACTTCCTAAGAAGGTTTTATTTAATCAAGAACAAGTTCCATGGAGCCCCAAAGGTCACAGTTTAGAAGGATTATCTGACCTAGACTTTGTATAAAGCAGATGGCTCTGCTTTATGGCAATTAGTAAGCAGGAACTGTGGTATCTGGTTATATCTTCTGATTCTCTGTTTATATGAAGTTATGTGAAACTGGAACCTCTTTGAAAGTCAAGCTGTGTGGAAACCATTTCAGACTATTTCATTTCTAATTATAGGCTTGATAAGGCCATTTTCATGCAAGAGTAGGATCAATGCAGAGACTGTCAAACTTGTGAACATCCATCCATGGGTAAGTGGTCTGACTTTCAAAGGCTATCACAAAGATAACCTTGACATGGGCAATGGGAATCTCACTTTAAAGAAAATGTAAACCCTATCTACAAACTTTAAGGTAGCCTTTCCATGCAGCTTCAGGGCAGCAGCAGTGGTTCTTTACCAATGCCATTCTCTTTAAACATGAATATTTATTATCAAAAGCAGAGATTGAAAATATTAAATTTTTTACTCCCTTCCATTTCCTATTCATCCACAAATACATACATTTCCCATCACCTATCAAGACAACTGAAATGGGAAATGAAATTGAATTCTTAAGCCCACTCTTTCTGGGTTCCCACGCAGATCCAAGGAGGGCTGGTTTGCCAGGGCAGCCCCAGACAATAAAGGACATTTTTCTCCCCCTGACCTCAGTGTATATGTGTGGTCAGCTCTGCCAGAACTGGTATAAGCTACCTCTCCTCCAAAGGAATGAAACTATTCTGAATAGTTTCCAGTAGGCCTGGAGTAACGCTGTCTGGACTTTTGGTGAGTTCTATTAGTTCAGGCTCAGCACAGTGCTGCTCTAACAGCTCAGTGCCAATGTACCTGCCCAACTTCCACACCCGGATGGTTCCAAGCACAACGCTTTGGACACGAGGGATAGAAGAGCCGAAGTGTCTTCAGCTGAGGATGCAAGTCCACCCTGAACAAACTGTGAGCACTCTGAGCACAGGGCCTTCCACTCCTCATCTCTGTGCTTCTCACAGCCTGCTGCTCTCTGATGACCCTTTGGAATCAGTAAGAGAGCAACACCATTGCTGTGCACAGTGAGAAGTCTTCCTTGCAATAGAAGGAAAAAAAAAAACCCTCTATGTTTTCTTATCCTAGCTTTTCACTCCAGAAGAAAACAAAAAAATCCAAAAAGTATTAGCTGCAATTTAGCGAGACTTATGTATGAAGTATAAGTGGGAGGCTTCACAAACCTGAATTGCCTTTACTCACAGGCATAGAATATGCTTTGTGTAGGATTTGGATATTTTCAAGCAATCAGTTATGTTTCAAAATCTAAAGAGAAAAATGTTTGTGAACTCAGTCACTGATTTAAACTATGTTCTTGTACCATTGTACGCCTTAAAATCAATTTCAGAAATGAAGGTGTAATTCAGACAATCGGTTGACTTTTATAAAAATCACATAGACATCTAAAAAAAGAACAAACATGTTTAAAATCTGAAAATATTATGAGAAAAGGCAGCTACACAACTACCACTGTCATACAGGAAAACTATTCAATGATTGTATCCCAGAAGTAGCTGAAATAATTTTTTAAAAATATATTAAAAATAAAACCTTAAAAATAATTCCACAGATCTCATTAGGATGCACAGATGAAGTGTAGAGCATCCTGTATAAATGGTTTCATGATACACTGTGAGAAAGGTACCAACAGTAAATGAGCAGAACAGGTCCAGGACAGTTTGTGGCATACACAGAATACAAACACTTCTACAATAATACCAGTAAAACGTATTCCTAATAAATATTAATGACAGGAACAGCTTAGAATTTTGTTGATGGAACAAAGATAAATGCTGTAACTCTGTAATCAGAATCCATATAATCAATATCACTAAAATGGCTGGTGTTGATTATGAGTTTCATTTAAGTTTCTTGCAAAGTATATCAAAATTCCAAACTAAACCTAGTAATTTAGTTCTGATCTTCCTGTATTTTCATGTGTTATCGTTTCCACACCATCACAGAAGACTTGGGCATACAGACACAATTGAAATTGGTTGAGTCTCCCTTGTTTAACAAGTTACCATCCATAGTTAAGCCGCAGCAGTGAGACAAGTGGGCTCACAACCTTTCCAAAGAAAAACAACATTTGAGAGGACATTTTATGATTACTTAATCTATCATGGCCTGTTTCACAACTGAGAGTTGGCTAAGAGCACACGTAGAGGAATTATTTTGACTGACCTGTTGGTAGCACCTTTTTTAAAGCACAGTAACTTAAGTACTTTTCACCCTGTGACTAAAAGTTGAGTCCATGTGATTCTTGCCTAGTTTTTTTCCAAATCAAGTAAACTCATTTATAATTGGTTAGATTATTGGTTTCATCATTTGTTTGACATATGCAACTCTCATTCAGAGTTGTTTCTCCTGTACATGTAGGCTTTTCTGCCAACCTGTGTGTAACTGTTTCTATCCACTTCTGCTGGCTTGTGTTCTCCAATTACACTGAACAGGAGGAAAGGTGAGATTTCCTTTGCACAATGTGTAGCAAACAAAAGTGCAAAAAATCCTCTCTATCACAGTATTCCCAACTATCAGAAAACAGTTCCAATATAATAGAATAGAACACAAAACCACAGTCCTCCAGTCTAACCACGTAACTAGACATTGGAGGAAATTTCAGGTGTGGGATGAGAGAAAGAGACAGATATAACACCTGGTTGGTTCAGAGGAACGAAGTGGCCTGAGCAGGTCCCTGGTGTCAGCTCTGAACCCCTGCAGTTCATCACCCTGTGCAGTCACAAATACGCTCTCTGCCCCACGGCTTCACTCAGCCTCCCACTCCCCTGCTCTCTTTGGCATTACAGGCTCTTTCAAGAACGGAGAGTTTGTCACATTTTGCAAAGTGCCTGAAGATGGAAAGCACTTTTATAAGACCAATATGGGAGTCAGCCCTCTCTGACTGCACACCTGCTACTACCTGTAGGTACCTAAAGGACTTCACATGCGTGTCATCTATGCCTTCTACAACGCGCAGTGCAAAAGCTGACTCCGGAAATCACAATCTGCCACCAGCTGAGCACATGTGGCCCTTCCTTCCTCTCTGAGCACTCCCACTGCAGTCACATTGATATGAGTCAGCAGAGCTACTTGTATGATAACCATACTCAGGTGCTTAAGTGCTCACAGGCTCAGGAACAAATCTGGAAAGAGACTAAACAACTTGGAGAAGGGATTTTTTTTTTAGAAAGGAGAAGGTTTAAAGCAGAAATTGCAATTGGGACACAGTTCTGAGCAGGATGCTTTCCTTCTCCCAACGCTGCCTTGCTGGGTGTTGAGACAAGGCATGTTGATGACTTGGGCAGCAGGTGAGGTAACAACACACTTTGGCAGCCCAGAGCACAGCTGGGACAGGTCACGTTGCTGACACTCAAAGCATCTTGACTGCTAGAGGGATCAAAATGCCAACATGCTCAAAAACAGAAAAAGCAACAAAAAAGATACATGATTTCCAAAGGTTGCTGAAGGGTACATTTAATTCTACCTCATTGGAACAAACTAAGCATGTATCTTTAAGTCTTAAGGCGAGGACACAGATCAAGATGCACAGCTGCTGAAAATGACTAGTCAGCTTCAGTGAGACTTCCATGACATGCAACAGGTCACTGTTTTGTCTTATACCTCTTTAAGTAAATCTGGTCAAAAGATTTAAAAAAAAAAAAATGAACAAACCACAAACAAAAACAAACAAAAAAGAACCCTCAACCAACAACCAAGATTAAGTCGGTTTCAAGGACAAGTTCTCATTTCTAATGAGGACAGACACATTTTACAGGATTCTGTTATGAAATGGAGTCATTCAAACTGCATTTTAATTTTCCTTCACAAAGACTGGGCACACGCTTTAATTAAAGTTCTGTGAAAAATTATACTGTAAGGTTGGAAGAGATCAGAAAATTTTAAAACCACTTGAAGGCAAACTGCACTCTCTGTTTCATGGGCACAGCCAGGATAGAGAGGTCTTCCAGCATATCTGTCCACCTAAGAAGTCCTTAATTCTGATGTTAAAATTGAGCCTTTAGTGGTGTTTTCAAGTGTTATCTGAGTTCAAATTGCCAGTATGATAGAGTCTGGTAAGGAAAGAGAGCCCCTTTCTGCTGGCATGTGCCTCTTTTCATGTAATGAAAAACAAAAGATCCAGAATCCTCAATATAGTTTATGTAATAATTAATTCTGGAATACTGAATCAAGTTAATAGCATTAAACTATTTCCCTTAGACAAGTTAAAACACATATTGTATTATTTTACAAAGAACAATTCATCCAAATGTTGAGATTTACACCCTATTAAAGCAAAGTGTTCCTTAATTTCAGCTTTCCTGTGCATGATTGAAATATCTATAACTAATATGTAAGAACTATGCTCATAGTTCCTACTTTTTCCAAGATATTTTCTTCATTATCTCCTGAGTCAAATTTTTATTGGCTAAAATTAATGGACCCCAAAACGAACCCATCTCCATTAGTCGGATATATTTCATGGCAATTGCAGAAACAAGATCCTCCTAACTTCCCAGCACAGTTTATGCAGAAATATGAATTTTTACCTTTTTTTTTTTCAGCTTGACATTCTTGCTCAGTACCCATTTCCTTATACCTTACTGTTTTATTATTGGTAAAACCACACACTAAAACCTCTGCATGTACAGAATTCTTTCTCTGAGTTTCTGAACTGACACTAAATAAGATGTGACATCAAACTTTACACAGTTTCTCTTTTCAGGTTGAATGCAGTCACAAAAATGCACTTCAAGTAGAATAAGCTCTGAGAGAAATGTCAGCCAAAAGATCCTCTTTCTTGAGACTTCAGGCACCTCTCCTTCCTGCCTAAAACATGGATGCTAGTGGGTCAGAAAGCAAGTCATTTTTCAAACAATCTTATGACCATTAGTCATCACTCTCAATACATCTGGAAGTGCCACCTCCATAAGTACTTTTTGTGACACTTAAAGATGGCCCCAGTCATTTTGATGAACATTAGGGAATTCACCTGTCAAAATATGTGGCAATTCAATCAACATCACTCTGTTATTTATGATTCAAAAAAAAGTTAAAACTATCTCTGTAAATAATTTTTTTAAAAAGGAGGAGAACCCACAAAAACAGAAAAGGGAAAGCCTGGAAGTAAAAATTAATTACTGTCCCAAGACTTAAATCAAATTTGAAAACTGTCATTTGTCCATTTAACACCATTTATTTTTGTTATTCATTTTCATACTCTCCTGGACTCTGGCAAGGATCAGGAAACCAAGCACCAAATTACCTTGTAAAGATTGTACATACCTCATGATCAGGAACCAGACCTAAAAGAAAGATCTCAGAGAAGCTTCCTCTCGAGATTTCTCTACCTACTCCAGTAATTTAATAAAAAGATTTTTCCACAGTGTAAGAATTCAATTGGGCACAAGAATCTGAGCCAAGTTAGATAAGGTTTAGAAGATTTTCCAAAGTCTTTTGTTGTTTCTCCTAGCCAAAGTCAATTGTTCTGAATTTCCACAAGTATTCATGCAATCGGAATGTAATAGCAGTATTTCATGCTTTGCAAAACCAAATGCAATCAGGGTTTAATAGACAGTTCATGGTAAATGCTCAGAAAACAGGGAAGACAGCAAATAAAATAAATTAATTGGAAAGTAAAGAAAACACTAATTGAATACTATTACAATATTCCATTTTGATTTCATGCCTTATTAAAAATTTAACTGCAAAGTGCTAGTTAGCATCAGTGTAAGGAGGAATGAATCACAACTGAATCAGAGAAAAAGCCCCAAAATCACCTTATTTCCTCCTATGTGAATTTCGTTTTACCATCTCTTATCATAACACAGACTGAGCCCAAATTTCTGTAGACTCACCAATATGTGACAGAACATAGCCCGAGGTGATACAAGAATACACTGAGAGCAAAGCTGTGCAATTCTATCCACAAAAGAACATTTTTAAGAGGCAAACAAGATTTTCCATGTTTCAATGAACCTGTTCCTTTTGGGGAGATGGAGAGTGATCCCTGAGAGAATGACATACAGCCACTTGCCACTCCTACATACATTCTGCACTCTGGGCGTGAGACCTGCACTGCTGGGCATCTCCAAAGAAAAATGGGGAAGATGGAAAGGATGGAAGGAATTGGGGAAGCCTCCAGTTGCTCAGATCAAAAAGAAATCTAATTTCTCATTGCGCTGTTTACCAAGTAACTGTTCACGTACCATTCACCCGCTGGTTATCATCTGCCCAGTGTTAGAACAGCCACTGCAAGAGTAACCCAGTGCTCCTTCAGGAACTGCACAGAATTTAGGGAACAGCGAGTCAGCTCCTAACACACAACAAGGCAGGGCCAAAGCCCAGCCATGCCCAATGTCCATTAGCACAGCTGCTTCCTCAGCACCCCTGTCCCAGCGCCTCGGGTGTGTTCCAAGTACAACCTCCTTGGCAGAGAGAGAATGGGAAAACTGCAAGGACACCATTGATCTGACAACACTCCTGCTACTTAAGTTTCTTTCCACTCCCTCAGCAGAATCTGTACCAGTTCTCCGTCGTGGCTTTACCCTTTGCCTTTCCAAACCCAGGCTTCCCTCGTTCTCTGCCTGCAGCATTAACACCAGGCACACGAGCCAGTCCCAAGGATGACAGGGACAGCAGCCCACAAACACTGATGGATGATGCACTTCCTAAGGAAGCAGAAGCAAGTAATAAAAATGACCTTAAGACATGATTTATGTGTGTTTGGCAATTTAGATACATACTAGTGCTGTAGACTAGCTAGAGACGGGCAGGGAGAGGGGATGCTGGTGATCCATCAGAAAAAAATCTGGCTCATAGGAAAGAACTGGTTAGTCAGCTCAAGTCAGAGAGAGTAGAATATGGAGCAAGTGCAGCATCAGAAATAAATGCAGAGACATTTAATTTTATTTTGTGGTTTTTGAAACTAAAAATTAGAAGTGTTTCCAACTAACTTGCCCAAAAAAAGCAATAAATAAAAGCAAAAATAATTCATAATTGAAAAATCCACACTCTTTCTGAACAACTTTTAAGGAAATAGACTTTTAAAACATGGATTAAAACAACATGATTCTGATCTCACCAACAAGATAGAAAAGTCCAAAGTCTTTTTCTTTCTGCCATAAAAGGAGGAGGAACCTGAACCAGGAGTTCACACAGGCAAAAGTAAAGCCTCCAAGACTCAGGTAAGGAAATAAGAGGGTACCATCTGTCACTCCTTGATTTGGGAACAGCATCTTCTAGGCCTCTGTGAAATACAGCCCAAAACTCAGAAGTTCTACTGCTCTTTTCCTCTTTGATTTTCCAGATAAAATCATTTAAGAAACTGGTAAAGAGCTCCAGCTTGTTTAAACTTTAGGGTTTTTTTCTGAGTAACCAGTCACAGAACATATGTCATCTTTTTACTTGCCACCAAAAAAAATTGGTCAAGTGCTGAAATAACTTCTTAAATTTATCTATTCTTATTTTGAACATACTCATTCGTTCACTTTCCTTGGCCCTTGCAGCAAAGGACAGTAAGTTTCCCAACAACAACAACAGAATTAAAGATTCATCAGTACTGGAAAACACCTGCAAATATCTTAACTCGCTGTTTGTAAAAATAAGAATTCTGCCCCAGACATGGCTCTGGAAACATTACCATGATGCTGCCCAGAAGGAGATTTGCACTGTCTGAGTGGGGTGTGCAATCCAAAGAGCCAGGAATGGCAAACATGGAGCTCACAACTGAGTGTGTGAACAGACCTGCTGAGCCAGGGCTGCTGGGTGAGCAGTGACTAAACCAGCCAAAACTGCGAGTCTCTGAGTGATTCATGGACAAGGAGGCTGTGCCAAAGGCACTGCTGGATTACGCGTGCAGTGAGCACTGGTGCAGTGCACCAGCTCTGCATCACTTCTGCAGCACCCACAACTGCAGCGTTTGCTCCAATTTCACCTTTTCGAGCCCTCCACATCAAACACTTGTCATATGGTTTACTTTGCCACTTAAGTTCCTTGAAAAATATGTAAAAGAAACATTCTTCACTTAAAGAACTTTATTTGCAGTGGATTATTCTCTGACTTCTAATGGAGCCAGCAAGAATTACAGAATCACTCAGTGGCCTCACCGAGGACACTGTCAAAAGACATAATAGTGAATGGGACTATTTGACACGGAAGGTAAGTGAAAAAACATCTCAAACAGCCATCAGCACTTGATGCTTTATATTAAAAACTGTTAAATATTTACTTTAAAAATTACAGATGGTAGAGAAACTAGTTTTAGTGCACAGAACATTTCCATCTCCCATGATTTTTACCTCCAACCCTCTGATCCTTCTGAGCACATTTCATCCACAACTGAAAGTATCACCTTCCTGCCAGTAATTTTTGCCAATCATGAAGGCTGCAGAATACCTGAGCCTTTAGTTTTCCCTTATAGACTGAAATAAAAAAATGGAACTAGCCCAGATTTTCACATCTCAAATTACACTTACAAAAAGACTATTGGGGTTTTTGTTTGGTTTCATTATTTTTACTGGCAGTATAAGCCTACAGAACCTGGAAAACAATGATGCCTAATCCCACATTTTAACATTCTACAAAAATATATTTAGGGACATGAGGAAGGAGGCATGCAGTTGTATTTACCAACACTATTTATTTTTGCTCTTTTGTAACATGTTCTTTGCTCTTCTCCTCCAGACTGGGGTTCAAAATCACTGATCTCTTTTTTAGTTTGGCTTGTATATCCAAACCAACAGGAATTATGATGTAAAATTCTTGCTTTAACAGTTTAGAGACCACAGAGGGATTCCTTTATCGTCTTTTTGGGGGGAAAAAAAAAAGGAGGGGAAAGGGTGGTTGGGGGGAAAGAAAGGACAAAAATCCACCAAAAGAAACAAGTCATTTTAGCCACTGCACAGATACAACTCCTCTTTTCCCCCACAGCAAATGATGAACTAGAGTGGTAGCTTTGGATATATTCAGTGATTTTCAGAGCACCAAGGAAGCCAGAATATAGTATCCATAGCAAGACACACAACCACAAAAATGTGGGGCTCATCATTCTTTTTACTTCTAAAATGTGACCAGATCACTGCAAAAGTTTGTGCAGAATGCTCAGCACAAAACCTATTCAGTGTCCAGTGGACAAAGCTCTATCCCTTTCAACAGCAGCAAAACGTCCAAGGGACACCTTCCACATCTGCAGAACAAACAAAAGTCTGACGTCTTTAGATGAAAATACAAAATGAGCTGCATGTTGGATTTGTTTTTATAAAACTCCCGGTTTACTGTGTGGTGCAATATGAAATCCTTATTCCTGTGAAATAACTGTTTTCTGATCTCTCTCCAGAAAGAAACCCAGAGAAACATTTTCATGGCTAGAAGGAATTACCAAAAGATTTCATCATGCCTTAATTTATGCACATATGTAAGACAAAGGATCACTTAAATCAACCATTTCATTCATCTAAATTTTATTGTGCCCAGCAGAAAAGGCATTTTTCCTTTGTGAAAGTAATGTCACACAAACTGTTTAGTTTTGGCTTATTGAGAAAACATAACCCATTTTTTAACTATATTTAGATATAACACATATGTCTAAGCATTCTTGTTTGCTTTTAATTTTTCAGTGTAAGGGTTTTTAGCATTTCTCTGTTCCCAATTGCATGTGATTCAGCCAAAGCCAGTCAATCACAGCTCCTGATGTGGTTGTATATCCCAAGGCAGTGGTTCCCTATTTAATTGCACTCTGAGTGTTATCCTGGAAAATACATATTTATGTCAATATTTTACTTGCATTTCCTCTTCCTTCACAAGAATTTTCACCTGTGTAATCCCTTTACTTTAGGTGGGGTTACTCCTGGAGGGGTTTTTTGACATATTCAGAGGAGAATCAGGCTTAACACCTTTACAATTAGCTGAAGGACTGTGTTAAACCCACTTGGGAACAGTTCCCATGAAAGTGCAGTAAATGCACGACTTACCAGGTTGGGAGAAGCACTGTGTTTTGAAGGAAGCCCTGTATTTTGGAGGAAGCAGTGTAATGGTATCTCATGAGAGCAGTTCTTATTAATTGCCAGTTTTTTGTGGCTTGGATTTATTAAAGTTCTGAATGTATTGCCAGTTGCTGCCATATGTAGTCTATAATTCATAAAACACAAGACTGCACATTTCCCAAAGACATTCCCCCTATAATCGTTTGCAAATCTAACAAATTTAGCACAAGGAGGTGCTTCCTAATCAGGACCAGCAATCTGACCACGAGCAAGACTAGAACTCAGACTAGAAATTATAAAAGCATAGGTGCATCTACTTATAAAAGCAGTAATACCATCCCCCAGCGCTTCAAACTATCAAATTTAACTAAAAAAATTTAGCTAAAATTGATTTTTTGTTACAGTGCAGGATTCTTAAAGTACTTCAATACTACAATTAACATTTCATAGCAAGAGATGTTAAAAACAAAAATTAATTAACTTTTTGCCTTTATAATAAAACACCTCTTTCCCCAAATTCTCTTTGAAGTTTTAGCCTAGCTTTTATTACAGGACAGTGAAAGAAAATGTAAATGACATGTAGTACTTCAGGGTTTTCAGAGCATTTAAGAGATCATGTAACCACCTCTGCCCTGTGTATTTCTGACAGCATTTCTCCTCTGTGTACTTCACCACTGCTCAGACAAGGTTACTTAATGTGGCACCTCCAAATGCTGTTCAGCAGGTTAAAGGCTTTGCTCTATTAGTTTACATGACTCAACTCTGAGGCTTCTGAGAGCTTTTGTGACCCAGTAGCAACCTCACATTTGTTACAGGAGGTACAGCCTACAGTCATAGAAATACCAGTGCATCCCAGATCCTGGCCTCATTTAGATTTCTTTGTAAAGGGTGTCTGTGCCCAGCCTCTGCATAAAACTCAATAGCACAAAATTTTGCTCTTAAAATAAATCTCGAGAAAAGTCTTCTCAGTAGATCAAAAGTGTTATCCCTTCTAAAGGGAGGGGTTTCTCAGCCTCCTGCACTGCAACTACTCATTAAAAGAAAAGCAGTTATTTTGTAATGAAATCACTCAAATACTTAATGTCAGGCCTCCTCGATCCCCAAAAATCAAAATAACACAAACATAACTAATAAATTCAACTGCTAATATTTATGGTGAATAATTTAAAAAAATGAATACCTTTTTAATTTACTGCAAATAGATTAAATCTCTCTTTCTCCTTGACAGCCCTTTGTACAGCATGTTAAGAACAGTTCTCTTTCTCCTGGGCAGCCTTTTGTACAGCATGTTAAGAACAGCGCCATTGAGGGACAGAGGGAGAAGACCTTGGGAATCCCAAGTGGGAGTGACGGTGACACAGCAAATCCTGCACTCCCACAACTCTGAGCAGAATCAGTCCGTAACTCCAGCTTTTCCAGGAGGGAGCCCCACAACGTAAATTCTGCACGGTCATACATTATTGATAGATGCACATAGCACTGCAAAAAGATGCCAATGCTCTACATGGGTGTCATTTATTATCAAGCTTCAAATCCTTTACCTCCTCCAAATTGTTTCTCCCTCAATATATACAGCCCAGCACATTCTCCACTACATCAGCTGATTCCTTTTTTTAGTCTGCATTATTATATACTCATACTTCTACCTCATGTGGCAAATCAAAAAATGCCTTTGTTTTACTAGGAGGTACGTGAAGCATTTCTACATGAGGAGTAAATACTTTGCATACATTTGCTAGATACATTCACAGTATATATATACACAAGCATATATTTCTTGGTGAGCTTGCAAAATTATAAAACAAAGAGTATTTCTTAAAGGAAAAATGCATTTTCTTTGTAGTAAGCAAAAATACATATGCTGATCTGGTAATATCCTCAGGAAAAACAAAAAAACAAGAAACAATAGTAATACCAAATATGCTTAATCTACGTCTAAAGGGAAGTGAAAAGAGGGAGAAAAGTCCAGATTGTTCTGAACAAGGGCATACTTGATCTGCGTGTAAAGGGAGTACTTTACAACCTCCACACCACTTGTTCATGTTGATGGACAGGACACAGACTTTGAGTTGGACCTGGAGGAATTTAGTTAACTAAATGCATCCCTTTGCCTCAGATGAAAGCCACGGCTTCTACCACATCATCTCTCTATGGCTTTCTTATACTGCTGTCAGCCATTTCACTACTTTTATGCATCAGAAAGGCAAATTTGCATCAATGGTACAGGCTGTAAAAAAAGAGGCGAACTTTTCTAAATGAATAAATAAATAGATACATAAAGAAAAAGCACCCTAAAATCCCCTACATCCGTGTGAAATGGTCAGCCTTCTTTTGTAACCTCCAGAGAAGCTGTTTTGACAAACATTGGAATATTTTTTAAATATTCCAGACATCCAGATAGACTCTGTACTCAAAAGTCACTGAGGTTTTCATTGGTGTGCCTATCTGAAGATCTCAGCTGATGCTGCCCATGGGATGTCTTGAGGAACAAAAAAAAAGGGGAAAATTCAAAGTCCTGGCAATCATCTAACATCAACTTTCTTTATACCTATCACTCCTTTTTGGTTAATTTTAGTATTTTCCTTTTACTTTTGAGCTCTAGCACTGGCATCTGGAAAATTACCATGGGCCCTACTGTACCTGGTGGAATAGAAACAGCCATTTCTTCAGAACACTTAGGAACTCAAGAGCCAAAAGGACTGAAATTAAACATGGTTATATGGCACACTAAGGCCTTTGAATGCCAGAGGTCTGAGTTCTAGTCTTGTTCTAGCATTAGTCACAAGACTAGCCTACTCCTCCATTTAGAAAATCAAAATACTCTTATTGGCACTCAAGCCTCGAATGTGGCAATAAATATTACCAATGCTTGTATTACTTTGTAGTAACTGATACACAAAAAAATGGTTTTATACATAATTCAAACAGGGAAATGGGTTTCGGCAAATTTTTTGCTAGTATATAAAGGCAAATATTTTTCTATAGAATTCCTAATCTATGCTTAGACAAATATCATAGTATTTGTATAGCACTATCCTACACTCTCTGTGCAGCAGCTCCAGGTTATCACTGAATATTTCTTCCTAATTTAGCAAAGAAGTAACAAACGTGGCTAAGAAGAGAAGACAAATCTTAAGCCCACAGCATTTTATGGTGCTGTCACACAGCTGTGGGAGTGGCTAAGGGGACATGAAATCTGTCCTTGAACTATAGTTGTCACTAGAACGATTTTGGCAGAGTAACAAAATGCAACTGTTGACTCGTTCTAGTACTGCCCTATTGACTTGAGGCTCAATAATGCAACATAAAACAGGCCTCTGTTGGTGGTATTGTCTGTCACAATGTACTGCTGAACTGACTCAGGGAGCTGGCTTTGTTGCTCTTGCTGAAATATTTTAGTGGAGTCACTGAGAACTAGGGAATTCTCACTGAACTTACTTAGGAGTTCTTATAGTGTTTCTATATACCATGTTCACTGTATCAAAAAAAAAAAAAGTATTGTAAATACAACAGTATTTCTAAAATATTTCCCAAACAGTAATTATTTTTTCCGCACATCTTAGACATCTGGTATTCCAGTATCTGGAAACATGTGCATGATTTCTTATTCTTTCATATTCAGCATGAAAAAGTTAATCTAATATATTACATCTGTGACTCATCATCACTTCTCTGAGATTTTGCCCTGGGTGAAGGCTCCCCAGCTAAGGCTCTACAGTAAAATGAAGAGGGACATCAGTCTTCCAGAAAAATTATCCATATTGTAAAAGAATTGCACCACAAGGGAAGTGTTTCATTGATGTATGTCCATCTCAGGGATGGGTTTGCAGCCTAAAGGACAGAGATTGTATTGTTTAGATAATTATACCCAGCACTTGTCCTCCAAGCCCTCCTCACCCTGACTCCGACCTGCAGCCAGAGGTTCAAAAACATCTCCAGAAACTGGATGTTCAAGGCATTACCTCTGTTATCCATAAGGACAGAGGTCGGTTTCTTTAACTGGAGAGCAACCAGCAGGCTGTGGTGACTAATACATGGTGAAGTTCTCTTAATTAAAACTTGGATTGGAGAAAGATAAATATATCAAATAAAACAACAGCAGCAGCAGCATAGGTGGTCCTAAGGCTGCTGTATTACAACACTTCTTCCCCCTCAGAATGAGTAGGCACATTTCACTACAGTACAAAAACTCTTCTGCCAGTAACTGTTCACTTGATCAGCTTCAAGCCTCCTTTCTTGCTTTCTTTCCTGCTCATTTATTCCAAAATCCAAGAATCCTTTTATAAATTCCCTCTTAGCAAATAGTCAATGCCTAAAAATGCAATGATTTGCATGCCATGAAGAGGAAATAAGTTTTGAAACTAAATTTTTGGCATATCTCTTTAAAGCATATCCTTTCTATTCCTGTTTTAAGTGGCTCAACAGGAGAGCAGAACCATGACACAGCTGGCCAACCACAGCACAAATAATGGAAGAAACAGGCTCCATGTCCCTATATATGCTACACATGATTTGTTTAAAAAAAGAAAAAAAAGTAAAATTCCTCTTTTGAGAAACTTTGGTCATCCCAAATTGTATCACTAAAGTACAGAAAACTTTTCTTCAAGGGGCCTAGTTAAAAAAAAGTGAGTCACCTACCCCACATTAAAAGTTGATAAATAATGTAATTTTTACAAGCAGTTTTAGTTGCCAAATTTATAATACAGAACTACAACATTGAATTTTATTGGTGAAAATGCTACCCAGCTCAAATATGAACTAATTCTTCCCAGCACCTGTGGGTCACCAAAATGAGGCCTTTTCAAGATGAGATTTTTTTCTTACATTTTCTTACATAGACGATAAGGCAGAAGTTTACGAGGTTTTTTGCATGCACATAACATGCAATATTCAAAACAACAAATCTATCTGTTCTTTTATGATACACACTATCTCGTGTTCCCTCATTGTGCCCAGTTTTCAGAGAATTTAGTCCTTCTACTTACTCACGTGAGGGATTTTCATTTATGTTTTGACTCCAGAAATTCTCAATGTAACTCCCACTGGACTTAGGAAGACAGGTACCATCAGCAGGCAATGCAGACTGACAGAGCTGTTTGCAGAATTTGGGAGGTCACTGACACAAAAATCAGTCAGGAAGGATCATCCAGATCTTTTCCCAAACTAAAAGTTTTAAGGTTTCAAATTACACTCAGTTCAGTTGATCCTACTGACTGGCCCCATACCTGGATGGAGCTGTGCCAGAGGA
Source organism: Grallaria varia (assembly GCA_013396735.1). Taxonomy (NCBI): domain Eukaryota; kingdom Metazoa; phylum Chordata; class Aves; order Passeriformes; family Formicariidae; genus Grallaria; species Grallaria varia. Next base: position 1,442,191 of record VWZG01005391.1, on the reverse strand, counting down.
ACTGCTGTTGTGGCAGCCAACAACATTCTTCATATTTATTTACATTACAATAAAATATTCTGAACTTTCTTCTGTTCCAGTTGTGTGGACATCAAGCCCTACAACAGTACGTACCCAAACTGAGGTGATATTTCTCATTGACTTGAGAGAGCTTTTACTCAAACCCTAATCTAGTAATTCAAACCACACACCCGACTCCTGCCCTCCCAATAAGAGTTGATGAGGAAACTGAACACAAGATTATATCATTAAAAAAAAAAAAAAAAAAGCCAAGACATTCAAAGTGAAACAACAACAACAAAAAAAACCCCACAAAAAAACCAATCCTGGAACAGCAATTCCTGTGCTTGAATTTGGAATTGGGACTGTTGCTCCCAATTACAGTTCACCTTCAGCACAGGCTATGATGTAATATAGTCCACTGCCCTGAGACTTTTGTGGTAGTTCCTCTGGGAAGAGATATCAAGCTTGACTGACAATTTCTGTTTCATTGGATTACCTAATGATAATGAATTTAGTGTAGAAAGAGTCAATTTGAACATTCAGGATGCTGATGAAGCTAAATCAAACAAGCTACACAGAGTCATTTTATTTAACTCTCACCCAGCCCTGAGCACACCCCAGTGGTTCATGAAGTCTGTTATTTATTGATCATGGAGAATAACCAAAAACATAGTCATTTTCAATTTTACCTCTTATAAAACTTAAACATGAGATTCCTAAATTGTGTGGGTCCAAGTCAGTCTAAACACATTTCAAGGGAAAACCGCCTGCCAAATTCAGTCACTCTGTACACAGAGGTTTTAGGTCAGTGCAATTAGCTCAAGAAAAGACATTTTTAATGGCTTAAATCTAAATAATTCAGGACTTCCAACCGTGCAAAAAATATATATAGAACACACAAAAATCCCTTCATCTGACTTCAACAAAATAAAGCTAACACCAAAAACTCCCTTTGTAATTTCCTATTACAATAAACTTCCTAGCCAGCCATATGTATGGAAAGTGCCCCAGCAACTGCGTCATTCAGTGAATTCAACACACATGGAAATAATACTGGATAACAGATATAACAGGAGCATATAGAGTATTTCCCTTTAGATATTGTTGCTTTTCAGCAAATAGTACATGAAATTATAGTGAAGAACAAGCACTGAAAGATCAAAAAAAGGTTTTGTTTTAGTGTTAGACTATAAACCACACAGTTTAAGCTGAGATACAAAAGGATGTAAATGGTCCAGCTTTGAATATCTTGACAGTGACCAGCAGTTTGTTCCAGCTGGCTTGGAGGCCCCATCACACAAACACCAAGCCTGCCCCCAGGACTTCACAGGTTACAGAGTTCAGAGCTACACTGAGCAACAATCCACATGGTAGATCTGTTCAAGATACTTTACTGACATAATGTCAGCCTGTTCTTGGAACAAGAATCTGCCAGTATTAAATTTTACAAATTTTAAAAAAAAGTGTCACAATTGTCTTTGAAAAGGCCTATCTTAGGTCTTCAGCTCCCACATTCAGGTCTTCAGCTGAGTGCTGAAGACAGTGTTACTGACCTCAGACCTACACTGACTTATGCCAGTTGAAAATCTGGGTCACAAGGTGATGTCTGAAAAAGATTCTGAAGAATTTAAGAATGAGAGACATTGCCTTGCTCTGGAATAGAGAAAGGCTATGCCATTTCCAAGAACACCAACCTCCAGCTTCAGACATATTAAGGGGGAAATTCCTGGCCACACAAATCTCATGACAATACATCTGGAATGTCATCACTTTGGGTGCTTGATGTATTCATTTGATTATGTAATATTGGTAGATCAGCATATTTTCAAAAAGTAAAAAGCATATCAAGATGCTCTGTGCAGTAACTGTGATAATAAATAAATATTGCAAGGAAAGAATTGTTGAAAAAGCCACAGATGAGAGGCTGGCCAAAAAAAAAAAACCAAAAAAAAGCCCAGAACATCTCACAGTAAAAGACACAAAGAGCTCCACCACTTAGTTAGTTCATCTGAAAAACTGAGAGGTAACAATCCTGGCCTTACAAGTTCTGTAATTTAGTAGAAAGTTCTAACAGGGAAAGAAAAGGATGGAAGAAGTAGAAGACGAATTCAGTATTAAAATTAACATAAATTGTTAATAGCTTCAGTGGGAAATTCAAAGAAGGAACTACCAAAAGCTCCTTCACCATCTGATGTCTTCCACTATGACTGGGTGCCTTTTTTAGAGATATATTTCAGCCAAACTATACTGTAGGTCATAAGTGGATAGAATCAACGAGTATATAACACAACATTCTTGTAGAGCCTTAAAAAAAAAAAATTACAAAACCCAAAAAACTAAAAATCTATTAACTGTACTGGCCAAGCAGACAGAAAGGACTCAGAACACACAGACAGTGTTTGCAGGCTTTTGCTAAAGCCAGAAAGACTGGCCTCTGGACACAGATATGTCTCATACTTGCAGCTGCTCAGAAACAAGAAATACTATAAAAGAAATCCACAAAATCCCAACAAATATTTATATAGCCAGTTCTTGACTTACACATTCCCCAGAAGTGCTTTTCACAAAATGAATGACCTGAAATCAGATTTGAAATCCAATAATTCTGAGTTCAGTTTATTAATTATAAGCAGCAGCAGCAGGACTAGTGCCAGGCAGGAAGGAGCACCTCTCTTGTATCACTGCGTGCTGCTTTTACTGGGTTGTCCTTGGCCTATTAAATAATAAACATTATAAGAAGGTACAGTTTAATGTATCTCCCACCAGAGCCATCAGCTCCACCTATTTATCACCCCAAGTGCCTTCATTCCTTAATTTGATGCCTCCTACACCCCTCTGACCATGGCCAGAAGGGAGCATCCATTTGAAAGAACGAATTCAAACTACGCTGCAATTCCACAATGAAACTTCTCCTGCCCTCAAACATCCATCTTATTTATCTTAATAAGACATCCATCTCTATTTATCTTAGAGGTCTTATTATGAATGTCTGATCTGGATGAATTTAAAGGGAAAGAGGTTACAAACCAGGTTAACTGTGATAAGGCCTATCAATCTTGAGACTTTGTGGTAACGCAAGCTTTGCAAAAAATAATCTTGTTAAAAAATAAAACATACCCCTTTACGCTCCTGTGCTTCCCTTCATTTCTTTAAACACAGGGGAGCCTTGGTGTCATGTTTTGCCTTGACTTCCCTGCCCCACGGGCTGCTACAGCCTCGCTGTAGGGATTCTCACTGCAGCGTGGGGGCGAAGAAGGCTGCATGTGCCACACTCTGAAGCCACAAATGAAGTGTGAATTATATAATAACAGCCTCTACTTCTTCACTGTTTTGAATTAAAAGGGGCAGAGGCGTCTCCCGCATCAGTGGAGTCTATGCCACCAGCCTTCCACTGAAAACTGAGCTTACACAGGTGGGTGGGGGAGAAAAAGAAGAGAGAAATCATGCAGAGGGGATGAAGGCTCATCTCCTGACATATCCTCCAGCCTGGGAAGTGAAACACAATTTCCTTTCCAGTGAAGTTTGCCAGTGACACTCAGCACTCTATAGAGTGCACATACCTGCAGGTCAGCACAACCTGGACAACAGGGCAAATCCTGCTTGAAAACCAATTTAGCTGGCTACACTGAACGGTTGCAAACAAATCATTGTCCTTAAAAACAAAATCAAATCAGCCACAAAACAAAATTCCACACCAACAGATGCTGCCAGCCACACTCTGGCTGTTATTAATAGGAAATTAAGAAATAAGAATTGAGGATTGACTAGGAAAAAAAATGATTAAGTTTTTTTGGTGCATCTTCACTTCAACATAATAATTTTGAGACAATATTAAAAGTTACCATGAGGTTGAAGATTTCTCAGCTGTTCGGGTACAAAGATCTCTCTGGCAAGAAGCTTTAAAAGTAGTGAATCTCATCATGTCTGCAGTCTTAAATAATGTTACCTGCATTTTTAACACCTCCTCACTCATGCTTCTATGTCATAGAATATGTGAAATATTTCAGGAGATTCTTGAAAATCATCTTAGTGCCTGGATGTGGATCAGGATAGACAGAGAAAAAAACCAACAGAGCGCAAGGAGAGAGGAAGCCAGTTTTGTTCAGGCTGAGCTGGATCACACAACAGAGCACCCAGCATATGCACACTCAATCTTTGGCTCTGCTTTTCTCATGAGGCAGCAGCAGCTCTTACCCTTGCTGCGGTGATCCCAATTATATGGCCTATGGCATATAGGAACTTTCCCTTTTTTCCCCCCTAATAAATTAAAGGTAATAACGTGAAACTAATCAATGAAACCATAAAACCATATGGAATTGTGGTCCTGGATGGTAAGTTTATACTCTGAGAATCTGCAAATTAGCTGTGAAAATAAAAAACATTTAAAAATAGATCAAGCAGAGATAAAAGCCTTGGAACACATTGTAAAAATTACAGATACCCAGACCCATTAAAGTGAACTAAAAGCAAATGACAATGTGACTGACTAGCAACTTTATCAAATTCAGTAAAAGGTCCATTTTCTTTATCCAAAGGAAGGTTTGTGATCATGAGCACTCCACAATGTCATATGTTATCTAGAAAGCCATACTGTGTCACCAGCTGATAAACATCATCAGGAGTCCAGTTTCCATCTCAAGGGAAACTTCTGGGACTATCTTTGGTTCATGGCTGGGTCAGGTCACTAAAAGTTTTCACTGACCTGAACCTGATCCAAACCAAAGAATTGAAATTCCTGACCTGCTCACCCCAAGGAACAACTATAATGAAAAACTGATATGGAATCATAGAGCACAGCAAGAACGTGCCTGGAGAACAGCATCTGTCTGAGACAACTTCAGGAGAGCACCTGTCTCTTTTTATCAGCAGCTCCCCTGTATTTACCACGGTATTGACTTGAAGTGAGTCTTTTAGTCGGAAAGCTATTCTGCTAATTTTATTGAGTTAGTCTAATAAAAGTACGTGAAACTGAACTGCATTTTCAGGACATTCCTGGTAATTTGTTAGTAAAACCTCACTTCCTTAGTATTCCTCCTTGAAATCAGTCTTTAAAGCAACCTGAAACCATTTACAGCAACAGAGCTATTATTTTTGATAAAAGAAAAAGAGCTATCAAACTAAAATGCTCGCAACTTCTAGCTCTCTGTAACATACAAATTTCCTAAAGTAGTCCTGAAATTTGGCATCCTGGCTCCTTCAACAGCTCTGCACTGTCAGTAAGAACTTACTGAAGTGCATTTCATTTCATAGAGACCTAAGGTAGACACCGCACCAAAATTTGTAAAGAGTAGTTGTTTTTAAAAACAGCACGGGAAAGCACTCCTGCTGAAAAAACACTGGGGCATCCATAACCAACTCTGGCAGTTTCATACTGAGGAGAATTAAAATATTGCTTATGGATAACCTTTCTGTGGGTTTTGACCCAAGCTGGGAGACAACTAACTGGATGGGGAAGAATGCTTTCTGTTCACTTGTTTAAATTCTGCCTCATAAATACCTGACTCAACACTATACAGAAAATGAAAGTGCTACGGAATTCATCTCTGCTTGGTAGCCTTTGGCAGGAACTCCCCTCCTGTAACAACACGCACCAATTTACAGTGCAAGGGTATTTCTAAAGTAGTTAAGACAAAGCACAGTGCTGTGCAGGGAGCTGGTACCTCTGAGCAGACAGCAGGCAAAGAGCAGGCAAGGAGGACTGGACAGACCAAGCCACCGCAGCTGAACACATACCTGGGTGCTCCCAAGGAGGCAGCACAAAGCACACCCTATCCCGAACCTGATGTGCAGCAGCTGGCTGGTGCTCATCACAAAAACACTGCTTGGGAATGACTATTCTGTGCTGCTCTCTGCAGCTTTGAGCTACTGCCCCACTTCGAGCTTCAGCCACCCAAGGACACCCCTGCTCCAGAATCATGAATAACATAACTCAAAAACAGGAAAAACACAATCCCTGCTGGTGCAAGGAGGTTGGACCATGTGACCCACTGTGGTCCTTACACATTCTGTGTTTCTGTGATCCATTTTCATTGCTGAACTTGATACAAAACTGTAAAATTACAAAGATGCATTGATTGATATAAAGCATACATATGTGAAAGATATAAAATATATGATAACTTTACACAAAATATGACAATATATGACAACTTTACACAAAATTTAATGTTACATAAGGTTTCTCTCCCTTTTTTTAATTGTCTTCTCCCTATGCCACACAGTGGGGAAGGCAGGTAGTAGCCATTCCCAGGAGGCTCATTTAAATGCTTGGTGGCAGCACTCAGAACCCCCCCTGATTTACAAATACAACTTTAATTGTACAACAGTAAGAAATATCATGCTGCATTGGCAAGATTACTTGAAACTTCTCACTCCTTGCTTTTATCAGTCCTCTGTGGTGTGATCTCCAGTTAAATTTGAGCTTCTCCTTTTATTTATTGCTCCCCTGTCAGTTTAGAAATTATTTGTCTGTGTTTCTTAATTGGCTATATTTAAGCTTCTTATTCCCAGGAATTCTTCCAATAACTGATTAGAATCGGCTTTCAAGTACCTTTAGAATATGTATTTATGACCTTGTGATGATTAGATGTGTTTTCTTAGGTCTATCTTATAGCGGGAAGAGTGAAACAAAACCTCCATGATGTTTAGCACTAATAAATTGGTCCTCCTTCTTTGTTAACAATTTAACACAGTTTTCCTTAAGGAAAGTTCAAAAATTTATTTGTAGCAGTAATATCTTTTGCTTAGTGTAAAGGCACATGAACAGCCTAACATTTAGCATGGCTACTAAATATCTGCTATGGATGCAAGTACAAAGCAGTACATAAAACTCCTTCACTTATTAAATTATATCAAAAGACTTCATAGACTCCCCAACACACAGTCCACAAAAATTCAACATTGTATGATGAATCTGAATTTTACTTTAATTTCCAGCAGCAAATCAGTATTAATTTACTCATTGTTTCATCCATCATCCATGACCAGAACCATATTATTACTTACTAAGTGAATTCATTCTGGGATTTATTTGACTTAAAGCCTTAAGAGTAGCCTTATAGCTGCTATATATATCTACTTATAGCACATATTTTCTTGGGAACAGTACATGTTTTCAGATTTGGAGTTAAACAAACAGTGGCTCAAAAGATGTTGCTATGATGAAGACTGTGAAGACTGAATTGATTTTCATGGCAACCTCACAGTGGGATTTTGGAGGGTTTTGGAAGAGACAAGCAAGTGAAATCTGAGCAAGGCTACATTTTAGGCTACAAAAGCAGAGAGAAAACCGCAGCACAAAGAACAACACTTGTTATGAAGAAGACTGGAACGATTTTTCAATGTGCAATGGAGAAAAAAAACCCAGCAGAACTTTCCTCTAATTGTTTGGGTAGACTTTGGAAGAAGAAAATTGGATAACAAAGTGTCAACGCTTGGCAAGTGAAAGAAAAAGGACATTTTTAACCATAATAGAAAAGAAGGCAATGGAATGGAAAAAGGAAAAGAAGTTCTGACAATATCAACAATTTTTTCTTTTTTTTAATAGTTAGGAAGTAATTAGCAAAACCGTAAACTCAAGAATGTCAAGAGATTAAAGCTTTCCAGGAAAAGTAATTTGGGTTCTCATCTTGGTTTTGACCTTCACTTATCCTGTACTTTAATTCTCCCTGTAAACAGTCTTACACTGGCAGCACTGTACTGCTGTTTGCCATTACAGCTTGAGAAAGCCTCCTGACTTCTCAGGAGGAGGAGATCAAAGAATTGAAATGGAGAAAAGCAACACAAATATTGTGAGACTACAGGAGGGGAAAGGATCCAGCCAATCTAATAAACAAAGGTTTTTTTGAAAACAAACTTACCAAACAAAAAAACCCAACAAAACATAACCAAAAAAATTAAGTATCTTGTCAGCTTTTATTGTTACTTCTTGCCACCAACTTATACTGACATAGATTTTTTTGCACCCTGCCTTGGGAAACAGTTCTCAGGACCCTCTCTGTTTTTTCTGGCAAATAAATGTGGAGAGCTTGTATTCACTGCTTTAACTGTAATAGTCAGGAAATCAGTGATCGAATTTATAAAGCAAAGGTTTAATTTCATACAGTCTTAACGATATTTCTAAAAAATATATAAAAGAGGCAGAAAAAAAACCTAACTGCTGTCAGTTTGAATTCTTGTTGCATTTGATACACCTGTTAGGTACTGGTCTCAATGAAACAATACCAGCTGAATGAAAACATTCCCTGAATTAAAATTCTTATAGAAAAATGTGTAGCTATAGAATTCAACTCCTCCATCATTAAGATGATGAATGAGACCCTGAATAGCAAAATCAAGTATGTTTATTTGGCCAGTTAGTTTAGTAGACACATGACAAATTCTGCTTGTCCTCACTGGAAAACACTGCCAATATTTTAAGTTTCAAGTTCTTTCTGCCAGAATATCCTCTGCTTTACAAAACATGACTGCAATAATTAGAAAAACATCTGTGCTGATCTCTTTAGACTGCAGGAGTCATCTCCTGAATTCACTGACTTGACTGGCTGCTGATTTTTATGTTAACAGTAGTTAAATAAACTTTGACTTAAAATACCACTCTCACTCAAGTGGTTTAACAAGACTGGACTGATGTTTAGCAGTGAAGAAAAATGATCTTTAAATTCAAGTTTAAGGTTTGATGCCCATTACACGTTATGCTGCTTTTTTACGTTTTATAAGAACAAAAAGGCTTATGGTAAAATATTACTTTCTAGTTCTTTGGTCTTGGAATTTCCCACAGAGAGGCAAAATACTGCAGGTTAGCTTTTGTAGGATAGCACAGCTTTCCCAACTGCCAGGAGCAGGAAAAGTTGACAGGTCACTACCGCTTGTCACCCTCAGCAACTTTCAGCTTTAACAATGCCTAAAGCAAGCCCTGCAAACTGACAGGTCTGAATTTTATGGCAGCTTATGCTGTTGGCAACCAGGCATAAGAGGTTATTGGAATGGGACACAGTGAGGGCATCCCCAGACTGCAGGATGTGATGTCCAGCGCTTCATCACAGTCAAAGGGATTAACGCAACAGTTGCATTTACACCACCCACACTCGCCTCCTAGAAATCGTTGCTCTTACACTCCTATCAAAAGCTATGGAAAACCTGGCAAACAAGCTGCCAGCTACCACCGTCCCAATATGCAGATACACCAGGTTTCTCCATCCCAGAACTTTCCCTTGAACAGTTCAGCACATCACTAATTGAAAGTAAATAAAGGTTTTAATGATTCAAGCCTATATAAAGCTTTTTCAATTCAAAAGCTAGAAGTCTCTTAAGGATAAAAAACACTTGCATAAAATCATTGCAGCAGAGCACAATCAATCCCTCTATCTCCATTTGTTTGCTTTAGCACTTTACAAGGTTCCCTCAATTCTCAGGTCCAGATCAATCATTTGTCAAAGAAAGAAATGAACCAGCCTGGGTGCCTCAGCAGAATACTGATAAGAAATAGTGTCAGCTCATTTTAACTGAGGACAACAGCTAACTTAGAGAGATTTTTTTTATTTTTTTTTTTTTTAATCTCATCTCATCGTTGGTAGAAGACCTCAGAAAATCTACCACCAAGGTGAATAAGACAAAAGAAAATAGATGCTTTCTAGCAGCTCACTTATGCTACTTACATGGCTTTTATTGAATATTTCAGCTTTCCTTTTTGAAATGATTTTTTGTATTGTCATATACAGTGACAGCATATTGTTCTTTTAATCTGTCTTCAGCATTGTTGGTTGAATTTATTCATGACTACCCCATAGCAAACCTACCAATTCACCTTAAGTGACCAGGTCAAGGAATGCATGAGGAATAAGTTCATTACAAGCAGATGAAGGACTAAAGCAAAAACAATGTTAAGAAAGAGGAACTTGCTTCATACTTGGATTACAAATGTTTTTAGTGCTGAGACTAAAGGACAAGCATATTATGAGTAATTTACCAAAAGCAGTAAATAAACACAGGTCTTTCATCACTATAGGAAGGGCAGAAAATGTTATTCGATGATTCAACTTCTTAATTGCTTTCATTCACATCCATTGATTTCCTTTATGCCAATGATCTCTCACTTTGACATCTGCACCCAAGAACACCCCAGCGCCGTCAGTAACTCTCCAGCACTCACAAAACTCTGCTTCCAGCCACATTTACAGACCAGCCACAGACAACTGCAAGAGCAAGCAGCACTATAAATAGAGTTGGGAGCCTGATGATGGGGTCAAATACTATCTGACTGGTACTATGTGAAAGGAGTTTTTACTCTGCAATTGATAAAGGGAATTATCTAGGAAATGGTGCAATACACACTGAAAGTCACTGAAATTACATCCAGGGGCAATGCTTAAACTGAAGCCTTACTGGTATCACTTTACTCTTTCTGGCACACATTGCTAGCTTAATACCTTATCACTACTCACTCCTTTCCACTACAATTTATTACCCTAGTCAAAGGGTAACAAAATACATTGGCTTTCCACTGGAATTTGACAAGTGTTTCTCCTGCCTTTCCCACTTAAGCTACATGGAAGTTTCACTGGAAAGCTGATTAAAATGCACTAATTCTTTTCCATATTATAAAGACAAGTCATATGCATTTGGAGGAAGATATGCTATTTTCAGACACACCAAATGACTGCAATTCTACTTGAAGACACCAGAATGACATGAGAAATATGATTTCTGCCAGTTAACAAATTCCCCCAGGTCTTGGTTTCCCAGCAAATGTTCTTTTTCTGATCATAAGGGATGCCAGTTTAATCTTCCCTGAAACAATAGCCAAAGCAAACAGGCAGGTGCAGGGGTATCATACAGAGACATGGTCCTTGCCTACTTCTTCCAGCATTCTTACTCCTTTCCCTACAGTGATGAAGGCCAACAGAGTTGCTCTCCAAAGCTGGATCTCTGAGCCACATCTCTGTGAAGTGACATCTGTGCTCTACATAAACACCTCTACTTTTTCTCAGCCTTCTCCCAAGCAGACTCTGCAGCAGATCACAGACAGCGCTGACGCAGCCATGCTCTCTGATTCTCTCCCATCTCAGGTGGTGTACATGACCTGCCCCAACTTCCCAGAATCTATGAGGAACACTCCAGGTAAAATCTTGCCCAATACACAATGTACACACATGGAGTACATTTTAAATGTCTGACATTGCAATATAGCACTTAATTGGTATTCGTTAATTAAGTACCCTAATATTACACTCTAAGTATCAGGTTAGATTCTTCTTAGGAGGTTCTTCTCCTATTAACTGGATTCAGCTTTTTTTTCTATCAGGATACACCAGCTGCAGGAAAAACCCGCAGACCACTTTAAACTGTCTCCCATAGCCTGACCTTCCTTTTCACTCTTTCTCCCTCTTTTTCCTGCCCCTTTTCCATTTTTCTGTATCACTTAGGATTATACGAAAATATTAAATATATTACATTGCAATTGTGGAAACAAAATTATACTTTGTTTCACACACACACACACAGAGTCACTACCTGTACATCCAAACTGTGACAGCCGGAGAGGGAGCTGGCTCTGGGACCTCAGCAGGAGCAACAAACAGCTGCAAGAGCCTTCCACCTCACTGAGCTCCTGGTGCTGAAGGTAAAACCTGGCTGAGGTACAGGCACAAGTAGATTTACTTGCCACAGGTGGGCTGAATTTGTGTCCCATCGAAAGAAAACCAAAACCCAACACCTGGACTAGAAGGTGTAGCCTCTGAGCTAGGACAGCATTCCTTGGGAGTTCAAGTTCCTGCTGAACTTAAGGCTGACACATTTCCCAAATCTCTATTCACCACAACTACAGCTGTGCATTGCCGTTAGTACCTAACACAGATTTGCAGAATTCCTACAAATGTACACTTTTGATTCTTCATAGTTTTTTTTCCTCTTTCCTGAAACTGAAGCACAGAGAATCCAAACTCCTATCTAGAAAGCAAACTCATGGACCCAATGCATCTGAAGTGCTGCTAGCACTGTAGCAGTTTTTAAAAAAAATCGAAAAAAAAAAAAAAAGAAAAAGAAAAAGAAAAGGTAGAGTCCAAAGAGGCATGAATGAGAAAGTTCATGGCTGAAATTTTCATGCTGGGGCAAGAAGGTAGATTGTGTTGACGGAACTTATCAGAAAGTACATATATAAATATATGTATAAATGTACATATATATACGAGATTTTCTTTGATACCACTGTATTCACAGATTTAATTTTTAGGTCACTCATGAGAAAGTTCTGGCCACCAATGATTAATGCAATGAGATTAATGCACTTTTTTTTTGGAGAGTTTTTCAATTGAGGAAGCTGGCATCCTCCTACACTAGGGGTTTTCAGAAAGAGTTTCAGTGCATCAAAGTCTCTGCAGCCCTTTTTGTCCAAAAATATGGTTTCTTTGTCAAAATGAAGATGAATGGATCTTTATACCAGGTGTTTGCTTATGCAAACTGAAACCAAGGAATTTTCCCAGCCACCTGCTTTAGTTAGATAAATGGACATAGAGGCTCAAAAACTTGTATGAGCTCTGAACTCTCAGCCTCTCAAAAATGCTGGTTTACCCCAAATGTCACTGACTGCATGTTTTGAAGGTCACACAATCAAATCCAAGACAAGGACAACTACCTGTGATTGGATTTTTTTCAGCCAACTTTACAGGCACTGCATGTGAGCCTCAGTGTAGCTTTACTGGACATTATCCAAACAAGCCAGTTCTTTCTCCAAGGCTACAGGTAATAAGAAGAAACTACCTATAAATCAACCAAAACAAGCTTTAAGAAATTTATGGCAAACAAACTGATGAGTTATGTCAGCAGTGATCTTACTGGGTCAGGTAAGACCCATTTCCCAGACTCCTGATTTCCTGTCATGACAAAAGCACTGTAGATTCAGAGTGTAACAACCAAGCTGCTACACTGCCTTTTCTTTTTCTTTTTTTTTCCACAAGATTTCTATTTCCACAGAGTCTTATAAGATTAGTGAGGAAAAAAAACCAAAACCAGTAGAGCAAGCAAATTAGACAACAGGAATGAGTCAAACATATTTAATGTATTCCTCTCTTACTGTCAGACCAAGCCACTGAAAATTGGGCAATCACAACCAAGTTACTATGAAGAAAAAAAGCCTTTATCCTCGTAATGGACATTAATTGATGAGATAGCTAATTTGGTGGAAATTATGGGCATGTAAAGGTGTTCAGAGAAGCAAGACAAAAGCTTAATCTAGCTAAAAAGCAGTAGCTGTCTTGTTTGTTTCCCTATCTTCCTAGCTTGAGATGATGTTCACCCTTGTCTATTTAGTAATGATCATTTTTGTTCATAACTTACATTCTACTGACAGAGATAAGCTTAATTCACTTTATTTCATCCATTTCATTGTTCATTTAGAATTTCATTCACTATAAATATGGGCTTAAGGAAACTATACAACTATTAAGTTGCATTTATCAGATTGCCAATCAAAGATACTCTTATAGATATTCAAATCTAGAAAAGCGCAGTTAGGGTGGGAAAGATGAATTTATCTTATTAAAGAATATATACATCTGTGATGGGATGGAGAGACACTAGAGGAAGAAAGGGCCCTGTACAAAACCTTAACAACAAGAACAACAATTCTCTCCTTGAAACAGTGACCTGACAAATAATGACAAAGCTACAAAGTTACGTCCCTGACCAGCGAAGGTCAGGGAACTTAGAAACCCAAAGCTTTCCTTAGCCTTCACCCCATTTCCCTTGCGCAGGAACTCGCCATTTCTCCTCCCTGTCTCTCCCCTCTTGTCAGTAGACAATTTCTGTGTTCTGCAGTAACGAGAGCTCTGTTAATTGTGCTCCAGCGCCTGCCTGTTCAGCATTGCTGCCCCTTGATTGGTGCCCCCCGGTGTTGCACCCTCTGAGCAATTAGCCAGTCTGCTGATTTCACTTCCCTCTGTGTAACGTTTTATGGAGAAGAATCACTGGCTCTTACAGCACAAGATGTGGCAGCTTTGCTACATCCCACACCAGCATCACCACCTGCTCCACCAGCGCTGTGCAACTCAGTGTGAAGGGATATTAAGAGCTGGGATAAAGTGCTGCCAAGGCAATTTGGACTGAGCCCAGTTTTCAGACCTTATCATTTCCTGCAAATCTGTCCTCTTCCTGAAAATCTGAAAGTCCAGATTTTGGTCCGCACTCATTTCTGATTTGCTACAGAGAACTGTATGTACTGCTTGGAAACTCGAGTGGCAAGTCCCAGAAAGGCTGGCTGAGCAATTGGTAGCACCAGAGAGGGTGGCAGAACTGCCTGGGCTCCTCTCTTCTCTCACTCTTGATGATGACCTATTGTCAGAAAACAGTCATATAACTGCACCTTAGCATTCACTCTATCACCTCCATTCATAATATATCTGGAAGATACTTTCTCCAAGAAGCCATCAAGCACAAAGCACACCACCACTGTGGGAGACCACACTTTTCACTCTGCTCTGCACATTCAGGCCCAGGACATCAGACCACCTATCCCATGGAAAACCCAGGCACCCCCAAGACGTCTGTCAGGAGGAATTCTTCCCTCTCAGTCTTTAAACCACAAATTTCAAAAGTCCCTCACACAATTTTCTGCAGCCTCTGCTTTGGTGGTGTCTTAAATCAGTTACTGAGGAATCAGACCATCCCTCAGTTTCATTATTTTTCTTTGCTCACTTCCAGGAACATGCACATGTAAGTGGCAGAAACATTTCCTTATAACCTAGAAATCCAGCGACAGTATTGTAATTGGAAATTACGCCTCAGAAAACAGCTCTGGGATTCACAACTGTCAAGTCGTGGTGTGGAAGAATTAACTCATTAACACACCACTACATTGAACTACCACTGGCTGTTGCAATTACCAACTGCACTATTTTCAGTTGCTACTCCAAACTTAGTGGAATTGACGCCTTTCTTTTAACCTGGTTATTTGCTTAAGATGGACTGATACCTCCATCTGTTTCATTTATATTCTTTGAGCTAATCCCAGTGTCTTGGATAATCAAGCCTTTAACTTAAAGTCGTAAATTCAAGTTCACAGTCTGAAAACAGCACTAGTGCCTCACAACAGCCATTAGTGCTGCACATTGGGAGTCTGCCTACCTGCTCCTGTCTCTCTGTCCATCGTGTTACAAACACCCACGCTCCATAAAAAGCACGGAGTTAGGAAAAGAAATGTCTTTTACTGTTAATTGGACCAGACAATGAGAAACCAAGGGGAGAAAAAACCTGTGACATATTGTAATAAAGAGTGAAAGAATTAGGTGATCTACCTAATGAAAATATAGACACCACCAAGTTGCCACAGCCTGGCAGCTCCACCCCAATAACACACCACACACTCTCGTTCACTCAGACATCTGATAATGGGCAGAGCACACACTCAGATATTGCAGCTCAGCCAATAACCTTTTCATTAAAGATAAGTTACACTCAAAAACAATATATTTCAGATTTATTTCTGGATAATAAGTCTAATTGTTTTGTTTGATGGGGGGATTTTGATTTGTTTGTTTGGGGATTTTTGTCTGTTTTGGTTTCTGTTTTTTGTTTGGTTTTTTTTTTTTTTTTTTTTTTTTTTTTTTTTTTTTTTTTTTTTTTTTTTTTTTTTTTTTTAACAGAATAGCCCCACAAAGTTTGGTGTGATTTTCAGCTTCATATCATGATTGCTTTGTAATGTAACCTGTCCAAAATTTTGCAAGGAGATGGCTCCTCCAAACCACATTTCCCCTCAGACAGTGCCAATCCATCAAAATTGGAGCAAGCAGAAACATACCAACTGAAAATAGACAACATACACTATTTCTATTGATATTGCAATAACAGATTACAGCATCTAGTTCACCAAAATTACATGCATGTGAGAAAGTCATTTAAATTCAATTTTTCCTACTTACAATACATAAAATTACTGACTCCTTTATTAGCAGGTTTCTGAACTATAGTAGGGAGCACAACTACATGAAAAATGTAGGTAA
Source organism: Grallaria varia (assembly GCA_013396735.1). NCBI lineage: Eukaryota > Metazoa > Chordata > Aves > Passeriformes > Formicariidae > Grallaria > Grallaria varia. The sequence goes on along the minus strand of VWZG01005391.1, from coordinate 1,426,196 downwards.
ATATTAAAAATTAGCCATACATTTTAATGCGTTGTATCATTGATTTCAGAGTGACCCAAACATTCCCATGTGACAGGAAAAGGCCACTTTCCTTGTTTACTAGACGCTGTGTCAATAATTTAATACACTGTCCATAACATAATATTGCTATATCAGACCAATATTAACACACTCTTCTGGAACAAAATAAAATAATGACCAGAAACAAGCCAGAAAATTAAGTTCTCGTCAGCAATACCTGCTATACAGAAAAAAACATCCCAGGTTTTTAATTGAATTATTTTATGACTTCAGTTGGTACAGATCCACTTCAAATACCAAAACTACAAGGTAGCGTTTAAGTCAGCATCTCAAAAAAGGAAATTAATAAGGTCACATTTAGATCCCCATGAAAAATAAACTGCAAATGATTTGCTCTGACTTGGATCTGTGATCTGACTCATGCAACTGCTTTACACCACCCCTACGAAGAGATTAACAACATAACTGCTGAAACCATACTCCAGCACTACAGGTTCAGGAGATGACCAGACAAAAGGAATAACTCAGAGAAGAAATGAAAACACACAAACAAAAAAGAAAGGAAAACAAATAATCTGAGTTTCTGAACATACTACCTTAGCCAGCCCTGCAACAGAATTCCAGAAACACCAAGAGTGTGATTCACATTCCACTGGAATCAATGGAGAAGATCCCCTCAACTTCAGTGGTCTCTCATCTAGGCTTGCACTGACTTTTCTGCTCTCCCAAGGTTTGTATCATTCCTAAGCACTAATTTTGAGATCATTTCTCCAAGACCCACAAACTACATGAGTTAAATAAAAAGTAGGGTTCTGAGACAGTAGGAATCCATGCTCTAGTTCTGTGAGTTCTCACAAAACGTAAGACACATCTAGAAAAGTTTGAAGAAGCCCTCACAGAATTTCCAATTCCTTCAAACCATGTTTTTCAGCTGATGCCACAGTGTTTTGCGAGAAGTGATTCGAAGTGCCCAGGCACAGACATTAGCATACACCACCTCGGGCAACAGCAGCTGCTGAGCATTTCAGTCACACTGCTGAGTTCTATTTAAAAAACCTGACAGCAAAGGGGCTTGTTATACATTTATTTAATCAATCAATAGTGGGCATTCAGATACTGAAGCTGTCAAAGTGTATTCATAAATAGAAGTGTAACTGCACTTCATTAGAAGGTCTCATCAGAGTTATTGATGCTACTGGAATGAGTGAATGTACCTCCCTTAGTATCCTGGTAACAGCAGCTCTGAAACATATTCTTTAATTTGAGATAAGCTTTTTCCACAGAGGGAACATTTCACCTTGGGAGAAGGTAATGAATTTCAAAATAAATTCTGCTACACTGCATTAAAAAAAAGGCACAGTAAGATCTTAGGTGTTTACAGCATTTTAAAGTATTGATTCCATTATGACAAAAAAAACTTCACATTGCAGTATCTCCACCACTATGAGAGTGTTCACCCTGAAAGCACTGGCTGGAATTGCACAATGTGCTCAGTGGATCCAATACAACTCCACACATACAGTGATAAGTTTTGAGGATTTAGCAACAACTCTGGGAAAAGTGATCTGGAACTCTCCACACATAGTGGGAGTTTAATACTTTCTTCCAACTCTGATAAGAAATAGTTAAATTATTTTTAATCATCATGCAGTATTTTATTTAATAAATTGATGTAAACACCAAATTAAATTCTCTGCCAATGAATTAAATTGAAACAAATGAAAATGCTTTGATGAAGGAAAGTTGAGTAAGTCATGCAGGACAAATATCCAGACTGAAAGAATTAAAAGTGTGCAATAGATTTTGGTAGGCTATTAAAGATTTAATTAATTGTCAACTCAAAAAGCATACAATACTAAAACCATCTGTAATTCTGTAAAAAATAAAGGAAAGGGAAAGTGTAAATGTCAGAAACATTTTCATTAAAAACAAATCCCTGCCATATACACAGAATTAAACATTTACAACTAAACCACACAACACAGCATTTCCATCTGTGCCAGTGGTCCTGATACAAGTGTTGAGAGTTTTTGTCTGAAGAAGTAAACACAATTGAAAAAATTACAAGAAACTAATGTAAACATTGAGTGATGCAGATTTAATAAAAATTTGGCAGTAAATGCCAAGGCAAAGGTCTCATTTCAGATACAGTTTTTTTCAAATGGGACTGTGTGCCTTTGAGCAGCTGACACAATCCTTGCCAAATGCTCCAGCAGGAGATGGTGGTTCCCACCTCCATGCACAGTCTTTGGAGATCATTTTTCCCAAAATGAGAAAGCCAGAGCTATAATATGTACCAAATCCATTGTCCCTTCAGCTCAGCCCACAGAAGTGGAGTTGCAGGATAGAAGAAGCCTTTCAGATCACACTGAAAGCTGACAGAATGGCCATGAAGGGTCTTTAAAAGGACATGATTTCTGATGTTCCTGTAAACACAGTTCCTTAATACCTAATATTTGTGGGTATAGCTCAAAACCTTGATTGGACATAAATGCTTTTCCCATAAGGTTAAGGGTGATGCAAATAAATTAAAAACAAAAAATAAAAAGAAGCAGTCCTTCAATTTATTTATATTATAGCTTCTGGATTTTTTCCTTACTAGATTTCTTCACCAGTGGTTTAAAATCTCCAGATGCTAACATTCCTGAGCAGGGAGGACATCTATTAAGAAAACTGCATTTATCAAACTAATGGTAGGCCACTTTCAAACTTAATGCATATCTCTCTATGCTTGTTAAAATAATTACCTGGTGGTCTTACCACTTAATTGATCATTTACTACTCAACAGGGATATTAAGAGTTATGAGAGCCAACACTAAGAAAAAAGAATCTTGGAAGATAAAACTTCATTTTTTCCAGGCCTTAAACTGCTCTGTGAGCAGAACAGACCAGCACACAAACATTAAGGGACTAAGTATTGCCAGGTTTTACCACCTCTGCCTATTGAGACAGATTTCATGTATATTGTTCTTTACAGGCAACTACCTACATCACAGAGTGATTCAGTAAGACAACTTCCAGTAGTTTCTGTGCTAAACAGCTTTGTTTAATACAAATATTTTGCCACGGTCAAAAGCAAAACATTAGACTTAATCCAAAATGATACAGAGAAAGAATAAAGGAGCTGCACTACCAGCTTTGCTTTTTCATCTTTTATGTCTTCATTTCTGACCTCTTTTCACTGAAGAGAAAATCCGTTTTGGAAAGGATGAACCTCAAAGGCACTGAGAAAATTCAAAGGCAGCAGCCCCTTGTCCTCATCCTGAAGGGCAGAGGGCACAGCTAGAAAAAGGAATGTGCTGCTGAGGTGTCTTTGGGGCTCCTTGGATCGGCTGCCAACTCAAATATGCTGCCAGTAGCTGCACCTCAACTCTGGAGATTGTTAAGAGAAACAAGACTGACTGGATAGGGCTAAGCCAAGCGAAACTTCTAAGTTACACAAGCACTGCTGAGATGCTTGCCAGGTTGATAACATGTCCCAGCTTTCTGCCAATACAGGAGAAGGAAGAAGTCTTCATTCAACTTCTGCAAATTCTTTCTAATTTATCTGTCTCTTGAATGTAATATATTAGCCCTCTATTTCAAACACAGGAAAGCGCTCATAAATCAAGCACAAGTTAGCAAAGAAATATATATTGCTCTTTTGTTGTTGTTGTTTTCTTTTGTTCTTTCCAATGTCTTCCAAAAAAAAGGGGAAAAACTAGTCCCTTCAGTAGCTGTTGGAAATGATCCATAACAGCCATGATCAGCTAAAATCAGCTCCAAAAATTACCAGATTTAGCAAAACCTGAATTGGGGCAGTTGGGCTGAGCTGTCCACAGTTCAGAGATAATTCTTTCTGTGCTCACAGGCTTTGTAACACATAACACAGCTGACCTTTAATCCTCATTTCTGCCTTCCGTGTATCCTCTGTATCCTCATCCTCCATATGTCCTCATCTATCCTTTACCATAAAACTACAGCCTGTAAAAGAGCTACTTCCTTTTTTTTTTTTCAGATGAAAAATGGCCTAAATCACAGTCTTGTTCTCAGCATTTTATTTCAGCATATAGAATGCAAAAAAATAAAAAACTTTTATGACTACCACATCTGGAGCATGGGCAGGGGAAGAAACCAATGGTAATACTGGGAAATTCCCTTTCCAGATCTCTTGGAACAAAACTCTTATGTTCCAACTGAATCAGCTACTGTAAATGAGCAATTTCTCCACTTAGGCTGTAATTCTCTGGCAGGTTCCTGCAGCCATTGAAAAATATGCAGATTATTACCTTTTTTTTTTTTTCAAAATGTTCTGGAACGGAAATTTATCACTTCCTTTATGTACAATAGAAACACGTTCAAAGGGAAACACCACCTGTTCCGAGCAGATGGTGAATTACCATGGAAAAGGATCACCTGTACTGGAAACCCCATTTTCTATTTCTACCATCAGGAGGTAAATCAGCAATGGAAGTCACAGGGAAGCCCATCTGACTTAGCACTTCTTTTACTCCAGGAGCACACCTGTAGCGCAGTCTGCTCCGTGGCCATTCTCTCACACTGGTGCTCATTCATCCAAATCACAAGAGGTGTGCCAAGCCTGCAGCATGCCAAAATGAGCTTGGATGTAAGCCATGGCATCTACTTGTGTTAATGACCCTTGCTGAGGAACTTCAGGACATGATACACTAACCCACTCCAGGATTTCTTTATAAATACAGTTATCTTCACCTTTTCACATTTTTTCACCTTTTTCTTCTGTCTTTTTTTAAAGGAAACATCCAGAAACAACATTGAGATTGATGCAATTTCTGCTCTCATGCTTCGTCTTCATCTGTAATGCCATCTGACAGTCATACATGCAACAAAAATTGAAAGTAACCATGAATGATGTAAACATCGTCAATATTTAACGAGGCCTTAATATGTGAAGCTTGTACTACACTCTGAAGCCGAGACCATACCCTTTTCCACCAATCTCCAGTCCACAGTGAGTTACAATACTTGGCATTTTTTTCATTGCTATCAAGGATGCAAGAAAGTAAGGAAAGATGCCTCTGCACTTAAGGCACTTTTACTTTGTTAAAAGCCCTTCTAATGTGAAAAATGCTCACACAGTCACTCTTACAGCAGCTGCATTACCATTATTTTCACCACTCCAGGTACAAAATGAGATTATGAAGAGGGTTCAAGAGCTGGATTTAAATCCAATTCTGCAGCTTCTGAACGTGTGTTAATGTAATATAGCAGGATTTGGAAGTACAGGCCCCAACAGCTTAATCTATGGCTTTTTCAAACATCTGGGTCATTGGCAATGTCTCTGATGCTTTTATTCTAACTAAATCAAAGGGATAATCAGAAATATAATCCCTGATCACTTACTTGCCTGCAAGTCACCAAAAATACACTTGCAGCAATGAATCTGTCTTGCTGTGGAAGGCATTTGTACAGCAGCTTGCATTAACACTTCCAAAATATGGGGTGCACTGCTAAAAGCAAAAGCAGATGGTTTCAAGTCTACTTGAATGACTTTGCAAGAACAAGGACAAGAGATCAAAAAAGGAAGCTGGACGCCAACTACCACAACAAACACCTGCCCAGATTGCACTCAGTAAAAGCAGAGAATTCTTAAAAATCATGTGTGATTGCACATCTGATTCTGACACTGAAATAAATGGCTGAGCCCAGGCTTAGCAAGCTGCAGGCAGCCATGAAGTCTGAAAACCCACTCGTGGTTATGAAACAGCCTTGCGCTTGCCACCTGGTGCCTCACTGCCCACTGTGTGTCTACCAGGCATAAAACTTAGTAGGGAGCATTAAAACAGTAATAGGGCAGCAGGAAGAGACCTCTTTCCTTATGGAAGCTCTTATCTTGCCTTGCTTTGGTAACATCCTTTTAAAAAATGATGCTTTTGCATCATTGGGCTTTTTTTTTTTTCCTACTTGATTAGGAAGACTATCGGCAGTATCACTGGGTTCTATGACCCAACACAGGCACAGAGTGGGAAAAGCACATCAGTTCAATTGCAATGCACTGAGCTGCAGGACTGGCTAGAGTAGAAGATGAATTACTCAACCACCACAGGTCTGGGTGTTTGTGCAAATACTTGTGAAAGAAGTGAGCACACCATTCCAGTACAAGGCTTAACAACCGTTCATCCTAACATCAGCTAAACCACAAAACCATGAATTCTATGAACACACAAACAAAAATCCTTCCTTGACCTATCTCCAAAGCACACCAATTATGCTTCAGAGAGTGAGCAAGTACTGCTGGCTCCTTCCTCTCTTTTACTGCATCTGGTATTCAGCCCCTACTCTGCTCCAGAGCACGAGGAAAACCATGGTCAGGGAGCCTTCACTGTTCATGTAATTCTCTATTGATATTTTCCCTCGCCCTCCCTCCCTGCCTTAGCTTTACCACCGCCACTGTTTCTTGGAGGACCTGTTCTCTGCTGCTCTCTGACCCCTAACCTGTTCTATTAACTATTTCAAGACTCTAAAAGTGGAAGAAACAAGGCAGAAACAACAACACCTCCAGCAGGGTGACACAGGCATGCCCTGGCTCTGTGGTTATGCAGTGAGGGACCAGAGCTGGGGCTCAGCCTGTTCTTGCTCTGTACTGAGGTAACTGCAGAACCAGCAGCCACAGAGATATTCCCATTTCAGTTTCAATCCCCTCTATTTTGCATCTTCTGCTTCAGGGTCTTGGCAAAGGATGCCTCACTGAGCACATTATTCAAAGCAAGATCTAGTACGCTGCCATATAAATACTGATGTCATATTTTATGGTCCTATCTCTGTTTTATGATTTTATATCAGCATAGACTCTTTCTGGGTTTTATGGTCCCTACAGTACAATGAGGTGCCTATAGAAATGTTCATGTCTTTCCCCACTTGAAGTTAAAATTGATTTGCTAATGTATTTGTACAAATGGTGCTTTCTAATATGCATTCTTTTGCATTCTTCCACATATCTCACTGCCAAAGATTCCACTGCGGTTTTTTATTTTTAACACTCCTGGTGAAATTTAGGTTTAGGTAGCACCTTAGAAGTCATATTTGATTGGGGCCTTACAAATGTCCTTGCTTTTCTTCTGATATTTGGCAAATATAAACAGCATTATATTTACTGTTTTCCAGGTCCACAATGCCTTCACAGAAGAGCAATCTATGTGCTGCTTCCTGCCTTTCAGCCTAAGGAAAGGTGCAGAGCACAGGAGCTGTCTGACTGTGACATGACTCCTGCATGCAGATCCTTTGGCATGGCAAACAATTGTGTGCCCTCCTCAGCTTCAGCTGGGGGTCACCTTATAGAAATAAAGCAATGTCCATGCTATAAACACTGATGCAAACTCCATAGCAGTCATAACTTCTGTGTGTGTACAAATGTCCGTGTGTGTGTGTGTGTGTGTGTGTGTGTGTGTGTGTGTGTATAAGTATTTCAAGAGGTTAATAAAACACACAGTTGTGAAAATAAAGACTGTACCAGAAATGGAGCAATACCATCCCTTGCTCTGAACAATAATACTGTTTTCAAGGCCTCACATCTCTGTCTACTCTCTCCAGACTGAAATGATATTAGTAATTACAGTTGACATAATTGATCCTTCTAATACTCTTTTATAGTGAGCGAATATTACCAAAACCTAACCAGTGAAACCTACCAGCCTATAGACTTTTATACAAATCTCTGCACTGCCATGGTGCCTCCCAAAACCAGGTGAGATAACATGTTAGAAGCGCCAAAATGCTCTGAGTGCTCAACATAATAATAGAAATAAAAGGACAACAACTATCATGAGGAGGGGGGAAACAAACAAGCTTTCAGTCTTTCAGTTTGGACTACTAAGAAACATGAAAATGAAGCGTACCAGAGTGATACATAAACACTATGGAATTATGTAAGTGATCCCATAGCAGCATCACATCATTCGTAGAGCCCCAATACAGCAGATTTTAATTGTTTTCACTACTTGTCATCTTGTTAGCACTGCAGATAACATTGAACTGCTTGCATTGGAGAATACTACTCCATTCCTACAGAATTAAAGTGGTTTGGCAACAACTTCCTTAATGTTTTTTGTCTTCTTTTCCTTTGGTTTATGAGAAAAGTCAGCAAACCTGTGATGCTAAAACTTCTGCAGAGATTACTTTTCCTTCCATTAAAAATTTCAAATTTAAGCCAGATGCACCCCTTTCTTTCAGGAAGCAGGAATGAGAAGGCTGGAAATTACAATCCAAGTATTCCATTTATCTCATTTTAACCCTAATAACAAGGCTTAGGCATAATATAATCTCTCCTGTCTACATTTCATTGGCTTCATATGATATAAACCAAACAGAACTCCTTCAGAAATCTCTTGCAGATTCAATAGGCCCTTTGTTGCCTACTAACTGAGCATATTGTTGCAACTACATGTTTAAATAAGAAATTATCCAATATTTGAACAATCTGAAGATATCAATTCAGAAAGAAATCATGTAATAACAGGCAACTTTTTTTTGGGAGATTGCCCTTTCATTCAAATTATTAGCATTTTATCAAGGACTGTCCTGATAATGCATTTGCAAAGCCTGGACCACAATTTGAAATGCATTCTTCAAGAAAAAAAATCCTTGAAGTTTGGCCTTTTGCAGAAGCTGGTATAGAGAAACACTTCAATGCGTGTTTCACTCACAAGCACTGCTAATGAACCACTCTCTTCCAGCTAAATTCGTACAAAAGATGTATTCAGGAGACACAGAAGATAACTGTGCCTTCCTGTGGCATGCCTTACAAGTTTGGGGTTTTCTTTATTTTCAGAGACAAAGTTATTTAATCACTATGGTATGTTATCAGAGATTATTTGTCCCTTCACTTTTGAAGAGCAGTAAGGGAAACAGAACTTCCTTAGTTCCCTGTGGTCAGCAAGGCACTGAGCTAAAAGAAAAACACCAGGAAAAATAAAGAGCTTTCCTGATCCTCCTTGTCAAAGAGTCACAGAAGCTGAAAGGACCTCTGGAGATCATTCATTTGAACCAACTCCTGGGCTCAGAACCACAGAATGTTAAGGGGTTAGAACAGACCTTAAAGATCATCTAGTCCCAATTTCCTATGCTATGGGCGGGGACATCTCCCACTGGACCAGGTAGCTCAAGGCTTTATTCAGCTGTCAGGGTTGGGGCATCAAAACCGCCCTGGGCAGCACATGCCAGTGCCTCACCACACTTATAGCAAAGAATTACTTCCAAAGGTCTAACCTAAATTTCCTCATTTTCAATTTGTACCCGTTATTCCTTGTCCTATCACTACAGTTCCTGATGAAGATTCTCTCTCTGGCCTCCCTGTAGGCTCCCTTCAAATACTGGAAGGTTGCCTTGAGGTCTCCACACAACCCTCTCTTCATTCACTACATCAGGTTCCTCACTCCCATTTTGAGTAGCTCCAGACATGGAAAATTCAAAATTCTGGACATCCAGAATGTCTGGCCAATCTGCACAGCTAATTCTTTCTTCATGCTTAATTTGAATTTCTTGCATTTTAATTTGTGGCCAAACTTGAATAGAGTAGTCTTCCCTTACAGAAGACTGTTCCTTTTAAATGCTGTTTCAGAATTACAGTGGGCATACAGGAGAATTTATATCCCTTCAGGCCTTATCCCTCGTACAGGAAATAGGTATTTAGGACTATATTAAAGGCTACCTGTGCAACACAGCTGAACTAAGTTCACACAGACTGCCACCAAAGACAAAGTGCTGAGCCATTACAAGTAGGGTATTTTCTTCTGGGACTTGTCCTAGGGCAAGCTGAGCTGGCAGGTAATTTAGGAAGGCTCCACAGAGGCACAGATACATGTCCTGCAGATGGAGGTGCCTTTCTCAATATGCTGGATCTCATCTAAAGTCATGCCAAAACTTTGGTGGAAAACTTGTTTCAATTATTCTCTGACATTCTGAGAAGTGCCCACATCACCACTCGGTCTTGGTCGTACACGTTATCATCAGCTAGTGTGAACAGTGTGAGGACTTCAAATCTTCCTGCATAGCCAAGTAATGTTAGTCCAGAGACAGAAACACCTCCCACCCCTGTTCTGCAAGAAAGAATCAGAGGGGGAAGTTGACCCC
>VWZG01005391.1:1267864-1416061 GCA_013396735.1 Grallaria varia | reverse complement strand
CCCCCCCCCCCCCCCCGCCTCTATTCGCTCCTTTTCTCTCTGGAGTTTTACTTCTGATGAGTATTGCAATTAAAGCTGCAACATTTTAAGGATTCAGTTGAGATCAGCAACTTATTTTCCATTAGCCCAAGAGTTCTCAAGCTGACTGCTGAGCACTGACCATTCAGCTCAGTCCACACCTACATCTGCCATCCTCTGATCTCCACTATATTTCTCTAATACTCTGAATAAAGAAAATTACAAATTCTCTCTCAAGATGAACAAATTTAACTTCCTTCATGCATAAGCTAACACTCACACATGAATGAAATCTCTGTAAAGAGCCAGAGGAGATTTCCAGTTTAGACTGCTTATGTCCACCCACCAGCAGAAATCATGAGAAGTACAACTTGTACACCTATACTCTGTCACACAGCTCCTTTTATCTAGACATGTCTGTATTGTAATTTTCATCTCCAGGATCCTGCTTATCAGCCTGTCCAATATTTCAAACAAAAGATTTTTTTTTTTTATTAAAGTCATGCAAAGTTAAGAAAAACGTGGGGGGAATTATCCCAATAGGTCTCTTTTGTGTAGCACAATGCAAGTGTAACTGTGGAATGCCTTCCACCTACTCCATCAGGGGTTTGAGTGGCAGCTGCTGCAATAAAACAATAGCAGCTCTGCAGATGCTGATGCCAGACAATGGCTTGACATGCTGAACCATAGTTCAGCACAGTTCCATTGTGCTCAAAATCTGATTGAAGTGATAATATTGGCACGACAGTTGGAATGCTTTTATCTCCTTTTCTTATTGTGTTCCTACAGAACTTTACTGCATTACCTAAGTTAAAAATGACTGCCCATCCTAGAGTGTTGTATTAAAAAAGGGGTTTTGCAAAAGTGCTTTCCTTGCATTGTTAATCTCTTTAATGTATGTTTTCAAACCTCCCACCCAAGTGGACCTCTTTTTTTCAGATTGATGCTTAAATGTCCTTTATTTTTTAGCATTCTGAGACACCAGAAGGCATCACACTTTCAGATCATGGACTGGACAGGAAGGAAATACAGGCTTATAGAGAAAAGCATAGGAAGATCTGTTCCACGCTCAGGTAATGTCCCCCTCTAACAAATCTCTGTACTATCATTGAGTCTCTAAAGACAAACTTAAAATTTGTACATGAATATGTATTTATTGCCCCAAACAGCAAAGGAATTACTCATCCAGTATACAAACAGTCAGCATTCAGCAGTAACAGAGTGCTAAATACTCAAAAAAGAATTAAAAATTATAGGTTTATCTACAATGTTTATGTTGACTTTAGGTGCTTCTCATTAGAGTTATCTGTTTGTGTTTTCAGAAAAAAGCTAATCTGGAATATTGAGTTAGATAAATCTCAAATCCCACTTAATAATTACGATGAATAATCAACCAAAGATACAGTGGTTTGACTTTTCCTGAAGAACTGTGCATTTTGGTTGGAAAAGTGTTTTTTCTTCTAACCTCTCCATTTCAAGAAATCTTTTTCTTATCTTTTTCTTATTTCAGTTTGTCCACGTATTGTTTTTCCCCTTTACTATGATTTTAAGATCACATCATTAGCTTTGCTTCCACTTCAAAAGTTGATTTTTATTTTTTTTATGTAACTTTTCTGTTCTGCCTACCCAGTAATAACAGAGCTTTGAATTTAGGACCTTCAAAAGCCCTGGCACAAATTAAACCACAAAGCTTTCCCTGATAAAGGTAATTAAAGAAAGGGACCTACACACTCAAAGGAATTGAGACTCTAAACTACCACCAAAACTAAAGGATTTAACAAATGGGTAGAGTTAGCAATTCTGGACCTACTTATCTTTTTAATCACTGATGAAGATAAAAGAAATGAAGTAATTTACCTGGGTATTCAAGTCAGCCAGTGCCAGAATTGTGACCCAGGTTTCCTGACATTCCTTCCAAACACGCTCAGTTTCAAACTATTTTTCCTCTCCATTTCTAAAAAAACATGTACAGAAACTTGTAGACACATTTGCTTGATACACGAAGATCCCCAGAAGGATAAATGATGATAATATATGATAATGAAATCCTATATGAAATTGTACAAGGCTGCATCAGACTTCTTAAAGCATGAGTTCACAGGGAGGCACAGCCTGGCTAGACCCTGTTAGAGCTACTATGATCTAACTGTCAGAGCAATAAAAATCTAAGCCACAAACATCACATCCTTTGTTGCCTCAGTGTTCCCAGCTTTACCAGCAGATCTGGCCACAAGTTCCACTTTCTCAGATTTTACTGAGCAATCTACCTGGGTTTGGTACTGAAAAGTGGCAGATAGGAGATCATGAGAGGGAAGGGTTAGTTATTCCTACAGGTTTTAAGAGAATTTAAAAAAAAAATCATTATTCTTAGGGACTTTAAAGGGTACATACTGTAAAATAAAACTGTGAGCAAGCAGCTGTGACCTGCTTGCTTTACAAGCTTGTGCATCTCCTATCAATATTTCAATGGCCCAGAAAACAAAACTTTTACTAATATGGACATTTCTAACTGCAGCAAACCCAAGACTGCTCTCTGGGTTTGTAAAAAGCAAGCTGGTACCACACTGGGCTCTGCTCCCCACAACACACAAGGCTGAGTTCCACAAGTTACACCTTCTCACATACATTTACGAAAGCTCCGTATGGCAGAAGCATTTGAATTGTGGAGCTGGACTGCCTTTTTCTTCTTCTCTCACACACAGACATATCTTTCTCTTCTTTTTCCCTGTTATTTGTAGGAAGGCATCACAACCCTCACACTACTACAATTCTTCACAGCAAGAACCCTGTCTGCTTACAAATATCAACTGGTCTGTTAGCACAAAGAGGAAAAACGCAATGCCAGCTGACTGGCTGAATAAATAAGTGCCTTTTCCACAATTCTAAATCATCCATTCCATGTGAAACTACAGAGACCATCCTTCTGCTTGATTTATGATACCCTGTTAGCCACAGAATTACTTAGTAAAATCAGTTTGGCTTGATGTAAAATTCTGTCTCTTCACCAGGAGAAAAAAATAATGTAAGCCCCACAAAAAGGAGACATTAATTTAGGAATAGTTGAGCTATCATTGACTTATCAAAATAAAGCTAGAGACATAAATCAATTCTACTGCCTGGACAAAGATAAATCAATAAAGCTCAGAAAGACATTATTGATTCTGTAGCCATCACTCAAGGGCTCTTCATTTGATTCCTCAGCCATCTGTTTAATTGAAATGATAATTCTGATAACTTCTGGTGGGACCTCTGCATGTTGACTTTGATACAATGTTATTCCATCAAATACAGATGGCTCTGACCTCCTGTCAGTGAGAACCCTAAATGTGTTATCCACGTGGATTAGCTTGGGTAGATACATTTTGTATTAAACAAGATGCTTCTGTCTAAGCTTTTTCTTACATGACCCTCAGCAGGCAAGTCTTTTGTTCAAGCCACCTTTTGGTTTCAACTAATTTCCTCCCTTCAACTCAGCACTAGCTGGCAAGTGAATTAAACAGTTAAAAAGTATTTGGAATTCATCCTTCAAACATCCTATCTTAATTTCTGCACAGAGCCTGAACCATTTACTTTTCTCTTCTCGTTGGGCTGGACCTATTCAACATAAGGACATAAGCAGAAAAGCTGCAAAATGTATTTTCAGCAGAGACATTTTGGTGTGTTTATGGATTTGTTATTCAAAATCCAGCAGAATGGGAAATAATATTAATCTGCAAGCTAAGATGGCAGTGCATCAGGGTGTGGGCACTAATTCATTAAACCTAGGAAAAACACTATACAAGATTATGCAGTGGCTCCATAGCGAGAATCTATAACCAATATTAAATTATTTCTTCATTTTAGAGGGGTTCCTTGTCAAGTATTAAAACAGAGATGCAGGTTCTTTTCTGTGACAACATACAAGGGAGATATTTTCTGGTTTGCCCAAAAAGCACCACAGAGATCCTGGTGCTCTGTAGCATCTTCCTGCTCCATCATTAAGCAAAATACACCATACAGGACTGCAGGGGGAAAGCAGCAACACATTGTACACTTCTCTACTGCTCCTATAATTAGAGAGCAGCACAAAAATGCACATCAGAATCTGAGGACAACTGAAAGTTGTTAAGCTGTCAAATCCATTTGGCACAAGGTTTCCCCACCACAGTTAACTTCCTCCTGAACTAGAAGAGCTCAAAGACATAAAATAGCCTACACCATAATTAAGACAGAAAATACAAAACTTGCAATCCCGCTACTTTGTTTTTATCATACCATGAGTGCACAATAAGAATCAGGGCTACACTAGCCTGAAAACTATGGAAAATAAATATAATTATTCTAATGAGTTAACATAGCAATAGTTATGTTACTACTGGTTCCCTACTGGAACCATACTAAATTCATGTGTTACACCAGCACTGGGAAATACAGAATGACATAAAGCAACATTAAGTCCCAGATTAACGGAATATATAAAAACAGTCTTTGATAACACAAATGGTGTCCTATTTCCAAATAAAGAACCTAACCTACATAAAAACTAAGGTATTGAATGTCCAGCTATAAACTATTCTGTACCACTAAATTGCACCTTGGCAGCGGTCTCCTGATAGGATTGGAATTTGTGCTTTCCATGTTGTGGTGCAGCAGAACTAAGTGGAGAAAGCCTTCCAAACATAGGCATTTGCTTGAAGAAAGGACTCCTGAGCATCACGACAGACATAGGGATGAGTTCTGCCATCAGCTGCCTTTCCTTCACCGAGAGGACTCATCTCAGAAAGCACTTAGCACTGCCTTCCATGGATCACTGCCTGCCTGAGCAGCCTTGGAGAGAACAGCCTGGAATTCTTCTCTGTTTCAGATTCTCCATGGAGCATGCAAGTATCTGCTGTCTGTCAGACAGGGAATGCCTTGTACCTGGTCTGAGCAACCCAGAGAACTGTGAAGCATAGAGCTGTGTGGAGCTGGGGGCCAGTCTTCAGAGTGCAAGGGGAATGTCTTTGACCAAAAGCTTCAGACATTTATTTGGTTACAGGCTTGGCATTCCTGCTCAGGAGGTAACTGTACGGAAATTAAATTTCCACCCTCTCTATAATCATTGCTATGGACAATATAGTCCTTCCAGGAAACATGGAAAAAAGAATCCACGTGCACCTTAGGACTTCCGCTTCTGTCAGAGCAATAAATTGGCTGCAAGATGATGAGCTCTTTACATGTTTGGATTTTTTCCCCTTTCCATACCCATGAAAAAGTCAGAAGGTCCCAAACTTTCAAACTTCCATAGCATTCTTTATAAGAGGACTGAAAGTGTTTTTTCCTTGCAGGAAAAGGGCTCCAGTGTATTGGCAGGATTTCAGCCTGCACTGGAGCCAGCTATTAGATCCTGTTGGACTAATCTTACTTTCCTATGACACTGCCCACTGCAGAGCAGTGTCAGCATAAATGGGAAATTATACTTTCTGCAACGATCCTACATTTTAACAGCATTTCCTGGTAGTGGTAAATACAGTTAGAGGAGAATTTGCTTAGAGAAGCAGGGAATGAAGAAACCTGCACACTTTTTCATCCCCATTTTCAGTGTCTGTAATTGAAGTAACAACTAACACTTCAGTGTATAATGCTGGCCCAGCACACCAATAAATTTTGTAGCTGGAGGGCAGATGATAACTTAGTACCACACTGCAAACTATCTGCAATACAGCTACATTAATTAATGCTATGTACAACAAACAATACATGTTATTTATAGACCTAAAATAACTAGACCAAGTCATGTAAGGAAGCAGTTTTTGACAAAGCAAATATCCCTGAGGATTTTTTTATTTCAATCCTAATTTATGTCTCTATCATGATGAGAAAATTTGAAAGAAGGTATTTTTCCATATATGAAGTCTATCAGCTCTTTATTACTAATACAGTTTATGATTTTTATCACTGCTATAGTTTGTTAGGGAATAAAATGTCTCAAAGATGGGAAAGGGACAGAGAACACTATATAATCAGTATTCTAAATAAGTATCATTGTGTTAAATAGCTTTCTCACTCTCTCTGGTATAGAAAATTGAATTTGAAAAGCAAATATAGAGGCAGAGAAGAGCAAAAAAATTGTTCTGCCTAGGATGCAGAATGCAATCATATCCAATTAAAGTCAATAAATATTATTCAGTGATGCAAGCCTCGGAAAGAGCAATTTGTACAACAAACATTTTGCTAAATAATTTTTCATATAAATTTACCTTTTTCTTCAGCTATCGATTACCATTACAGAGCAGAGACTATTGACATGTGCACGAAACCATAACGAGTTAAAATCAAGTTTCAGATAGAGTATCTCTGGTTTGCCTCCGTGCTTAGAATTCAACAGAGCTGCTCAGGTTCTGCAGTGGATTCTGTAAGTGACTACCACAGACCTGCCACGGCTGACTGACCACCCAAGATGACACTCTCTGCAATCTCCCTGAGGAGCAGTGACAGTGCAGAGCTGCCAGTCCTCGGAGGGGATTTACCTCCCAGCCAGGTGCTGCTCACTGGCCTTCTGGGCCACCCTTGTTTCACGTACAAGGACACAAAATCGGAGTAGAAACTTAAGAACGCACCATCCCATTGGCAGAGTCCTGAGCTTTACTACACGTTCCCCATTTGCACCAGTGCAAGGAAGCTGTTCATCCTCCACGGGATGAAGCACGTTACTGTTCAAAACTGAGGTAATAACGCACCATTTAAGGTGATATACTTTGTACACACAATCCAGACTGTCTGCCAACTCACCTGCAGGAAAGAACACATTTTCATTTGTTATTAATAGTAACTTCACTCCAAAGTACTTTGAGGCCCCTAAACAATGAGTAAATTAGTGCAAATTCTAAGAATTTTTAAAAAAATATTTGTCCACTCAACAATAAAGATTTTGCAACATAACTTGGAGCTTTTATTTTGATATGGTGTCTCATTTAGTGATTAATCTAAATTAAAAATTAAAATTAAAAAATTGCTTTTTAAATCAAGGGAATTATTTTAGTTTGCTTAGGGGAGCAAAATTACACTATTTTACCTGGTAAATAGAAGCCATAAAAGATTAAACCACTCAGCAACTAAATATGCTTTTTATAACTCTTCTATAAAGGTTGCATATGATATTTATCATATTAAACAAAGAAAAAAAATTACCTAATCCCCACAAATGGAGGACGTTTTACTTTCAAAATCCCTAAAACAAATTCATAGAAAGAAGCAAACTTTGGTCAGGAAGACAATATCTTAAATTGTATGGTGATATGATGCCAACAGTTATCACATCAGAGAAAGAGATACCTACGAGGAGAATTGGAAATCACAAACACAGACCAGATTGGGCGGGAAGGGACCTTTAAAGGTCATCTACTTCAAATGCCCTGCAATAAGCAGGGACATCTTCACCTAGATCAAGTTGCTCAGAGACAAGTGATGTGCACGTGACCCATTTCTGTTTGAAGACACAGATTTGGGGTTCCTCTTCTATCACACCAGTAAAGAATTGGTGTGCAGGTTTGCCCTGTGTCTCTAAGAAGAAACTAGAGACACTTAATTCCATCCCTCCAGCTGCTTGATAAGTCTACTTGGCAGGTCACAACATTTAAATAAATGCTTGGTAATTTAATCCATGCTTCACAGAGATGTAGTAACCAATGGATAACCCCAGGCATTCATAAACTCTTGGATAGTTTACCATTCTACTTAAATATTCTTTTATTCATATCTTTAGCCTTAGTGAGGTTCTTATTAACAAGAACAAACAATGCAAGTACAAATTGTACTGAGAAGTACTGATAAAATAGGGGCATTTTAAGTCTTTCTTCCCTTTTAATATGACTACTTTGTGAGTGAACTCTGGAGTTCAGTTTTGTCCTGGAGAACAGGTTCAGTATTATACCCAGGTACTGCAAATGTCTGCAAATACAAGAATGTATTATGAGTGTTCAGGAACACATTCTTGTCACTGATGTGCATACAATTATCAGTTCTACAAGAATACTCAGATTTTAGGCTGATATACTTCTGGGGATGGGGTGGGAGGGGAACATCACACAGCAAAACACAAACAGGAACAAATGAGGAATTGCTGTGGGCTTAATGCTCTGCACTGGCACACAGCCTGGCACCCTTCCTGCCTGTACAACAGACCTCTGACAAGTTACTGAATCTCACAGTGGGAGAGTAATTGGGGAATTGGCTGGCTAGAAAACAACAATTCCTTTGGCAGGGGAGGCTGGAGGAACAGTGGCAATTTAGCACTTCTTTTGCTCCATCAATATAGAACTGAGTTCATTGCAAAGCTGTCTAAAGGCCAGAACAACACACCCAATATGCCCCACAACATCCTAGTGGGTCTGGCACTCAGGTTCATCTGGAAGATGGAAGACTAAGTAACATCTAATTTGATAATTGAAACTTGAGTTTAGCTTGCGTCACATCTCTAGTGATATCTTAATTACTGGGCTATTCTGACTCTCCCTTTCCCAGCACCAGCATCCCACCTTGATACTGAGAAGCAGTTTTGTTTCAACAAAGCAGCACCGCTGAACGAGAAAACAAAAAGAAAGCCTTTTTAACCAGCTCTGTTATTATGTGTCTGCCTCCTGTCCTTCCAAGGGCCCTCACATGCCACCAGAGTACAAACAGGAGAAGCTGCCCAACTTCCTGGGAGCATCTAAAAAAATTAGTTCGACAGAACACTGAAAACACAGACACAGTAGCTGTAAATAGGGTGAACCTGTGTAGGATTTTACAACTGAGCAAACCAAAATCCTTTGGATACTGTACAAATTATAGACAATTTAATGAGAGCTGTGCTGAGCCACATTAATTATCAGAGCATACAGAACACAATACAAGAAGATCGCTCCGTGATGTTTAAGCTTCAGCATCTGAGACTGCTGAAAAACAAAGCCTCCCATAGAGTTCTTACGCTACTGTTCATTCAACAGTCATTTCAGATTCAAAAACTGGTTTCAGGACTGGGTTTTAAATTTTTAGGCCCTTTACAACATTCTTTCTCACAAAGACATTTCATGTCTCAGAATCACAGCTCTCAGTAAGGAAATAGAAAACAAACTCAGGATTTATTTTGCCTAATTCTTTGAGAAACCTTGATTCAAGTCTTCTTGGTCCCCATGCCTCTCAGAATTATGCTGTCCTTAACCATAAACAGACAGAAGTTAACCAGATGATGCTTCCTAAGGCTCTTCAGATCTCTTCAGGGAGAATGATATGCCACCACTTTGTCATGAACCAGGCCAGTTGCAGATAGTAGTAGGGACATTTGCTTTAAAAGCACAGCTCCTCCTGAGGGAATACACAGGTTCTTAAGTGCTCAGATTTTCTATTACTGGCTGCCCAACATCAAGCACATTTACTGTAAGCATTGAATAAGCAGCATAAAATAACACTAATCAAATATGTCTTATGCCACAATATACCTTCAAGGCCAAGCCTAGCAAAGGACAAACTCTTATCCTTTTTCATGCAAATGTGACATGTGGCAATTCTTCCAAAAGTAATGTCTCAGAAGGAGAAAAGTGCACAACAAGCTGTTGTGGGGTTTATTTTTGGGTTGGTTTAGGGGGTTAGGTTTCTCAGAAAATTTGTAAGGTGGGCAGTATTGAGCATGCTAGAAAAAAAAGCCCACCTTGCAGGGCAACTTTCTCCTTTTTGCTTTGAGCAAAATAGAAAATTAGTTCATCCTTTTTCAAAGCTTCATAACTCTGCAAGTGAATAATTTATCTTGGAGAAGCCCAAACAATTTCCCAGAAAACAAAGGCTGAACGTGTACATGTGACACTGCCTCATCTGTTCTAACATTTTCTTCCTTCCTATAATTACACACCATTTTTCACATATAACAACATGATCTGTGCCTTTATATATCCTTAGATAAGAGCTTATGGTCTACTGCTAGGTATTATGCTGCTTGTTCCAGTCAAACAGAATTCATTAGAGCTGCTTAAAGAAAAAAACAAACATGGAGTTCGGTTTTTACCTACCGCTCAAATAAAACAAAGAGGGTAAAAATTTGCTGCCTTTTGTCAGCCACCTAATTTTGAAGCCAAGTTAAGTCAGAATTTTAAATGAAGGTGGCTCTTCTGCTAGCTGAAAAAATAATTTCAACCATGTGACTGCTAATTAAATTATTAAAATAAATACCTTGGAAGAAAAAGACCTTATTATATAAAATGCTTATTAAAAATATTCTCGACTATTATTATAATGTAAATGATATAAAAACACAGGTTTGAGGAAAAAATTACAAGATGTGGCATCTTAATTTCTATAAAATGGATGTTATAGTACCTTCTCTTTTGTTTAATTTTGCTGAGTAATAGTGTTTGACAATGTAAGATACAATTAAAGGTTTCCACAGCAAATGAAGTTTGTGGAATTTTCCTTTTCCTGATTCGAGGCGAGGCCTGACACCTGTGTACTTGGAGGCTCCTAGGGAGCAGGAGCACAGAATTGCAATGCCGAGAGCATCCTTGGGATAATTTGGGGAGTCAGTGGAGTCTGCCCGTAATTCTCTGAATACTCTGTTCTGCAGCAGAGCCCTGGCTACCAAACGGAGTGTCTGAAGCAGATGGTAACTATGATTCTTTCAATTTCCTATTCCAGGAACACTCTCGACTGAAGAATTAAGAGTCTTAACAGCAGCCCAAGCCATTTCACCTCAGCATCCTTGGCCCTGGTCTTTCTATCCCTCACTTGCTTCTCTTATCTGCTTCTGCTGCACAGCTCCCTAGCGGGATATTGCTGCTCCTGCATTCCTCACCAGGAGAGTTAATGGTCCCCTTTCCCCCTCCTGATTCATCTTAAGACTCAGCCTCACCTTTTATTTTATCCACATGATCCTGACAAAGACCAGAGCTTTCAGAGGCATCTGCCCACCTCTACGAAAGGACAGGATAGAAGGAAAAATGTCACGTGCAATGTGACACTCAAGCTTGCTTTTCTTAACTGCCTCTGTGTTGTTCTTGCTTCAACATGTCTGTAGTTGATATGTGAAATATTTAAACCAAGATGTTTATGGTAATCAATACAAAAACAAGGTCTTTCCAATACACAGAAATCAGTGTGAGATGAATTTCTGCAAATAAACTTAGCATGTGGCCTCCTCACATTACAACATCTGGAAAAAAACTCTTTTCTAAGCTCTTCTGAATTTTCTGATCTTTATTAAATATCCCCCTTCCTCCCACCATGCTGCCCTCCCCAGTCCTTAAAACTTCTATTTGCTAAATTTTCCTTTTCTTTGGTCTGACAAACATTAGTCAAGGTGGATTATAGATTATTTTATTCCCTTATTTTTTTAAAAGACTTTCCTGCTGGCACTTGACTTATGTAATAGTATTATTGGTCTTAAAGCTTTAAGTCTCTAGATAATACTGTAAAAAAAAAAAAAACAGAAACTTTCAAAAACTTGTATTTAAAAAAAAATTAAAATAGAAAGAAAAAAGGAAAGAAAGATCCATCTGAAGGGCTAAATTGAGTGCTGAGATACAACCCATCTTCTGAGCAGCTACAAAGCTGGTGTCAATCAAACAAGAGTAGGCACAATGGCAAATAAAATCCATCTAGAATATTAATGAAAACAGATCTACTGCAATGAGAAAATATGGTAACCACCATCACTGCTTAACTGTGCATTGAACAAGTTCTCATGCTCACAATCTTCTGAGGCTTAAGGTGTTAATGGGCATATCTGTTAAGTGAAGTCACTGCTGTTCTGTACCATCTTGAGTGGGTGAAGCCTTCCCCTTTTATTTGCAGTTATTAGCACTGAACAGTAAACGGCTCTTGGTCACCAGGGGGTTAATCTTTCCATTACCATTACAGTCTGTGTAATGTGACTAAAAGGAATGTTATCATAACTCAAAGACAACAAGGATTATGTGAATTACAGTTGTTTGAAGGGCCTTGAGAAACTGCTTTGTAATGCAAAAACCTCCCAAGACTCCTAAAATCTGCTACACCTATATACCCATCACTCAAGATGGTAAGATATGACATACCATACTTATAAGAAGCTTTAGATGGGTTATAAATAAAAGAAAAAAGGTACATTGGTTATACTTTCCTTCAGTTTCTATGTTATCAAGGATGATTTTGGGTGTCAGTCCGAGAACTTTAGCCAGCTGTTAGACATAGTGAAATCCCAAACTTTACTTCTCACAGTTTATACCTTTAAACTCTGTTCAAAATACACATACAGTGATTAGAAACTAACTTAAAATGCTTTCAATCATTATTATGTGGCAGTCAATTGAATTGGGCTCAATTTTGAGTTCACTTATGCTAATTTACCCTGGAACAACATTATTGCTGGCGGTGTCAGCTCTGGTCTTCAAGGCTGGAAACCAGTCACTGACACAATGGCACACTGGGATGACCTGCAAAAATATCCTTGGTTTCTGTATTGGTCATCTCCCTCATGACCACTGTTAGCCCTCAAAAGGACAGATGCAATGTAGGTACAAGAAAGCCAAACAAATTAAGCACAGGCAAATCTTTCTGTTAGTGTAGGACAATATGCTCCCACTTTATGGCTAAGCACACCTTTTCATTTTGCAGGTGAATATGAAAGATGCTTAAAAGGAACGTAGTGTTCTCAACTCTACAGAATCAGGCAATTTCCCCACAGAAGAAAAATAAAAGAGTAACTACTGGAAGTCTAACCTATTGCTGTTAACTTTGGCAATTTTCAGAACATGAGAGATTGCAGAGAACAGGGAAGAAAGGGGAAGGAGAAAAAGAAACCAACCAAAAAAACTTTGCAAGGTAAACAAGCGAAGGATGAACAAATAATGTAGGTTGACATGATCCCTCAGCAAAATAATGGAAAAGATGTTAATAGATGTATGTTAAAAATAGTTAAAGATTAATAATGGCAGCCAAAAACACTGTATAGCTTCATTTCTTGGTTAGTCATGGCTCTTCCTGATGAGAACACAACATAGACAAGGAAATTATACGTAAAGATATTTTAGCTACTGTGAAGTGCTTCACAACTTTCAGATAAAACTAATGGTATACATCACAATTCTCTATAAACTTACAAAAAATCAAGTTAACTTATTTTTGAGAGTATGTTGGGGTCACAGGGGGGAAGTGGCAAGATGACTCTACCAAGGTAAAAACAATATCATCCAGTAAGAGCATTTAGCTAGTTACTTAAATTTGAGTCCCAACTCAAATTTACTCCCAACTGAGCAACTCTCCCACTGTCATAGGATCAGTCTTGACTGAATCTTTTCTTTTCCCTGCCAAAGTCTGAACTTTGTTTCCTTGCTGGGAGGTCTTTCAGTAGTGTCTTTGAGAGCCCAGATGAAGCCCATTTTTCATTTTTCAGTTTAGGAACTCTCTTTTCCCATTTTACCACCTCAGATTGATATATGACTGATGAAACAAGGTCTTCTGAAATTTCAGTGATTTTTTTTCATCCTCTTTTAAAGGCATCACTCCATGTCAAATGTGTGTGTAACACAGTATTCCAATGCCTCCCATATGGTTTCATAATTAGGCTACCCTACCAGAATGAGGAAAATGTATTGCAGATTTCCAGCTGCTTAAGAATCTGCTGTCATCAGAAGTTAGGCTAAATTCAGACTACCTCCCTTTTGCTGGCAAATAGTATTTATAAAATAAAATTGAAGCTCTGTAACTGTTCCGTACAACTCTGATGAGACTCCTGACTGTTTGGTTTTTCCATACAAAGTTTTATTTTCTCAATTTGCTTTACTGTTTTCAGCATGTCATTCAGAGATTAGTCAAGGAAATTTGGTGGAAGGCAGCAGCTTACTTCAATGTCTAAATTCAAGACAACTACTGCTAAATATGAACTTCCACAGTGCACATTTACAACTTGCACATCCCATCCAACTTGCAGGGAGAGCTCTTTCAAGAAAATATTATCTCCAGTCCTGTGTTAATTTAATGAACATGACATTTTCTTACAGTGAGAAAAAGTTTGACAAATTCCACATGTCTCAATCACGAGACAGGGTAAAAACATTTAATAATAGAAAAAAATCTGGTATTAGAAGGATAAGAACTAGGAAAAACGAAAGCTGAGAGCTCGAGTGACCCAGGTTTCCTAGAAACAAAGTGTTTCTTTTCAAATTAGGCATTCCTAGTGATGAGGAAGAATCTTGACCATTCTGAGTCCATACAAAGAGAAAGGAGCAGCCTGGCAGATGTTCACTGTTACACTCTGCCATCTATCACCTACTTCTGCTTATCCATCAGACATAAGGGGTGTCTACTGATGACTTTTTACAATGCTATTCTATCAAGTTCAAGGTGCTGCTTCAAGATCCAAGACTTTGAGATAGTTTTAAAATAGTGAGACGAACAGTTTGACAGGCAGGCTAAGGTTGCAGGTAGGTTCTGTTACAAGCTTCTTTACCAAATTTCTGTTTCTATAAAGAAGAAAAAAGTTATCAAATAAATTTTTTTCCCTTTTTTTTGTTTTTTTTTTTGTTTTGTTTTGTTTTTTGTTTTTTTAGTTTTCTGAAGGGACTAAAAATTTATTTGGGGCCTGGATCAGGCTTATTATTGCTCTAATGCCATTTAACTTGAATTCACCTAAAACAGGAACACTAGGATGGCAGGGTAGAAGAAGGCAGGAGAAACAAAACTGATTTTGCAGGCAAGTTCACCTTGCTTTCAAGGTGATGAAACAACCCTCTGAATGGCAGATGTGTGCACACTTATTGGTATTCCCCCGCAACAGGCCAGGTTCTTCAGTTGCTTGTTATTTTCACCCTTGTCCTTAATACACAAAAAATTACTTTGACATAAAAAAAATCTAGATGAAAATGATGCTCTTGGTTTTTCACATCAGCAGTCGAACCGACCCTCTCCTACAACTTTTTTTTAATCAGAATTTGATTATTCTTTATCATATAATAATAATACCAGCTATAATAACATTCTCCTAGTGCCACTATAACAGACCTAAAGTTCTGTCAGGATTTCCATTATAGAAGCAATCACTAGGGGTTTATAACATTGCACTTTTTGACATGGGGTTACAGTTGAAATAGAACTTGTCAGCCCACACGAATTTTCTGTATTTAAAAAAAAAAAAAACCCTACCCAAAAAAACCCAAAACCAAACCAAAAACAGGGGCAATAAGAAAAAAAAGAAAGGTGGGGTTAGAATTAACTGCTCAAAACATTTGCTTACTATGGAACCCTAAAAAACATTAGTTGCAGTTATTTGAGTCATGACAAAACGAATGCTTATCAGTTCTCAAAGTCCAACACAGATGTGTCTTTTGCACTTAAAAACTCACAAACATTAAACAGCAACAGGTCCAAAACCATACCCCGAGTTCTGACATTCCTGACATGCAGATGTGTGACTGCAGCTCAAACCTTTTAGCCAGAACCTGCCAGACCACCACAACTCTACCAGGGCAAATGTGGAAACAAGAATTCAAATATTTGAAAAGGTGGGAAAAACACAGACCTAATTCATTGTTAGCATAAATGTTTGTCTTTCTATAGATATGCAGCAGAGCACCCTTATCTTAAATCTGTTATTCTATCACACAACAAATTTAACCCTACTTGAGAATTCCTTTGATACTAGGAATTGTTCTATATGGAAGCAATTAAGCTACTAGCCAAAGCAATTTAAGGCAGTCCTGAGACTAATCTCAGCAGCATCAAGGGCTGCAAGACTGTTCTTGCTCAAAAGTACATTAAATCTATTTGACATGTTTGAAAGATTAGCCTACAACCACTTCTTCATGCACAAAATCTCCAGAAAAGAAAGAGTTAATTATTTGTGCCCAGGTCACTTTACTGATAACTGTTTTATTAGTAGTAATCAAGTATGATCACTTGTAAGCCATGTAAACAGCTTTTTAACTGAAAGGAGTGTGAGACAGAACACAAAGCTGCCCTGCTGACTTCTGAATCTTGGCTTTCCTCATGGAGCCTCCAAAAGTCTATAGAAACAGCATGGAATGAACCAGTAAGACCACCATTGTAACAAGTACCATATTTAATTATTATTTTTTTCCTCCAGAATTAAGTGACTAAGTTATGAGAGCTCTCTGACAACAGGAAGGTATTCTGCTATCCTACCCATAAAAGTGTCAAAATTTATCATATTTTACCCAAACAAGAGAGTTTGTCATGAGTCTAAATATGTAGCTTGGAATCAGTTAATCTTTTTATTGACTTTAAAAATTGCTTAAATAATTGCATACCATCCACTGAGTAAATAATGGATTAAAAGGACTGCTTGTCTCCATATTTTTTGGAAGCAATTACGATAGATCCACCTCTATCAGTTTCCTCCCTCTCACCCTTAATACTCAAATATTTATTATGCCAAACCCCATTTTCAAAAGCACAGTTCCCTTCAGACCATGTCCGATGCTTAAAAGCAAACTCGCTCTTTCAGAGAAAGCAGAAATAAGCAGCACCAGCTCAGAATAACAGTGCAATTAATTCTCACAGCCCTGCATAAAACCAACCTTCCTATGTTTATGCTTAAATGGTTGGATGAACTCTTTGGCTTGCAAATGTCTTGGCATTTCAAGATACAAGTGGACTTTAATCCAAGAATAATATCCTTCCCTGAGCATTTGGACACTGATGTCTGTGAAGTCAAGTTGCCATCTCATAAATAAATACACTGGCAGTCCAAAGCTACCAAAAGAAAGCAAGGGAGAAAAACATTTCAGTCTCGAAGAGGGTGCTAGCCTCTAATTGCCACCCAGCTATTAAGTGATCTTGGTGCCAGATCTTATGGTATCCATATGTTTTCCCATTGTCAAAACAGTATAGTGTTGCCAAACTCCTTTACAAAAAGTGCTTTGAGAACTACTGATGAAACAGGCAAAGTAACAGCAAAATGTTTATTACTATTACTTGGAAGTAAATATGGTCCCTTAAGATATATTTGCTCTTCCTCAGGAACTGTAAATTCTTGCTGTCTACGGCCAAATCTATGGCATCTGGGTTTTGTTTATTGAGGAAGAGTAGGTATAAGAGGATTTAAATCCTCTTTTCCACAATAAATGACAGACACAGTACAGTGCCCCATTTATACAGACCTGAATTTCTGATACTTCTAGAAGCAGGAGACATTGGGAGACTTGGTACAAGAAGGAACTACTTTTAAAAAAAAAAAAAAAAGAAGCTGTTTGTCAGAAAACAGACTTGTTTGCTTCACATTGACAGCACTCTTTTCAATTGATGTTCTACTGCAGAACACACTCCCCAAAACATCAATGCCCCACAGAACTGCTGCTGAGTCTTCCCAACAGGCACCCAAAGAGGCAACCAGTAAGATACTTGTAGGAGTTAAGCAGTGAGTGCTTTTTAGTGGGAAGATTAACTCTCTTCAGCTAATTATCAGCACCATCTTGCACAAGAACTCCATTACACAGCCATCTGCCTCTCAAACAGCTGCCAAAATCAGCCCCTGAATTTAGGGGCCTAAATCAAGATTGAGGGGGCTGATTTAAAAATGGGTTCAAAGCATCTGAAACAAAGTTTATTCGATTGCACACTTAGACCACAGGTAAAGGTAAGAAGAAGAACTGTTTCAGATAGGTGCCACCAGCCAGCTGCTTCTTCACTGGTCTGCCAAGGTGTGGCTTAGCAGAATTTGGTTTGGGAGCCTCTTTCCAATCACCCTCGCTTTAGAGTGAATTAGAAACAATTACAAAGAAGTCAGAAGTGCTATACAGATATAAAATGACTAAGATGAGAATTCAGACAGTTTGTTCATTTCTGTGAGATCAAAGAGGAAAAGGCGAACACAATTTCAGCATGAAAACATAAAAAGTGTGGAAGGAAATAAAGAAACAATAAAGAAAACAACGATTCCAGACATCAGGAAGTAAGATATAAGGAAGGACTGAAAGAAAAGCTGGGGTGGAGAAAAACAACAGCTCTGTTCAATAATACTATGTGAAATTACCAGAGCATTCAGCATAGCTGGATTGTTTAGGCAGCAAATCTATTGTTCAGTGCTAAGTTCAGTGTAATTTGATCCCCAACACAGACCTCATCTCTATAATAGCAACAGATGCATTGCAATTAACTCATTCATTTCTCTTCCTGAACTATTGTTTATAGGAAAGTGATGATGATACCCTCCCAGTACATCTCCTCTGTTTCATTAAGTGAAAAAAGTACCGGAATTCTTCGCAGATGATCCTCAGAATGCTCATCTACAAGACCTCCTAATTCTCTATTTCATGTTTTCTTAGAATATATAAAAAGCATAGTCACGAATTCTAGACCTCCTTAAACCACATAAGTATATACAGTTATGAAGTTGAAAATTTTAATATAAACACCTCAGCAGGGAAGTAATCTTAATTCCAAATGAGATTCCAAAAGGTATTTCATTCATTTTCACAAGTATTTTCTGGGTAAGGGAAGAGACTATGCTCCTGGAGAACTTTCATCTAAAAAGCTTCCTGAGCTTTCTTTTGCTGCAGAGTACCTTCCTTCCCTCACAGTTTAATAGTTATTGAAACAAATGAAAAATCTGGGCATTTAACAAAACATGAGCTAACGTTGCCCACACAAAGCAAGGCCACATACAACTGAACAACTGTGAAGTGACATCAGTGGCACAGAAATGCTGCCTGGAGACAATAAAGTGACTATTCCACTCTGAGTCAAATCTTACGGTTTCCATTACACATTGAAACTTTTGTCAAAACAAGAATGTGTGTGGCCTTGGGAATGTGGAGGGCTGCAAGTCTGCTCTGCCCTGTTCTTGGCAAGGTCTCTGTGCTGACGACTTCGAGTGACGTTACTCTGGCTGTGCCACATCCGAGGAGAGGACAGCACCCTCACTAACAACTTTTACCAACACCTTGTAAAGTATGAGTCAGTCTCTCCTCACCAAATACATTTCTAAGGGCACCAAGCTGGAATGGAAACATTCCACATGATTGTTTCTGCTCTAAGTACCCAGACTAGATCTTAGTACTTCACAGAGAAGACAAAGAAACATCCATACAAAAAAAAAAAAAAAAAATCCCGTGTTAAAATGGCACCACACTCAAAATGTTCCAGAGGTTTAGGTATTCACTTGGGATTGGTAAAACCTTAACAGTTTGAAAGAGAAGAACACAAGGTGTGATGTCCTCAGGGATCAGTTCTTATACCACATTAACAGGAAACATCTTGCTTGTACACAAATACTACAGTGGTAAATTAAGCAGCAGTTTATTTTTTCACTTATTTTAAAGTGAAGTCTTCAGTTGTGCCTCAGCCAAGACTTGCATGTATGTCTGTGCCTTGGAAGGAGGAGGAGAGCAAGAAAAGCAAGCATCAAGATGAGAGTCAGGCAGTTAAATATTTCTACCTGCACTTTTGTGCTTGTGCCACTTTTTCAGGGGTTAATCTTAGCAGCTAGGAGGCTAACTGCCTCATTTGTGTGGTCTAAATAACTCTGTAGCTACCTCATCAATTGTGACAACAAAAATGTTGGATCAGAAACTACATCTGTAAAATGAGTATTCATTTAGAGAATTTTAGGGGGAAATGCCAAATAATGCCCTTATAATTGTTGCAGGCAATTACTTTTAATTCTTTGTAACACTATCCCTGCGTGAATCACTATGTCTGTAAAGACAATGGCTACCCAGGGCTGTGGCATCTCCAGCTTACTCCCAGAGACACACCAAACCTTTCAGAATTGGTTCACAATTAAACATGATTCTGGCCACACCTGGTGATCCATGTGAGGGTGATATAAAAGCGAGGAGTCACGAAATAAACTTCCACATTCCATACCAGGGGGTTTCTTAGTGGGTGATTCTGTGTGTGCTGCTAAAGCTGCACAGTGCCCAGAGTAACTCGGGCTGGAGAGGTGGCTGCAGGCTCACCTTCCTGCCACACTGACCCACAAAGAGGGCCCAGCACACTAAGCGATCTTTCCTGAACCATTCTTCCCCATAAAATGCTTAAATGGCAACTCATCCCCTTAAGAGGAAGGGCTGCAATGAGAGTTTTGCACAGGCACACACAATTGTGGCTGAAGGAATAATTCCTAAGCTCCTGCTGCTTCTCACCATTTCTAATGGAAGTTCAAAGCAGGTATTTTCTAGGCAAAGCCATGGATAGCTCTTGTGGCCTTTGGAGACCATGGCACAACCCCTCACGACAGGGAAACTGGCTATTTCCCAGTGCCACTGCTAGTACAAAAGATGGGTGACATTCCAAAGGTGGCACTTCACCCCTCACAGCCAGCCTGTGTTGTGGCTCTCATGACTGAAGCAGAACTGCAGCTCTCCCTACCAAATGCTTGTGTGTTTCATCTCTTCAGAACACTTGATTCCATTAAACTTCAAGGAATTTAACAAGTCTTTGAACTCTTCCCACTGCTTTTCCACCCCTTCAGCAGAACAGAAAACACTGCACTCTCCAGGTTATAAAGGGATTTACAAGAAGGAAAACTATTGACTTGGTGTGGTAGAAGTGCTCAGACTTGGCAGTGGGTTTTTTCTTGCAGGAGAAACACACTTTCCCGAGCTCCCTCATTGAGACTCTGCCCAATGTACAATCATTCTTAAGGAAAACAAACAAACAAAAAAAACCCTTATTCATTAAAAATGTTACCTTATGTTTTTTTGGCAGCTTCCTCAACTTCTGAGTTGCAAACACTTCTTTCACAGCAGAAGCCTCTCAGAGCTTTTTTTTATGACTTCTTTGTGAGAAATCAGCAGCACACCATGTTGCTATAAATCTGGGACTAGAGCTTTGAGTCCATCTAAAATTACAAATAAAACAGAATTAGAGGATACGGCAATGAGAAAATCCACAGACATGATTACCACATGTTTCCAGTTTGTAGGACAGACAGAGGAGGATACAGAACACAGCATGAATGCAGAGCACAGCCATGGCTGTCTCTATCCCATAGCTCTGTTCTCTTCCCATGCTAAAGCTTCACTCATATCCACAGAAATGAAAGACTGAGTCTGTGTTCCATATGGCTAAAGGCCTCCCTATCTAAGGATTTAACCTTGTTATGTCACAATCTATTATTGCATTTCTACTGAGGAGAAACAATTCTGTCATTGTAGCAGAAATAACACCTTGGTCCTGTCACCTGAGAAAATTGCATTCCAAAGCTGGGATTGCACTCAGAGATGGGGAGGAGAACAGATGGAACAGTGGAAATGAACTAACCCTGCTGCTGCTTTCTGGAGGAAAAGCTGGAATACCAGCCACAGCACTTCATGAGTGTTTCTCCTATTGAAAGGACTTTTTATTGTTGCTGTTCAGTTTGGGTTGGAATAGGGAGTAGTTTGGGGTTTTTGGGTTTTTCTATTTTCTAGGAAAGCAGTTTTGGTTGTTTCATGTTCTGTTTTCTTGGTAATAATCTAATAAAAACATGCTGAATTATCTGGTTAAAACAGCGCACTCAGCCATCTGCAAACACAGATCATTGCTGATCAAGTCCTGGTGCACATTCAAATATTAATAATGGCACCAAAATACATCAGAGTTCCCATGTCTTCAATGATTAGACGTAGATCTTAACTGTGGATGTGGAGGGGGTTGTTCTCTGAAGAGAAATACAGGAGGTTTTTTTAAAACCAACATAGATTGAAATGAAAACTAAAGAGATGAAGTGTTGAAATTTATAGAGCAGTAATTCTAGCTTTAGTCACTGACTTTTGAGTGGGAATCACAGCAGTTATTGGGAAGAAAGCCATACTTTTTATTCCAGTGTTCTCCAATTATCTTGTAGCTATGTTGACCCCTGTAGAAAGGGACGTGCGAGCACATGGGAAAGAAGAGTCACAATTCTTAAGACAGATGCCTTAGAGCTCAGAATGGCTTTTGAAGTGCTGTATGAATGCACATAAAAATTATGCTCATGTGAAAACAAGAGCACATTAGAGAGGAAACACCAGCACAAAGAATAATCAAAATCACAGGGGAAAAAAATCTCACTATAACTTTTTGCATTGGTCTAAGGTTTTAATTGAGAAGCTGGAATAGATTTTGGTTAACTTTTTTTGCCACCATCTTTTGCTTTTGGTACCTGTTTCTTTTCTAAGAAACAAAGGACTTAAAATAGGAGAGTATTTCCACTCCATTTAAGAGCATTTCCATCCATTTCTGGAAAGTGAAGTGGTTTGTAAAGCCAACAGGAAGGGTGACTAATGCTAAACCCCTAAGGGCCTGGTGCCTCAGGGAACTGTCCATCTGTAATTGTTACCAAAACACATTTCTCCTTGGGTAGGGGCATGAGAAACAGCAGCAATTCCCTTTCAGTGAAGCCCTGTAGGACCAGAGAATAGCTACACTAAAAAAAAAATATTGTTTTAAAAAAAGCACATTCCTACTTTGTTTTATATGGCCTACACTGTAAAAAAAGGCTACTCAGAAACAAATCTTCTGGCTTGCGTTTGCAACAGGCACAATCTTTAAAGCAGACATTAGGTTATGTTTTTAAAAGTAACTAAAAAACAGGTTTCAAAGACATGTGTTGGGATACACACTTACATGGAATGAAGGAGAAGACCTGGAAGGGAAAAGAAAGTTTGGATTTTGGGTGCTCAGGTGGTTGAATTCAGGGTTTTCTAACAGATTACGCAGATTCTTCATTATTTGATATCAGATGGTACAGGTTTTTTGTTATGTGTTTATTTATGTGTCCATTGTTAATTCATGTTCATTGTTAATTCCTAATAAGTGTATTAGCACAAAATGGAGTCCTCTTCTCCCTCACGGTGAGGCGTCGCTGCTGATTGGCTGATATTGGCCACAGCGGTGCATTACCATATACGGTTATCCCCTCCCTCCCTAGTTTTGCCATTTATGGCTCGTACCTCCCATTCCCTTCCTTATGCACCACGGCCATGCCCCTGTTCCACCCCCATTCTAGTAGGGTCTGTTGAGGGTTGTTCCAGGGAAGGTTTGGGAGGGCACTTAAATTGAAACTAAGACACTGTTGTAAGATTGAAGAAACAGTATTTTATTCCAAGAGATGGCCAAGTAAACGGGAACCCGAGAGAGAGAGAAAAGGAGGGAAAATAACCCTACGTATGAACACCCAACTTGTCGAGATGTTACGAGTTCATCTCCTTGACCGCAATGCCCGGACTCGCCCATCTGCTCATACACTGCACCCACAGTTACGATACATACCCACTCCAACGTGGTCAGGATCCCCAGTATGAGCAGCTGCTGGGGTTTCGGGAGGCTGAACACGCTTAGTGGGCATCCCCACAGGAGGCAACGTTTTGCTCTGTGCCAGCACAAACCTCCAGCCCAAGCAGGACCTGCCTGCTTTTTACCCACCTTGCCAGTGACGTCTCACCTGGGCAGGTGTGGCCAGCACCGCCCAGCAAGAGGCCTTCGGTCCCTGCCCCTGTTCTGTAAAGGGCACTCCTTATGCACACGTGCATTGGAATTTCCTTGCGCCTGTGTGGTATATTCCAGGAGGTCTTTATTAAATGGGTCTGGGGGCTTACTTCATCACACCCTTCTCTTCACTTTCTCTTTCAAATGCCCTTGAAGAGCCATCAGCCAATAGTGAAGGCCCAATTAATTTTAGTTTCTATACAAATGTTCCCTCCAAGGACAAAGTTCTCCCTTATCAGCACTTGTTTTCTCCTACTTGACAGGAAAAGAATAAATTTCTCACAGGCGGCTGGGCCAAACATAGACCAAAAGTGACAACAACTAGTCCATCCCAAACACAAGGGCATATAAAAGGCTGTCAGCCATTTTAATAAATCACCATTCTGCCTTCACCCTCCACCAGAGTGGTCACTCCTTTCTTCCCCTACCAGGGCTCATCAGACATTGATAAACCCGAATGCCTAATGACACTAATAGATGTCTTGGAGGGACTCAAATTCTTAAATGAGAGATATAGATCAGGTCAGGAGTGTGAAACAATTTCCAAAGTGCCTGTTCCTGTGTTGTGGGGTGTTTTTTTTTCAGGTGATTACATATTTTGAAAATCTCTCCCCAAATTACTAAAACTCCAGGTTCATTTAGAAACAAATGAAGCATGATTCTTGGAAAGCTAAGCAGGCTCCTCATTCATTTTTAAATCCAAGACCTGAACCACAAAGTTATTCATGCTTTTCCAAACCTGTAGGTATTCAGGCACTTTCTTCATGAGTGCGCTTCTACAGCACAAGCATTTTGAAGGGCAAGCATTCTTTCATATTTAAGCATTTAAAAATCTCATACAGTACTGAACTACTGAAAACCCACATTTAAACAATATAGCAAGTGCAGTATTTATTTTTAAACTCAAAAAACCTGAACATCTTTCAGTGTTATTCAGCCCTTTTTACTGCAGCATCAAGTATAAACCTAGAATAAATTAGTCCAGTAATGTGGACTAATTTTGCATCTATAGCTGTGTAACAATACTTTGTCCGTATCAGAAAGGAACAGTTTATTGTGATTCATTAATATTACAATTTAGTTGGCAATCAAACATTAGTTGGTTAAAATCTTACATGTTTATATTCACCTTCCACAGTTTAGGTTTTTTATACATGGATGATAAACAGAAAAATGTAAGTCGTATTTCACATCATTCAAAATTGGGGAGGGACAAAAGGAGAGGAGAGAGATAGCATACGAGTTTTTCTACCTTTGGATAGTTACTTTGGAAACACTGAAACCCTGAGTGTGTAAATCTTTCCCTCTGATATTCAACAGTCTGGTTTACAGGAGGACAACAAGAAACACCATACCTCCCTCAGTAAATTCACCATATCACTGGGACTCTCAGCTTGCTGATCTCTACGAAAGGTTGTTCTTGGCTAAGTTGCTACCACAAGGCTACACATCGTAGTGTTAAGCTCTTTAATACGATTTCTGGCAACAAGACTCCAGGAGATCAATAGTGCCGTTTCCTAGGCTCTAAACCTGCTTTTAGTGATATACTGTACCATCAATGTCCAATAAAACAAAATGCTGACATGTCATCTCTTCCACATAAGATTTGTCACTGTTTGCCTTTTAGCCTGCTAAGAAAAAATTTTATTAATAGAAAACATGCATTGTAAGTAATTCAGGCTGTCAGTCTCAAAGCAGACAAGGAACTCAAAGGAGACTCATTCCCTATGGAACTGATAATACTAACAGGCATGTGTGTAACAACATCCCACTGCCCATCCTTTAGTCCCACCATCAGTGCAAGTCAGTTCTGACTGGGTGGAGACCATGGGCCATATTACTGAGCATGTACAATTATGAGAAATAAAAAAATTAATAATACAAAAGTACATGAGTTGCACTGGCATAGAATTCAGTCCCATTTCTGCATTTGCACCATAGCATAGAAATAAAGATAATTTTTTAATATGAATTTCAGGAAGCTCAAAACATCATAGGATGTATTTCTTTTGTTAAAAAAAGAAAGTGTTCTACGTAGTACAGTTCTACTCCATACGTTCCTGAATTATTTCAGCAGAATTCAGTTGAGAGAACGTAAAACTTGTGATGTGAAAATACTTTTGGAACATAAAGCTCCCTGTAGAATTTAACCTAATCAGCTAACCAGTTATGAGTCTGACAAATGGGTTTGCTTTTGAAATTAAACAATGGGAAATGTGGAAAAAAAGTAATTTTCTATCATCCCTGTTCTGCTTCAGTTCTGTTCTGCAGAGGTGGGAATGACAAGCAAGTCTGATGACACTTTACATGACAACACAAACCCAGCAAAGTCCATCATTCAGAACCCCTGTCCAATCTACTTTTCCTTTATGAGTATTTGTCCAAAGGAAGGTGACTGGTTTTTAACAAGGTGGTAAGAACATACCTTTACTTTCTTACTATTGGGCAGCTGCCACAGGCAACAAAAAAAAGCTTTGATGCTGCCCCTTGTCTGAGGAATCTTCCAGTGGGGCTTTTTGTCTCAAAACCAATCCCAACATGAAAATGAGCATCTCTGCAGAAACGTGAATGGGTACAGTGGGGTCACTTCAGGTTCACAAGGTAGATGAAAGTTTGTCTGTCTTGCAATGTTTCCACAGGGCCAGAGTTTTTGCTTGGATAAATTACACAGGGAGGGAGGGAAAACAGAACATCACACTGAAAGACAATAAAGACAACCCTGATATCCTGAGCACAGCCTGTAGCTGCTGGAGGACATCCCCCATGCAGAGAAGCCGAGATACACACATTGTCTTGGACGCATCTGCATCAGTTTGCTTTGTTTCTACTGGAAACGATTTTTCATTCCTACAGCACATTCCTGCCCTTCCGTTCCCTAGAGAAAGACTCTTCTGCCGAGACTGCAAAAAGATAAGGAATGCTCCCCCAGGTTTTCTGGAAGTGGGGAACTTACTTATGACTGCTTATAGAATAAGTTGAACACTTTCCCTTAATCTTAAACAAAACCTAAGGATTGAATTTTTCCACGATGGTAAGCCCTGGCTTAATTCGGCTCCCACTGGAGAAGTTTATTTCATTGTATTTACACAAGGCTCAGTATAAATAAATACCTTTAAAATCCAATGCCCTGATTAGTATAGACATGAAATGTGGAAAATGGAAGTAATCTACAGAAGCAATACATGTGAATCAATAATGCCAACCAATATTTATGGACCTCATTATCTCAACACGTGCTTTTAAGGATCATTTTAAATTACTATTAAAAATAGCCATAGGTACATTTAAAATTAATATTTTAGAGTTCAAATGGTCGGCATTTGCCAGTGCAGTTATGCATTTGTTATATGGCTCTATTAAATAAAGGAACAAAAGGTACCGCAGAATATAATAGTGTGCTGCGGAAGAAGAGATTTCTACAGGAAAATGATTCAATTATTCTAAATCAATTATTACAGGAACAGCTACATAGCTCTATATCAATCTCCTTATGTGTTTCTAATTCTTTTGTCTATTACCTGTGGATAGTTTAATAGGAATTAATAGAGAAAAATATATCCCACTGGGAACAAGATTCAAATAGTTTGGATCGTTTTTCTTGCTCTGAATTCTCTTTGAGACACACGTGTGAGGGACAAGTCAAACCCATCCCTTTGTGCAAGCAACAGCAGTTCAGGAATAAGTTTGGAACATCGCTCCAGGCTCCTCTGTAGAGGACAGCTGGGTTGGCCACGGACACCATCACGCTGTGGGAGAAACCTGCACCAAGTGCGGCAACAGAGCTTTGTGGCCAACAAATTTGACAGCAGTTATTTGATCAAGAGCCTTCAAAAAGGACAGCTAAACCCTTTCCAAAAGAAAAGCAGACTGTTAAACCTTGTCAGCAAGAGCAATAAAGGCATTTTTCTCAAGCAGAATAGATGCAGACCATATGATTGAGAGGCATAAGAGACACCTCAGACATCACTACTCCTGCCTCTGAGGCCAACTTTGCAGGATCCTGTCAGACACACCAGCCACAGGGACTTAACATGTTAATAAAGTCCTGTACTGAGAGAAATGAAATCCTACTGCGTCTGATAAGCATCTGCCAACAGCCCACCAGAAGAGCACAACAGCGAGCACTTCCTCTTCCTTTTATCAGAAAAGAATGCCTCCATGCCTCTCCCAGGCCTTCCACTTCTCTGGAAGCATCAAAGGAGTCAAATGAATTACAGAGACAGCTGCCTCTTGGCTAAGAACATACCAAGGTCCTGCTCTACCTCCCAGCTACATACAGCATGTGGGATGGGGAAAACAGAGGAAAAAGACTAATACAGCAACAGCCCATCCACTTCCATTTCTCTAAAGAGATCTAGTTTTATTCCTGTTGGTCCTTCCCTCAGTCTCAAGGGGTGAAAAAGAGGCCTTGATCTCTCTCTGAAAGACTTCATGATGACAAAGCTCTGGCAAATCCCTCTCAGATTCAGGACATTCCCAGCAGGCTGGACAGTAGCAATGACAAGTGACAAAGAGAAGAAATAGGGAAAGAAAGAGGGGAAGGAAGATACAGAAAGGGAAGCACTAAGGACAAAAAGGAGCAGATGGGACAAAGATAATATTACTCATTTTCATGCTATGCTGAAAAATCTCCATCTTACTCTAGTAAGGTAAGAACAAAATGAAAGTACTTATGTTGCATCATTAACATAAACTGGTACACTGGGGAAAAGCTTGTGAGAAGGGAGGGAACTGGAGACCATTATGTCTCATTAGTAGTTGCCTCTAAAAGAGCCTTTCTAGTGGTCTCATTTGCCTTCTAAAGGGACAGTTGACACTTAAAAACTAGCATCACCTGTGGAATCAACAGGGTTGCAATGAGAAAGACAGGCTTCGGATGAGATTGTGATAAAAAGAGAGACTGGCACTTCAAATATCAGTAGAGCCTTGATATTCTACAGCCCCCCCACCACACACCGTGCCCTTGTGAGCTGAGCACTGAACCATTGCCACATGTATTGCTGTTTTCTGGCACTCGTGGCTACATCTAGTAGACACACTTGCAGTCTATTTCCCTTAATTTATGCTACAACACTTACTCTCAGAAAAACAAACTTAATTCACACCACACTGAAGGAATGCAAACTTCCAGGGATCTAAAAAAATACCACGTTGGTGTTCATATTAATGAAGTTATGAAATATTTCATTAGCACATCTTGGAGTATGAATAATTTCTCATAGAATTTCACTTGGCAGCCTCCTCCTCCCATGTGGCCTATCAAGATCTTTTAACTTCTAGAAAACAGGACTCGCAGAGGATGATTGAAAGACCAGAGTTGTTTATTCTAGAGGAGAGGGCGAAGGGGCTTGGTGACAACCTCCAAGTGCACAAAGGGCTGTGGAGCAGAAGGGAATGTGCTACTTCCCATGTGTTTTGTGTATAAAACAGGAAGGAAAAGGATTAGACGTAAGACAAAGATTTCTAAACACAGGGACAGAACAGCACATCGCTTCAGAAGTTTATGGCGTCTCCATCATGGTAATCTTTAAAGATTGTTAGCCAAACAAATGAAGCAGTACAAGCTCAACAGGAGCTCCTCAGACTGTATTATTTCCTAAATTCCCATCTTTTCATCAATATTCCAGTAGAATTCATACAGTTTTGTCCTATACAGCAAGAAGTAACCCTATCAATTTAGGTTTAATGGATTACATAGCCTAAAGAACTCAAACTCAAAAAGCACAGAAATGCAGCCTTGTAAAGGTACAGAACTCCTCTGTGCTTGCAAAGAAGTTCAAGGGCATTTCTGTGTACACAAACATTCTTCAACATGAAAGATCATTGTTTTCCCCTTCTAAGCCATTAGCAAAACAGGAATTCCAGTAACTTCTTTTTCAGGCCAGTTGCAGTTTTTCGGGCTTTTCATGGCCTGATTCAGGCAGTAGACAAAGGACCTTTAATGTACTCTACTGATACCCAAAACTCCACAGCATGGTGATAGCACAGCTCATGTTTCTTTGAGGTATTTGCTGTTGCAGTCTTTAAGGGAACAAAATTTGGAGGTATGTGTACATACCCAGAGTCCTCACTTCCCATTTCAACCAGTGCAGGTTTGCATTCATTATCCTAAAAAACTTCATTTGACAGAGCGAGAGGGGAGAAGAATTTGTACACAAACAAAAGGTTAAGAAAACTTTCTTCTCTTCAGCACCTTCAAGAATGAGTGGAAAATCCAGTCTGTTCCAGCCCACATCTTTATTTGACCCTACTGTCTTGTTGAAACTGAGTCACTGGAAAGAAATCCACATCAGAGTGTAAAGGCTAACCCATGGATGTTTTCGTAATCTCAACTGAACTAATAATCAAAAACTACAAATAATTGAAATTGGCACCACATATCCTACCCATTAGAAGATGAAAAATGATCTTCAAACTCTTCAGAGTCCATAATAAAACCAAACACCAGAAATCAGCAGCACCCAATGGGACAGATAGGCATCCCCCTCTGTCCTTTCTTCTCTCCTCTGGCTATGAAGTTTTAATGTGTAACCTCCATTTAATCATCACCTTTGTCTCCTCTGCATAAGGGAATGTCAAGAACAGCTTTTATTACTGCAAATTTATTTCCCTCTTGATAAGCTCTCAGCCAAGAGGCAAATCAACAATCCAAGTTTGATTTCCCTTCTCCATCCCAGACTAATAGTACTATAACTACAGTCAGGTCCAAACCTCTATTAAAATTAAATCTAGCCCTGTGCCCAATAAGTGCCTCCAGCAGGACAAAATAAATCTAGGTAACTATGAGTAATGAAATCATGCTGCAAAAAATTGAAAATACCTGTCAGTCCACAAGAACAAGTGATCTCTCTTTTGAACCCCATTCATATACCCTCTATAGCCACAAGGCTTTTTTTGGCTCCCCTCCAAACTTACTCCAGCAGCAAAACACACTATATTTCTGCACCCAGGAAAGCATTTAAGTCTTTTCTAACCTTCAAACCACAGTTCAAAGGTGTTGTCTGACCTAACTGGTTTCCTACAGCTTGGGAAGCTGGAAATGTCCCATGCATTGAGACCAGCAAACACTCAGAGGTGCTGTGCCTAAGGCAACCAGCCACCCCCTCTCCTTGCTGGCAGGAGTGGGACACCCTTGGATGGGCAGAGGAGAACCCTGACCACGTCCACCCTGATCTCACCAGCTGCTCCTCCACAGCCAGGAGCACCTCAGCTGCCTGGGGAAACTATGACAGCTGAGAGGAAAAATCCTGAGCTTTCCATCATCATCCAGTGCCTCCCAAATCAAAAGGAATCTT
This sequence comes from Grallaria varia, assembly GCA_013396735.1. Taxonomy (NCBI): domain Eukaryota; kingdom Metazoa; phylum Chordata; class Aves; order Passeriformes; family Formicariidae; genus Grallaria; species Grallaria varia. Next base: position 1,385,375 of record VWZG01005391.1, on the reverse strand, counting down.
CTCCACTGATACAAAGGAGTTGATGTGAAACAGTTCAAATACCTCCTGTAATTCAAAATATTATTCTGAGTAGAAAACTCGCTATGAAGCCACTTGTGACTTAGAGGATGTTTCATGTCATGTCATTGTAATAGTTTGTACTACAGTGTTCATGTAAATATACAGATAGAAAGTTTAGCTCATTTTTTTACATTTAAAGCATGCCTTACTAGTAAAGTTTCCACCCCAAGATGGGGAGTGCTTATTTCACTGGAAAACATGAGGTTAATCCAGCTCTAGACCAGAATGCAAAAGAAGAAGAGAAAACAGAACAGGAAAACAGCCCTCTGTGACATGCAACTACATTGTGTGAATAAGGGAGATCTGGGTTACTTAAAACAGCACAGTTCTGCCAGTTTGACGCATTCACAAATCATGAGCCAGATCCCTAGGAATTCTAAACATGGCTTAAGAACCATGAATTTTACAAAATTAAAATAGTGTGGATTTCCTGTTAATTCCCTGTGTGTACTTAAGCCACTGGGATCACATTTCAAGCTACATTTCCCCCATGGCCCTATAGGCTAAAAAGATTTCTCCTTTATTCTGCTTTTGCACTGAAAGTTGAGATTTTCCTGCACTCACTCCCAGGGCTGGGACCACAGCACAGAGGCTGATTGCCAGTGTTGGGAACGTGGAGGCTTAGGAGAGGAAAGCTCTGCATAGGCTTTGACCCCAGGACTCATCTCTGTTGTTTGAAAACACGATGATTGAAACAAGAAATAAAAGTGTTGAGGGAATAGATCCTTACAGGAATAATCAAGCTGCTTGTTCCTCTGCCTGTCATTGTTTTTCAACACAAATTTTAATTGTGTGAAATTACTGCAGGGCTATGGATAGAAATGGTGAACTAAACTATGCCAGAGACAGCAACAGAGGTTTTATAGAGTCTCCAAATGACTGGTGGTACCAGTTGAGTCCTATAAAATTCACTCTAACTTGTATCACAACAGAATTCCTGGGAAAGATCTTACAAAGGTCCTCAGATGAAACAGCACAGGTATCTTCTCTGCTGATACATCTTTGTTCAAAGCAGTCACACCAAAATAGTTTAATGGCAAAGAAGAGGTTAAGAAACAGTAACTAAACCCCCAAAATTATTTCCATGAAACTCAACTTTTCTTAGTTAGTAAGAAAAACTCTTAATCAAAACCAGCATGCTTGTGCTTTTAATTATATCCCCTAACTGTGAGAAGAGTAATTTAGCATCATGCAATACAATATTAGATTGACCTCCAGAATAAGGTAATCAAAATTATATTAATGTTATCAATTTTCCAAGACTAATTAAGGAGCACTGAGAAGGCAGAAAGACTAACCTGTTGCTGAATCACTAACAACCAATTTATTAAGGTTTTATATCTCACCCATGGTTTGCTTACCTTCAGATCTGTTTTTCTCTCTGAAGACTTGCAATTTAATTTTTACCAGTTTTTTAAAAGATTCCATAGATTTTTAACTATTCCACATACTTAATGATGGGGGGAAAACAGTAAAAATGCAAAACAGTTGAGTGAGAAAAAAAAAAAAATCAACTAATGCCTAAACTAATGTACCAGGAGGATTAAGTGGGTCAAAAGTTAGTGTGTGACTGTGAAGTTACTAGAAGTAAAACGTGAGTTTGAGTTGACTAGAGGTTTGAAGATGTATTTGCACTTTTCCATTAAACCAGCTACATGAGAAATGCCCTACAGTTCTTCAAGTATCAAAAGTTCAGTTTTACTCAGCTGTAAATTAAGGTAAAAACCTTTTTTAAAACAGCAAATACTGCTGGATGACAGATCACAGACGTGTAAGCAAATCTTGACTGTTGTCTCACAGCAGGTCAGCAATTCCCAAGGTGCACAAACTCTATTCCCTCATTACCTCCATGTCTCTGCATTTTGTGCTTCACTCTTGCCTGGACCCACCTGCTCCACTCCTATCAATGGGCCCCAGTAAGTTCCTCTGCTGATCTTACTCAGCTGCTCCCATTCCCTCCCTCCTCTCTCCTTCAGCACCTCCACAGAACCCCAGACAGGCAGCCTTTCTATCCCTGACCCACCAACATACAGGATCCACAGAAAACAAGCTGCAGGCAACCAACACCCACGTATCCCTTGGCACTTATCAATAGATGTCACAGATAGAATGCACAAAGGTGTCCAGTTCCCAGGATGACCAGTTCAGAGCAGCTCTGCTCGTTGCCTAAGGACAAACTGTGTAACCCTGCCTGTTCCACTTCCGACACAGGGCACACTGACATACCCAGGGGTCGTGAGCACGGGACAGAGAGCCTTATTGCCATAAAGGAAGGAAGCAGCATTGTCATTTGATATAGGGGCCAATTCAATGCATAAGAGCTAAACCAGAGGGACTACACATTTCACATGCCTAAAGCTCGCCAATGACACTTGAAGTCATACAAGAAACAGCCTGAAACAGAATCGGTGCTGACAATTCCATCAGGAGTTCCAGCCCAGTTCTGAATCTGCTTCTAACAGGTAAATAATGTCATCAGCTGTGTGGGACATTACTTATGTTTTTCTCAACATCTTGAAATGTCATTTATATAATAAAATTATCAAGAAATGACATATCACTGAAATAGTGGCTTCTTCAGAAGCAAAGTACTGATTGCAATGTTTGATTAAGTACCTGGAGTTGACTGATCCTCAATCCAGCCTTTAGAAATGAAATTTGGTTAAAATAAGCAAATTCTGTATACTTAGAAAATACAGACAGTTATAACATATGCCCCGGTGCTGACAACTCCAAAGCAATAAATGCAGTCATTAAGTAACTGCTGTAACAGACAGCACATGTTGTGATGGAGAAAATGGTCAGATTTCTCCTGGGCAGTTCTGTCCCCTGCAGTCATTATCACCTATGGACATTCTTGTTACATTGAGTGCCTGGTGTTTTCATATTCTGTGAGGACTCTATTTAAAGTGACATCGACTAAAATAAACTACATTACCACCAACCTAAACACAGGGCTTTGAAATCTGTCTTTCCTTTTCTCAGTCCTATTGCAGGAAAATCTGAATGAGGTATCAACAGGCACAATGAGATTGCACAGCTCATGGGAAGTACCTCTTGAAGAGGTGATGGCATTTACACTGTCACAGACATACCAAAAGAAACCCATCACCACTTCAAACCTGTGCCCTAAGGAACAGGCACTGTGCCATTCAAGCAGATGGGCCAGGAGCCACACAGCCAAGAGACATTGTTATGTGCATAAAATGTTTGTTGAGGGCAAGGTTCCCAATCTGGAATGAATTGGCTATCAAGGATCCTCTCTCCATAGGCATCATCTAGGCTTGTAACAGCTTAGCTTTTAAAAACAAAACCTCCTAGCATCTATGAGAAGCAAAGGAGAAGCTAAATTCATGATGGCAACAAAGTCTTGTGAAGACATTTCCAGTAACACCCTCATCCCCCTTAAGCATATCTGCCAGAAGCCAAGTGTATTTGAGGAACACAGGGAAAGTCCTGTAGTCTGATTCACTGAGTCCAGAGAGCAGTAACATATAAACACCCAGTAAATAAATTCAGTCACCTGAAGAATATAAAGATGGTATTATTGCAATTTCCATTTTTCTTGCTCAAGACCCTTCTTTTCACTTTATGCAAGTAGTTGAGTCGAACAAAACCCCTTCCTTTAATTAGTGATTTCAGCCCATTTGCTCATGACATTCTAAAACAGGCAGATACCTATGAGTGTGAGGAATACATTTTAAAGAAAATGCAGTTCTTCCACCTGCTTCTTGGAAGTCAGGGTAAAACAGCACAAAGCTTGCCTGAATTTGAACACAGACAAAATCAACTGCTTTAACTCATGTTAACTACTCCATAGACCATGGAAACCTGACATTTCCTAGTAAAAAATAAATTGTTTGTTTGAGGGAGGACTCTAGCTGTTTAATTTCCTCTTCCTTAAACTTCCACTCATTTAATTCCTCTAATTTCTCCACTTTGATTATGGTAAATGTACTGTGTTTAGAGAACCCAGGTGCAAGAATCATTAGACTATTCTGAAGATTGTCCAGCTACTGAATTGCTCAAAGCATTTGAGACAGTAGGTGTCCAAAATGCTTCTATGTATGGCTAGAAACATTAGGAAGAGAGATCAAAAGATTATTCAGGAACAAAACACCTCCATTTCTCCTCGTAATTATCAGGATTCTCCTAATGAAAGTGTTAGGTTGACTAAATTAGCACAGTCTATCAAATGGCAGAGTTACAAAGATGAAAGTTCTCCAAGCACCATATTTAGGCTCAGCAAGCATCAGACTGCAATTAGCAAAAGTCACCAAACCTCATCACAGTGGAAACACTGATTGCACCCCACTCCAGATGTTAGCCATGTTATCTGGAGGCCTGATGCTGCCATCAAGCCAAAGCCACTCTTCAGTGGCTCAATCAACTGACATGATACAACTGCAGATGTTCCAGAGCAGCTGTTGCTTTAAAAACAACTAACTTTGTGAAAACTGAAGATGCATTTTCCACTTAACTTTTAAACAACTCTAAAGTCTCCTGTGTGTGCTTGTGGGGAGTGACCAGTTATGCTGCATAAGAGATTAACAACAACAAGAGGAATGATAGCATTTACAGCAAGCAAGACAAAATTTAGGTTGTCCAAGAACTATGCGCCAGGCTATTCCGTTCAAAGATATCATAAAGAACCAAGAAAACTTATCTTCTGAAACTTTGGAATCCCTAAATGTCAGTAAAGTAGACCTCAAGACAGCTCTCTTTACTGCATGATTATTGAAACCTGTGTTCAGACTTCACTGGACATTGTCCACAAAATGTCCTGCAGCTTTCAAGTAACAGGGCTGGAATCTCTTGTCTGGGCTCAAGAACGTGCAACAATGACCTCCAAAGCCTCCAACTCCCTGGGCTTGCCCTGAACATTTCTCAGGAGCAGACCATGGCTTGGACTTTCAACCAGGATCTGCAGTCTCATGGGGTTTATGATCAGCAACCATGATCAGACCATCCTGCTTTCCCCATCTCACTAGATGTGGAGGAAATCGTGGAACATCCCACATGTGGAAAAGGTTAGTTACATTATAAAAAAATGAGAACACAGTCCCATCTTTGGCTGGTATGAATTAATGAAATTAACTGGGTATTTTACCCTCCAGGAGACCTACAACTCTAGAAAGTGCTATCAAATAACACTTCACAGGCAGTTGTGTTGTTTGCAGATGCCTGTCACAACTACCTTTCAATAAGCAAGCAGTAAAAAGCAGAAGAGCTGGCACCTTGAGGGGTGGAACCTGAAGGAGACTGAATGGCCTTTTTCTTTAAGCAATGAAAAAAATTGAACTCTCATTTCAAAAACACCTTTATATTGGTAAAGGTTGCAAGACAGGATGTAGAATGAACTTTATCCCAACCCTATTGCTATATGGGATAGTGGTGTTTGCCTGTGTGCTTTCAGGTCCATGATTTAGGAATCCAGGTTAGGCTCCCTGCTTCCCCAGGCACTTAAGGGGAAAGGCAGGATTTCCCAGAGACCAGGTCAGAACAGCCAAATTATCTCCCTGTCTCTGAAGCTCATTCTGGAGGCTCTTCCTCTGCTTTGTCCAGCTTTCTGAAAGCCTATTCCTACAACTTCCATGTCACACCTGCCCTCTGCTCCTTATTCTAAGGCTCCTGAAGAAGTAAAAGGAACTGACTGGCCAGAGCAAACACTGGGCCACTTGAAAGTACTCCAACAAGCCTCACATGGGCTGCAGATACTGAGATACAGAAAAATAACTCACAGCAATGAAGACACAGCAGAATTCCTGCTGGACTTCAGCCAGAGAAACTACCAGGATGAGGTACTAGTCTTTTATGAAATGGTGACAAGAGGTATCTTATTTCCCTCCAAGTCTATTGCATATCAGTCTAAAAGTTGAGAAAATTAGGGCTTTGCTGTAGAACAATCCAAACAAAACACATGATGCAGCTGGTTTTGTGATTTCACTTCTTGGCCAGAAAGTATTTTGCAAAATCAGCCATTTTTTTGATAATTAAAGATCTTCAAACAGTCATAGCAACAAATTAGATAATCCAGGTGCTTGGCTTTCCCAGAGGACTTCTAAACCTTAGCAAAATACCATCAAGTAACACTTTTTTCCTACTAGAACCTATTGTAAGTTTTTGTCATCCAAAAGGAACTTACTATTAACTAGAGCTTAAGTTTGTCACCAGTTGCATATTAAAAAAATGCCTGTGTTAGGGAAAAAGTGCTTTCCCTTTCCTATTCCCATCTGCAATGAAACTGGAGGCTCTGCCAATGGAGTCTAAGTCAGAGACTGGATGTGGTCTCCCCAGTCTTTGTGGCTAGACCAGTGGAATGCACAATGCTGTTCTGAGAATTTGCATGTTGAAAGAAGGATTTAGGTTCTATATATTTGGTCTTTTACTTGCAGATGGAGGGGACAGCTAGTGAGCTGTCCTCTCTTTCCAATACTTTTCTGATTCAAGCTTTTCACATGAAGGAGCCAACACATGTGTTACACATGTTCCCTGTGTTCCTTCATATCAGGTAGAAAGACATGCTGGGAACAAAAATGAATTTTCTTGAAAAATAACAAAAAAATTCCTAGGAACCTGCAGGTTACATGGTCCTTCTGTCCATATCTATCTTTTTTCACCTCCTCTTTCCCTTCCCTACACCCCTTGCCCTGTTTTCCCCCCACCTTACCTGCCCTTGTGTTGGCATGAACATGTATGAGAGGAAAGATCTCACTCCCATCCTTACAGAGCACCAGCCACAGTCAGATACTGTTCTAACAGCAACATAAATCCTCAAAAGCCAGAATTAGTACAGCACAGCCACCAACAGCACACTCAAAGCCAGAGGGAAATCAGGGGCTATGGCACTTTGGGCAGCCAGCAGATCTAAGGTGGAAGGACCCCCTGTATTCCCAGGAGAATGGGGGTTACCACACTCATTCTGGTGACACCAACCCTTACCACCCTTTCACCCTTTCCACCCATGTCCTTAAAAGCACTTCTACCAAAGTACTCCTGAGTACTTACACTCTGCAGCTCTTCCTATCACAAATCTGGGCTTCAAAAATTAAACGGGTTCAATTCCAAAAATTCTATTAGGTACCTAAATCGTGCTTCAAAAATTAAAACCCTGCCAGTGTGTTTCCTTCATTTTTGTTTGTCTTTATTTTACCATATACTCCTCTAGGTTGTCTGCAATGTAATAAGGGAAAATGATTGCTAAGTAGGTTGTCAAGTACTCACATCTTTAACAGAAAATGTGTATCGTTTAAAGCAAAAGAGTGGGGGACAGGGAGGGGGAAAAGACTGACATACCTAGTCTGAAAAATCCTTTGCTTCCTTTCCAAAGCTGAACTACAGGGATTTTGTGTCACCTCTTGTATTTGATTACTTCCCTAACACCTAAAGCACTCAAAGGAATGCAGCTCAGGGCTGTTTCAGGTGTTATGCATGTCACCAGCCATTCTTGGGAAATCAAAGTTGAGGCCCTGAACTCAGGTCTTGCAAGGTAAGAAATTCACAGTTCTCTCAAATAACAGTAATCTCAGAGGACTTAGACCTCTATTGTTCAAGTCAGTGGGAGCTTTGACATTGGATTTTTTGTGAACAAGCCAGGGTCCTAGGAAGTAGTTAATTAACATCTCTACAGGAACTCTGAAAATTTCCTTTCTCATGAATTTTACAGAAGTATGTTGTGTCATTTGTGATTCTCAGATTTCATGTCTGCATATGGAGTACTCTCCAGCCTTTGGCAAGACCAGATCTCTATTGCCATTGCTTTTTTTTTTTTTAAGCCAGACATTTGTTTTTGTAAGCCTGGGAGAACTACATTTAGGAGTAAATACTGCTAAACTAGCAAATACTCTCAATAGAAAGCTTAATTGAATAACTAGAAACAGCATTTTATATTGTGGCTTTGTTGTTCATAAATTAAGATTTAGCATTGGGGAACCTGAATAGGAAGGGTTTGAACTCTGATTTTCCCGCCTGTCTTTCAGTCCCAGGCAATCCTCTCACTTGGTTTATGCTTTCTTTGGGTAAAGCCCTGGTCCCACTGAACTCAGTGCGAGCACTGCCATTTATTTCAGCAAGGCCAGCGCTTCCTTTCCAACCTCTTGGAAGCTCCTGTGGGGTACATGCAAGTCAGCCTGCAAGCAGTAATTAACTGTACTTCTCTCTTTCTGTAAGTCATTGTAACTTCCCAAAAGTACAGAAAATAGAAATGTTTCTGCTTCGTGTCTCTAAGTTGTATGAAGACCTTAATAAATAAGCAACAGATACCGCATTGCAGGCAACTCTAATGAGCCTCTGCTGAAATGGAAGATACGCCTTTAAATAGCACTAAACAAACTGTCGTACTCTTCCAAGGGTCACATCAACTTGAAAATGGCCCTTTTTTCCAGACCACCTGAAAAATAAAAGCAACTCCTTCCCACCCATGGACAGCTACTCTTTCTCCTTTAGCTGCAAAGGTTTTGAAGGGAGCCCCTGGGTCAGAGGCTCCCAGACCAACAAGCACACACAGCCACGCTGGGGGCTTTGGCTCAACCTCACTGTAACCACCACCAACCTCCGCTTCAAGTAAACTAAAAGCCTCTTTTACTGGTCAAACCCAGAATACAGGAACACATGAAGTTGGAATGGATTAAGTTACAAACATGGGGCTTGTTCAGCACAACTAACCGGGCACAAAGTTTATCTTATTAGAAACTAACATGAAAGTAGCTCATGGCAAACAATACCTGCTCTATTCAAGTATCCAAAGCATCCCCATAGTTATGTCACAGCTCAGAGCAAATACCTGTCAGAGCACAGACACAGAATCACAGAATTGTTAGAGCTGGATGAGACTTCTGGAGATCATCCAGTCCAACGCCCCACCAAGGCACGATCACCTGGAGCAGGTGACACATGAACATGTCCAGGTGGGGCTTGAATGTCTCCAATGTGTTATCAAGGAGATTCCTTCTCCCATGGGGAGAACCAATCTCTGCTTTCTCTCGGATAAAAGTATGTATTTTAGGTAGCAAAAAAAAACCCAAAAAGACTGCAATGACTGTTGTTGAGTTCTGGTGTCTACTGTGTCATCATGCAGGAACTCCTTTATCAGAAGTCATCCTTCAACTCAGTTACCCCAAAAACAGGGGAAAAACCCGGTCTTCCAATACTGTTTGCCTAATCCAAAGCCACAGTGACCACCTATTCACACTTCCAAATTGAAGTATTTCTATAGCATGTTATTTGTCCCTGTAAAAAAGGGGAACCTTTACAAGCAATTACCTGATTCAGTGGCATTTTCATAGGGCTCAGTGCATTTAATGAGTAAAAATTCAACATTGTAACAAAAGACACAGAAATACAACAGTATTATTTTGCATCTCTTCTCTAGCTCTCCACACTGTTCATCAGGTTTGCTGCTTCAGTCATAAAATTTACAGTTTGGGGTGATCTCAGAACCCACACATTTTCAGTCAGGCTCAGTTTAGTTCCTGCTTCTTGAAAAGACAGCAGATGCATGAGATGCAAGAGGATGTTGTTAACATTATCAAAAATGTCTCCTCTCCAAACTGGAGCTTAGTGAATCCCCAAGAGACCAGTCAGTCTAGAAAATACAGCTCATGTTTTACATCCAACTCCATGCAAAGATTTTGAGTCTTGAGTAAAATGATCATGTTCTACAGAGAGATTGGTGGGAATTTTGGTTCAGATTTACTTACTGAACATCCTGTTGAGCAAACAGGCTGGCAAGTAACCAAGGGTCAAAATAACATTTCTTTTACATGAGGAAGCTCAACACGTACTGACATCATTCCTTCCCTAGTCAGGAAGGGTATATTTGGATACTTTCACAGGTAAAAATGCTTCCTCAAGCCATGCCCAGGGATGATCCTATATGGGCCCAATCTGCTTGCGCCTTGGCTTCTGGGCTGTGACAGCCACCCCAGAGACTGCAAAGCAAATTCCACCTGTCCAGAGTATTATTTTAAGCCCTTTCAATGAGATCTTTTTTCTCTTCCATGTCATGGGATTTCTAGAGGTCAGTGGAACTCTCAAGTAGGTCTTCATTTAGGATGGGAATTTTGCGTGCATATCTAGGCTTTCATGTCTTCTTTCTACTCTCAGCCTCTGTCTCCAAACCTCCCTAAACTATAAAAACTCCTACCAACTCTCAGGTCTTCAGGCTCACTGCTCTTAGGTGTCCACTTGCCTCAGGGGTTCAAGTCTGCTTGTCCTCCCTGAATTTTCCCAAAAGACTAAGCACTAACCTCATCCCAAGAAAGTGGCAAGAACTTAATCACTCCTTTAATCCCTCTTCAATCAGCCTAAGTCAGAAAGGAGCCTGAGTCAAGAGTACAGTAACTATATCACAACATTTCCTATCATAAAGTCCTCAAAAATTTCCTTTGCTTACCTACTCACTCACTGTTCTCTAGAGCCATCCCCTCTAAGTAATTTTTAAAATACTGGAGGCCATTTGTTTTTATCAAACACAGAACAATAAACAAATCTGAAGCAACAGGTTCCCATATAGCTATTTTTTGGGTCTGCTTTTGAATGTATGGCAGTCAATAGCAAGTCAAAAGCAGTAAGAGGAAATTATGCTGTCACTGGAAGAAACACCTGAAATAGCCTGCCAGGTCTCATCTTGGATTTATTTGTAATGCAGTCCTATATAGCACAAAGACATACATGAATTATTCCACATATTTAACATATGACACTTTCTACCAAATTCATCCTCCAAGATATTCACAACCTGAAGCTTCCTTAGAAGGGCCACAGTTCATTGAAATATCTCCCAATTCAATAAAAATATGTCTGGCTTACATATTGCAAGTCCAGTTGAAGCCACAGAGTTCAGTAATTCAGGTATTCCACAGACCAATGCAGAAATATGATGTTTATTCTGTGAGACTGTGAGCTTACTTATATTAGAATCATAGAATCAACTGGGCTGGAAGAGACCTCCAACATCAAGTCCAACCGTTGATTAATTACTTGATGAAAATTTGGGTTCAGCTATGTGTATTCAATTAGCCATTATCTGACTAAAATCTAGCTGAGGACAGTGCAATCTAATGAATTTCACATTAGTTTGCTCACTCCATGTACAGCACCTGCATCTTCTAGCATTTTCTGTGTTAATTCCACAGCTAAAGAGGTCAGACATCTGCTGTGAAGCAGCAGCTCATAACAACCTGCCATAAAAGATCAATATTTGAGCAATGGCATTTGGTTTTGGAAATGCAGAGAATTAAAAAGATTTTTCTGCTACTTTGCAAAAAATATTTTACCTACTTAGAAGAGTTCTACCATAACAAGACAGGTTGAAGTCTGAAATTCATTCACAAGCCTGAAAAAAAAAAATCAGACTAACACTTTTATGAATAACCCAACAGATAAAAAAGGGAATACAGATATTCGGAGCGGGGGGAGATTTGCAGCTCCTCTTTTATGGCAGAGGAACAATAGTCTCTAAGTGAAGAAAGTTCCTGGTCTTTGTACCAAAAGCAAGACCAGTGAATTTGACACTAATCAACTTCAGAACCATCAGTGACAAAGAATGTTAAATCCAAGTTATGATTTAGGCATACCAAAACTTGCAGAGACAGGTGAGATTGAAAGAGAATTATAAACTGCACCAGTTTTCCTCTGAAAGTCTATTCCTACTCCAAAGAAGTATCTTTCATAAAAAACAATTCCACTTTTACTACACCACATGCATTCTACAACCCAGGCAAAGGCTACAGAAGAGGTAGATCATCTTCTCCGAGACTTTCCAGATCACTCTCCCCCACCCAAGTACATTTCCCATGAGCTCCTAGTTCGTAAGTCTACTGCACTGAGAAGGAGAAAGGCTAAGATGCACACAAGCTCACATTTTGAAATACAGTCTTTTAAATGCTCCAGGAAAATTATCATTGGAGTGTTAATAGATTCCAAGGCTCTCATTTCCAAATATCATTTGACTTCCAGACAGCAGCTGTAGGCTGTGGTAGAAGTTCATTAGCATTGAAGAGATGTTATTTTTTCCTGAAAAGCCATGAAAAATGGCACATCCATATGACACATCCATGTGTTATGTGTATATATATTTTTTCACAAGTTAGGAGAGGCACACACATAAGTGTCGAGGAACACAGTATTCCCTAGCACTGACTGTGAACATCACATAACAGCTTTTCAAAATCTGTCTGGACAAAACACTGGAGAATTAACTGCACAAAACAATCCTGCTTTGGCATTTGAATGTATTCAAATTATACTTCATAGTCCCTTTCCATCTGTAATTTCTAGGATTTTGTAATTGTTTAGGGATTCCAGATTCATAAATTCCTTGACCAAACTGGCAACAGGCTGCAACAATTTCCCCACTCTTAAATCAACTACAGACCACAGACCTCCCTGGGAAAAGTAGAGGGGAATTAACATACCTGAGAACTAAACTTACAAGAGGATAATGTGCCAAGTCCAAGTCCTCTGATACCTCCCATAGACCTCCAGTGAGGTCAACACATGCCCTTGGGGTGTGACAGCACACTTTGTGTTCAGCATGTCAGCTGATGCTTCAACACAAGCATTTTGGCTTTCAAAGCACAGAAGCATTTTACAAAGAAGGGAAGTGCTGTTTCTGGGGTAGAAACTCAGATACAGCTATTGTGCTCCACTGATAAATATTTCATTAATCTTGGTCAATAAATGTATCTAACCTCACCAAAGGATTCAATTTGCATTATGACAACTTTTATGCCAATAAAAGCTGTGTTTTCAGAGGTACAAAGGAAAATAAGATATTCAACAGAACTCACTGTGGAATTACAATCATCTTTAAGGTAAACTCTCTGCTATGTAAACATCTGCTCATCTGAGGAAAGGGGCATTAGTCAGTAAAAATGTTGCCCCTTTATGCAGAAGGCTCCCCCCAGCCCTAATGCCTGAGATTGCCTACAGGGGATTGTTCAGTTCCTTACTTGTCCCAGCCTCTGTCCAAAACAATCTCCTCACAACAGACTCCGCATGGACACTGTACACTGGGGGCAAGGAGCACATCTATAGGATCCACACATCTCCCAAAATCCCTTGCTTGGGATTTTGTACATAACTCCACTTGCATTAAGAGCAATTCATGAGCAGAAACCCCACTCCCAAGTACTTTGCTCCATCTCCTCAGGGTTTCATTGCTGAGGACTAGAGCTCATGCCATCAGTTGTACTAGAGCAAGAGAGCACAGACCCCAAAGACGTTCAGATCACTGCCCTTGACACCTGCCTGCACAATGGCACCTGCAACAAGGGTAAGCAAAGCCTGCACCAGGTTTTAGAGGGCCTTTGAAGTGGGAAGGGGAAGCACTGCCATTAATCTCCAACAGGAAGCTTGTTCATTCTGGCTTAAATACATTTCACACATTTGCCCTCTTCAGCCTAGCTGCATTATAAAAGGATAAGACCACAGGGGATGACAGATCAGATCAATCCAAAACACAGATGCCCACAAAAAAAGTACAGAGAAAGGGAAAAAAGCCATTGAAATATCCTCTAACACTCACAGCAACTTGTGCAATAAGGGCTCTTCAGCCTGACGCACTTTCATTGCATTTGGTTGTTCTTGAGAGATTTTTCTTTTGTGAATGATGTGAATCTCCTTTTTAAGCCATGTAAGATTTTTCATAGTCACTTAATCTTTCAGCAGGGAGGGTCACAGTTTAGCATCACATTTGGGGATAACTCACACTGTTTGTTTTGAAATTCCCTCTTCAGTTATGTAAGTTTGTGTCAGTGCCAGCTAATAGACTTCAGTCACAGCACAGGAAGTGATCTGTTTGGGCAGGTAAATAATAAAGGTGACTTCTGTTCCTTAGTTAAAGGAAAAGAAGAAAAAACCCCCACAGATTCAGATTAGCATGGCAAAAAAAAAAAAAACCCGAGGCAGGAGGGCACACTTACTTGTGATATGGAGNGTCTGTTTGGGCAGGTAAATAATAAAGGTGACTTCTGTTCCTTAGTTAAAGGAAAAGAAGAAAAAACCCCCACAGATTCAGATTAGCATGGCAAAAAAAAAAAAAAACCCGAGGCAGGAGGGCACACTTACTTGTGATATGGAGAAATCACTGCATGGAAATGAAATAAAATTCAATTATATAACATAGTACAGCACACGTCCTTGGCACACTGGTGTAAGCAGTAAAACACTAGAGCCTAAAGGATGCAGACATGTTATTTCCTTTCCCTACTACATTTTCATGCCATAAAATAAAATGAAAGGTACTTTGTCATTGCTATAAGTACCAAGGAGAGAAACAAACAATAGGATTAACATAAGAATCATCTTTGGAACTAATGTATCACTTAAACACATCTGTAGTACGCTGTATGTCAAACAGTTACAGGCAACAGAATTTGAATCAAATCTAAATACATCAAGATGATAAAAGAAACTGTCTCAAGAACCCACAGTTTGTTGCTTAAAATGGTGACATTAGAGTATCTTAGGTTTTGTCCTAGAACTTAAATGAAATAGCCTGAGACAGTGAGCAAAATTAGACCATAACCAAAACAACATGTAAATGCAGGATCTCTTAGCCAGCCTACCTCATAAATTATAGTTTAATAATACTTTTGTATATGATGATATGGGTTATTGGTCATGGGGTATTAACACAACGATGCCTGCAAATGGGAATTTTACGATCTCTTAAAATACATTTGTCACTTCACTTGGTCCAATTCATTGTTCCTTGCTGTTATGGGTAATTATGGGTGCTGTCATATTAGGCAAAATTACAACTGATGTGAGGAGATATTTTGATCAAAGAGGGCCTGTAGTTTATTGCCTGTTTAATTTCAGATAAATTGATGCTGAAATTGTTTAAAAGAAAAAAGAAACAAACAAAAAACTAAACACCTTTCCAAATTCCTGATCCCAAGGAATTCACATCAGCAGCAGTATTTTCAATGAGTTTGGGTTGAGCCCTTAAAACACACCTACTAATAAGCAACACTAATAGACAGAAGTACAGGAGCCAATTTTTTATTCAAAGCTACTCTCCTGAAATCTGAAGTCACAAATTAGTTAATATACGCACTGGTATAAAGTCTTCTACAAATATTGTGACATGTCAATAGCCTATGCAAGCATGAGCTTGAGCCCAGGTGCTCTAATATTTAACAATGTCCAGCATTCAGCTTTGACCTGCCATTAGGTTTGGAGTCAAGAGCACCTGCCCCCACCATCCCACCCTCTTTGTACACCAAGCACCATTTGCTGGAGCTAACACATGCAGTGCATGTGGCTCCAGCTGCCAGACAGCCCAAGGATGAATGTATTTACTTATACTTCCTCAAAAGTTATCTTCTGGAATGGGTTTTTATGTGTCTTGGTAGCCTTCCAAGTGCAAAGGATTAACTCACCAGGAAGTGCTATCCTTCCATTTTCAATTCTCTTTTAAAATGTGTTATTTTGTGATGCCATCGGATATCAGTAGCAATGCTTGGCAACATTACATATTGCTGTTTAATTGCCTTAAAAACTATTTCCCTAGCAGTGTCATTAATAATACCAAGCCTAAATTGGATTAAGCACTACACCACTATAAAGTTAATTCACTGTAATACTAATGAAATGTCATGTGAAGCTTCCTGTAAATCCAGCTAAACAGTCACTGCCAAGGACCATTAAATCAATGGCACATTCAGCTATTCCGCTTAGAAAGTATTGTTTTAATTGCTACCAGGTGATTTTCATTAATGTAAGCATCTTCCATTTTACCGACTTTTTAAGTCTGATAACATAGAGCCTTTGTAGTTCAATACTCAGCCATTTCTAGGAAAGGAATGAAGCTCACTTGAGAAAGTAGTTGAACAGGAATGGCAAAATTTCAATCAAATTGTTCAACTGCACATTTAGGAAGCATCCAGGTAGATCTGCTCTAACGCTAAGCAAGTTAGCAGGTTTTGGCATGAACATCACTTGAAGCAATCTGAGATGTTAAGTATCTACACTCCTGCAGATTTCCTACTGGGCAGCCAAGTTTGAAAAACCTCAGCCTTCATCTCTCTGCATCAGCTTACTCAGGTAGAAAACAGGAATAACACTTCCCTGCCTATGTGAAATACTTCTAATTCACTGGGGGAAGAATTGCCCCTGGCATTGTTAGTGCTGGGCTCAAACATGGGCTAAAAATGTTTGCTAAGTGGTTAAAAGAATGACATGATCTTGACCTGCACATCACACTGTTTTAAGTTCATAGTATACCCTCAGAAGGGACTGTCTTTAAATTTAGTTTTGCCCTGATTCCCACTGGTTTTGTTCTAGCTCTTATTTTTCAAAAATTATAACCATGTGAAAAACAGCCTTTCCAAGCACAATATATCCTTTGGCTCTGAGGTTCGTTCATAGTAACAATTCAGCATCTGAAGATCTTCACTACAGTCTAAAGTTCTCACACTGCAAACAGTTGGCGTGGTGGGAGAGAAGAGGGGAAGAAAGTAAACTACACACCTAACAGAGAGCAAAGGTAAACAGGACTGCCCAGAGGAGCTCGAGATACCCAAATGCACCAGGTGTTACACTTTTCAGATATATAAGGTAGCAGATGATACAGATCAATTTACTGCCCAGAAGATAAGTGGGCAAAGGCAGCTTTAGAGGACAAAGGTGAAGTGTTTTCACCCATCTCTGAGCCTGTAACTCTCACTACCAAAACCACCTCTCAGCAGCCTCTTATTGGCTTAATAGCAGGCCCAGGCTGATGCAGTTAAATGGCTTTTGACAGGGTAAGTTTGCACCTGCCTAGAGGAGACTGTGCACACACATGATTTAGCACTGGTTGATCCAGAAGGTTGGTGAGACTCTTGCAGCCTTCACTGACAGCAGCCTCTTTCCAACGGCCAGGAAAGGAGGATTTCCCAGGACCTCAGCACTGCTGTTGAAGTTACATCTTCTGAAGCCCTCACTTTCTCTGCCTGCACAAGCATACTGGGCAAGGCAAGACAACTCTTAGAACATACACTTACTCTCATTTGCAGCATCTGCATGAGAACTTAAGCAGGCCTGATGTTTACAGAGCCTTTCTGTCCCACCAGTAACAACAATAAGAGCCAAAATCTGGACAATGATTTCCCTTGTTCCACAACATTTACTACATACAAAAAATTCCTGGCTTCATATCTGTATCCAGCCTTCAGATCTAAAGGAAACAAGTATTGGAGATTTAAGAGCATGTTCATTACCACTTATTTTGGTTCATGTATTCTGTATTTTTGGTCCCCAGACCTAGATGTTCTGCATTAGATAAAAGGATGTAAATCAGTCTGAATATCTTATGAGTATTGGTGGAAGAAAGCAAGAGTTCACCCTACTTCAGTGATATTGCACAAGCAACGTAATGAAATCCATGTCTCACTAAAGGGGAGGCCAGCAGGGCAGAAACCATATTCCCACTAAACTTAGGTTGTAAACACTCCTTTCTTCTTAACCACTCTACTGTATAATAATTTTCATCCAAGTCAAGGCAATGATAGAACCTCATTTCAAACAAACCCCATTCAGGGTCACTTTCAGTAATGACATGGCTTTAAATCTTGCTAATCTGACACATCAAATCATTGCTAAAAATCTCCCTCTTCTCTCCAAGAGATTCTTCAGCAATACTCACACTGTACAGCAGCATTGTTTCTCTTCTGTTATGACTCTGCCTGCCCAAAACACTGGACGTGTGGACAAGCAGAAAGCACTTACAAGTCAGATCCCATTGCACCTCTCTCTGCTTTGTAGCCAGATTTCCCAAGGAGGGGTCAGAGCCATTGGGTAGCAGGGAAAGCATCTCTGAACCACATGTGAAGAATTTACAATTAAGAATATCTTTACTAGTGAAAATCTAACTTTCCTGTTAAGGAACAGGACACACCTGGCTTTTTATCCTCACATCCACTTGTCAGCTTCCAGGGATATTTTAATTTTACACAATACTTGACTTTTAAGTAATATTTTTAAGGATTCCCCTATAAAACTGCAGCTTAGCCCAGAACACCACAGTCTGAAATCCTTTCATACCATTCCTTTGATAGTAAGAGTCCTTCTGGTTAAACACCTGCCCTCTGATTTTATAAAGCAATGAATGAAGGTCACAGGTTTCACAGAGCTGAAAGCTAATTTATGTCAAGTATAGCAGAAGTGTCTCAGGGACTGCTGCGGCTGTTGTTACAATTACTGCAAGCTCTTTGCTGGCCTCTGGATGTTTAGCTTGTCTCCTGAGCAGTCAGCATAGCCTCTTGGTATAGAGAGGGCAAACTGAATAACAGGGAAGTCAAGGACACTATAAAGGAGACCGAAAACAAGTTGCTTGGCACCGATTCTGACATCAATACCCCTGGAACAGGAGGGTGGCCTTAGTGTAAATGAGGGGCAGACATTTAACATCCTTGCCTTAGCTTTCACTTGAAGCTATTAGATTTAGTTCATGTTTATAATATACTCTGCAAATGCCAATTCTCTTTATTGATTTGTATCCACACACAAGACTTGCTTACCCTAGAAAATGTAATTCATAAGACTATTTCAGCCCAGTGCTTTTCCCTAAAAGTCCAGGAAAGCTGAGTGTCCTTTTGACAGACCCATACAGTAGCAGTGAAGCTTCTATTCTCTCATTCTTTTCACCATCTGCTTCCAGATAAGCCTTAAAAATGAGTTTGACCACTCAGAATAAACACAACATCTATTTGTGTCCTGTGTTGTCACCTCTTCAGCTCCATTTCTCTGTAGCAGTTATTCTTTTATCATGAATGGCTTATCAAACACCAACTCTGTGTCTTTCTAGACAATTAAAGGCTGTAGATGGTATAATAAACTACTCCACTGTCAGCTGGCATCATAAACCAGAAGGAGCCAGTTGTTCAGGATGTCATCCAGCCTCTGACCAGAGGAGACATGAAAGCTGAACTCTGACCTGAGTGAGTGATTGAGAATATACTGTTTGTCACTGCCTGAAGAAAACATGAACTGCCTTCACTGGCATCCAGACTTTCTAAATTTAATCCCATGCTAAAGTCTTGAGATTAGTGAAACCTTTCAAAGGGGAGATGATCACACTTTCTGTTTTATCCTAGGACAGTTTAATCATGTTCCTTCCCAGGGGCCCTTACAGAACATTTCTGAAATAATAAAGTTCTGGATGTGTCAATTTGGACAGGAGACAGTAATTCAGATTTCACACTCACGTAAATGAGATCAGCAACCTGGGCTTGTCAGTTCAGGAATTCAGTCTGCTAAAACCCTCCATCACAATATTTAGCAGTTTGCCTTCAGATTATTTGGCTTTCTCTGTCCATGTTTTCAAACACTGGCCTTCCACGCATATATTTCACACATTTCTTATGACTCAGTAAAAGCTGCAGTCATGAAAACATTGGAGTCAGAACTGAAAGGTTGGTGGTGCTGCTACAAGTAGCTGTCAATACCTGCCAGCCTTTGCTGGGCTTTGACGTGATTTCCAAAGGTCCTACCAAGAGGATGAAAACACAGCACCTCCTCTAAAACAGCAATTCTCAGTCTTTCTTCTCCCACCTGGATTCTCCCTCCCCAGCACACATCAGGAATTAGGCAGCATGGTGCTCTCCCACCTACAATTTGCTACCTTTTCAGAGGGGACCCTGTGGTCACTGGTCCTACCCCAGAACTTGTCTCCTTAGCCCCTACCTCTGATTTGTGTGTGGTACCTCCCTCTCTGAAATACCTGATGTAACTTTTAGCTCTGGATTCGCTGCTGTAAACATGGAGCACATCAAATTAGAGATGGCAGTTTCATTTAATTGTTCCATTTCCTCCATCACAGACAGGCCTACAGGATTTAAGGTGATGGTGAAACAGCAAGACTAAGGATCCAGGAGCTTGGTATTGTTTCATCTGCCCCTAAAGCTATCCCAGCTTCCATATGGGGCTGCTGCCCTCCTCACTGAAAGTAATGGGAACACTGAACTGTTTCCAAAATTCCCAGATCAGACACACACCTATCAAGGGTGTCTTCTCGGTGACACAGCCTGTGTGAAGCTTTCCAAAGCTGCTAAAACAAGCTCCAGTGAACTTTTCTCTTCCCAATTCAGTCCAGTGTCTTCAGTTCAACCCAGAAACTAGGAAACGTGCATATTAAAAAAGGCAAATTTTTAGGACATTGAGCCAGTTATAACTGAATATTGATGCTTTCTTTCCCTTCTGTTTCTATTTGCTTGTTAGACTGTGCAGCACAGTATCAGCACAGGCAGTGCTCAGAGCAGTTTGTCACCCAACAAGAACCACCCCAAAACACACTCCCCTTTCTGCATATTTATGCCATGAGGGAGGACTAGGATCAGCATGGCCCTGCATGACTCAGTCCACATGCATGAGCTTGAAGAAGCAGTCTCCAAATATCTAATTTCATGCACCCAACCAAGAGGCCCAAGGTCAGAGAGATGGTCATTGTCACCCTGAAATGGAGGTTAAATAGTCCTGATTCAGTTCTCTGAGCTGACCACCCAACCAAGCTTCATTTCACATCCTTCTCAGGAGTCATTAAATGTTCCCTTGAGTGCAGCATAAAATGTGCTGTATTCAGTGTCTAGTTTTTATTCTCATACTAAATTCATCAAGTCCGATGTTTTATTAGCACCACCCACACAAAAAAAAAATACCAGAAGACAAGTCACTTATTTCCCCATTTTACTGAAAAAAGAAAAAAAGTAATCCTCTTCCCCATAACATTCACTAATTATATGCTATACTAATTTAAAACCTAGAAAGAAACATTTTTTGAAATCACAGCAATAAAAGGTGACCTTGCCAGATTTAAGTTTGTATTTGCAACTTCAGAATTGTTTTGGTGAACTCTTAAAAGGTATTTCTCATAGAAAAAGCCATTAAAGTGATGTGACAGTGTATGTATGAAGCTACTGTGTTGCCTAGCAATTTCCAGCTGCTTCGCCATTAAGGTTTTAAACGTCATTTCTTTCTGTTTGACAAGCTCAGCAAAATCCCTGAGCAACAAATACTGAGTCAGTTCAAAGTGACTTACACTGTTAAGTGTTTCTAGTTTTCCACATATCAACAAAACTAAAATATTTTGCTTTCTATCTTTGCAGTTTTAATTACAGCAGTAAACTGCTTTACCAAAAAAACCCCAGAAACAAAAACCCACCCAAGAAAAAAACAAATCAAAAACCACACCAAAAAGCAGATTATGTGCTTCACAACTTACTTATATTGCAATTGCCTCTAGGTGACAGGGACTAAGATTCCCTTTGCTACTCACTATTTAACCGTAGCAGGGAAATAATTTAAATTATTATTAAATATTATTTATTTACTTTACTAACTAGGGGTATACTGACTAGATGAGACCCAAACTCCTGATTAGGTAATGATTTACTAGTATTCCAGGCTTCAGCACTGCAACCACTGCTTTACATATCACAGCTAAAACATCAGCTGTCTGCTCTACAGTGCAATAGAGTCTAAATAACTGAGGCACTAAACCTGATTCCAGCACACACCTCCTATGCAAGCTCTGATCTCCCTATTTTCACCCTCATGTCCTATTCATCCCACTACCCCCACCCTATCATTCTGTGATGTGGGATGTATCCAATGGGTATTCCATATCCACCATTCAGCATTTCCCCTGTGGAGCTTAAAGGAGGAGTAGATGTTGCATAAAGCCACAAGGGGAAAGAACAAAAAATAGGATAGCAGGGGTTTGGGATCCAAGTCACTGCCTCACATCAATAAAATAACCAAAATTGACTTTAAATGGTGTTTTCTCCTTTTTGCCCCCATGATGGAGTGAGTGACAGTGTTGTTCTGGCACATAATACACAGATTATTAAACAAAGGAATGAGAAGAATTCCACCTCATGATGAGAAGTGGTCAGAGCTAACTTTCTAATGAAAGACACAGCCCCCTCGTTCAAGCAGCATGTTCATTCATAAAAGTTCACTAAGCTTTCATAAAAATTCATTAATGGGAGTTACATGATCAAGAAAATAAAGGCTAGAGCAGGGCAAACGTTTGCAGTGATCAATTTATCGGGCATTTTAACCACTTCTGTTCAAGTGGTCTCCCTTCTTAGGGGCAGATTGATCTACTTCAATTTAAAGAAGCATATCGGTTTTTCAAGTTCTCATGCACAGGTTGCTTATTGGTACATGTGAGATGCAACCGGTTAGATAAGTTATTCTCTGGATTGGTATGGCATTTGCATGAGCCCTTCCAACAAGAATGAGCCAGAGTCACCCTCCTACATTGGTTAGTTACTTCGGCCTTCCACAAACACCGCACACAACCATTCCCATAGGCAAGAAATAAAGTGGGACCAAAAAAAATCATCCAAGAACAGAAATGATCCTCATGCAAATACATCTCTGAACAAAGCACACACTTGTGCATCAAAAAGCTGGATACACCTTATTGTACAAAAATCATCTTCCCCCACATACCCATGTCAGAGGAAAACACTGTTCTGCACCCACAGAGAGACACCACAAATGATCTAGAGCTGCAGTGACAGCAACTGAAGGAACGGCTATGTGTGGGCAGCACCCAAACCCACCACTTCTACATGCAGCAACCAAAACTTACACTGTAGTCAACAGGCAATATTCCTCTAAAACAAACCTTCTCCATGCCCATTAAGTAAGAGATGTTTTGAGCAGCAAATCAGCTCAGTCTCCTCCTGAAATCCCCCAAAATGGAATCTTCTTTCTCTGCCCTATTAAAAATCTGTCCATCACCTTCAAATTCCATTCCCTTCTAAAAAGTTAACTAACCCAAACTGTGAAGATTAAGGCTGTGGTGGCATCAACGATTCATTCAGAAAAGAAGTATTTTTAATTAAGAAATAATTGCTTTCAGTCAAAACAAAGGCACAAAAGAACTTGGCAGGGGAAATGACCAGAGGAGAGAAGGAAAAAGAGGAGGATTGAGAAAAAAATGCCTTAAAACTTCTCCTGTATTGATAATTCATACCCCATGAAAGGATTTCCTGCCCTTCAAAAAAGAGCTCTTTGAGTCACCTAATTAGTAACAAAACATGAATATGACCACAGTATTTCCACTCCTGTACCTCCCTGCCATATTCACAAACTCACTAAGTTTACTGGCTTACCATGATGGATGTTCAAAGGAGAGAAGCCATTATATTTTATTGCTTTCAGTATACTACATTATACTAAATTATAACTAGTTACTATTCATAAAAATTTTACAGCAGAAAGCAGGAATATCAGTTGATGGCCAAATGAGTTTATAACAAACAATTTCTATTTAGGATGTTGCTGCAAACTCCAGTAGTTGTAGTGTTTGTCTTAGGCACCATATCACCTACAGGTCTGCTATTAAGCTCCTGCCATTTTTGTGTTAACCTTCAACAATGCTACTACAAGTCTCCAAGGCTTAGCTGTACTGAGCACAACTTTTAAAGGAAGACAGGATTGACTTTGTGCAATCAGGACAGTAAAGAAAAGCCTCTTTTTATCTGTAGAGAAAATAAGAAATCCCCATAAAAAGCATTTGGTTTCCCCAGTAGCTGTTCAATATGCAAGCTTGAGGGCTACTGCCCCTCTTAGAGGCTGGTCCTCAGAGTGTATTTGAGCCCTGAGGGTGTGAACTACTGACCTTTCCAAGCTGACAGAAGAGAGCAGAACTGCCCTCTTCTCTTAGTCACACACAGACTCTCCAGAACTCAGAAAAAAAAAGACCATTCCCCCAGAAAAAGACCATTCCTCCAGAAACTCACACATTATTACACCTCCCTCCTCAGCATAGAAAACACCCTTAAAAATTCATTGTCTTACTCTAGTAAGGTAAGTATTTTACGTTTTGCTATCAAAACCCTTGGCCACCATAAACTTTGCAGAGATAGTTCTCCTGGGGCAGAGAGGAGGCCTGCCATCCTTCAGTGATCTTTACTATAATCTTTTATGCTGCAATCCAGACTTACACCAAGAGCAGCATTCTGTGGTGTGCCCTATCTACAGATGTTCTCAGTCTTTAGCCTTCTGAGGATTGCTGCAACAGAACCAGAAAACTACTCCAAGCCCCCCAAAACACACTTCCAGAGGCCTCCCCTGTTTATGAAAATAGAAAAATACCACTGAACAACATTAAAAAAGAAAGTTGAGATTT
Organism: Grallaria varia; assembly: GCA_013396735.1. Taxonomy (NCBI): domain Eukaryota; kingdom Metazoa; phylum Chordata; class Aves; order Passeriformes; family Formicariidae; genus Grallaria; species Grallaria varia. The sequence continues at coordinate 1,361,182 of VWZG01005391.1, read as the reverse complement.
CTCTTGCTTCTGGTTTGGGTCACACCCGACTGTGCCTGAGAGCAGCAGGTCACAGTGAGAGTTTCATTCATCAATACTCACAATCCACCAAGCGAGACCCTTTTTTCTGAGCTCTATGAACATACAAGAGGGAGAGGGCAAACAGGTACCAAGAGCTGGGAACCTGCTGTACCAGCAGACAACTGCATCACAGAGGAACAAATCATTCTCATATTTCTGTACCTTTATTCCAGAGGCATTACAGCAGCTCTAGCACCATGCAGAAACTCCCACTAACTTCAACTTCCTCAGACATCCCATAGCCAGCTGGAAGCAGGTAGCATTTAAAGGGTGGAGTGGGTGAGACTCATCCTCATAAGAGGCAACACCTGTAGCTGGAGATAATAAAGCACAAAATAGCTGTAGTTAGTGCTAATACTAAGCACCTGGTTTCTCCCCTTGTTGTTTCTTTAGCCACAACCACCTCCTGTGGGAAGAATTAAGAAGAAACTCTGGGGCTAGGATTGAGGATTTAAGAGTAAGGCCAGTAAAGCAAAGGATGTAAGAGTCTTGTAGTCCTCTTCTCTCACCTTTGTAGAAAACATCAAATGATCTGTTTACTGATAAATCAGACGCAGATGTGGGCAGGCCCCTGGCAGACAGAAACACACTGCTGGCTTTTGCAGAGATTCCAGGGACACCTCACAGTCCCCTTAAGAATTAACTTTGGTTCCAGCTGGTTCCTTAAGGTCAGGTCCTCAGCAGGCATAAATCATTCCAAGCTCAGTGAACTCCTTGCAAAACCCCCCTGATTTACATGAAGAGAGAACCCAGCCCTTTTTAACCTCAGCTTGCAAATCCAAGTGTTTGTTTCCTTTTTATCCAGCGGTTGTGCTGCTGAATGCTAATGAGATGAGAGGTGATTCATTCCCAATCAACCATTTCCAGAGTAATTAGCATGAGCATCTAACTTTCACTCCCCCTGCTTTTTCAGGTACTACACAGCCTCTACTATCCACAGATACTGGAATACCGCTCAGGATATTTCAGCTGTATCCCAGCTGTAATTATTTTCTCAAGTATTCAAGACATTTTGAAGAATCACAACCACCCCTTAGCGTTCTGATGGAAATGAAGTTGTTATTTTTCTATGTAATTATTTCATCATATTTATTACTTAAACCATCTCTAAGAACAAAAGCTACGCAGCAAGAGCAAGGCTTCATTTCACCAGGTGCTCTCCTGACAGTTTGAGGAAAGCTATTTAGGAATAAAGAAAAAAATATCCTTTTCTTTTAACATCAGTGCTCTGACAACCACAAAGGCTGCCTGACATTCTTGATAGCTCTATTTATGATGTTACATTATCCTGCAACTGTGAGGAATGCTGTTTCTACTAACCAGGCTTAGGTCTAAATAGAGCTGTGAGACAAACTCTTTTTCTCTCTTTCCAACTGTGTGACCTCCTGGAGAGTGAACAAAAAAGGAATCGGAAACTACTGAAGGGTTGCAAAGATGGAAATAGTTCTGTCCCGCTCCAACCCTCACCTGGAGCCTTAGACTGGGAAGTTTCCCTGGTGGGGAAACAGCAGATCTGTCACCAAGCTGTGAACAACTCCAACACGCACCACGATGAAGAAAGCCATTTCAGCACCTTGCATTCTTTCTTTTATATGACTTCAAGTAGAAGAGGTCTTGGACATCCATGATGGATGGTGGCCTTTTGGAATTTTAAGACAGAGAAGTAAGGCAGTGGATTCCAGAGCAAGAGAATCAGAGGCTGTAACCCTGCAGTGGCCAGCTGTCTGCAGATACCAGGTTTGCTTTCTCACTTAGGCTTTTTCTGTGGTTGTTTTTTTTTTTGAGGGGGTGGGGGCAGTTTGGAATTTTTTTTCCATTAAATCACAAAGTCATACACAGAAAGTTTAGAGAGAGGTTCAGGATTTCCTCTGTGCCCACATTCCCACAATATGTCTCTTAAGCTCTCAAAAAGTGTAGCTATGGTTGGATGGAGCTCCATCCTACAAACAACACAATAATATTTGATGTTTATAAAGGACTTGTCGTAAATAAAATATTTACAAAGGACATCACAGCCATTATCACCATTTTACAAATGGAGAAAATGAGGTAAAGTGACTTCCTCATAGCAGGGGGGAGCTGGAGGCAGATATTCCGTGTTCCTGCTCCATCACGTTAGCAGAGGTAACTTTGTGTTAGTCTCCAGGGCGAGCTACAAGAAGTTCTGTTAGGAAATAAGCTGGATAAATACGGCAACTGGAAAGGACTAAGATTTTCAGTCCTCTAAGGACTGTGAACTGGGGTTTTTGGACACATTCTGTGACAGGTTTAAGTCAATTTGCTAGGGGTTTTTGAGACTGGCTTCTTAATGAAATAGAACTGTTGTGATTGAGCCGTCCATGTGCTCTAATATTCTTTGAATGTGCTAATTAAAATCAGATATAGAAAAGGTGTGGAAGTTTCAAAAGTAACTGCATTCCCATAGATCTTAAGACTCTTTCCAGACAAGGCAGAGTTGTAACCAGATTAGTCCTGTCATTCAAAGACCCTGCCAGATATGGCAGCAGATAGAACTTAAAAAAGAAAGACAATAAAAATGTTTCTAAGTATTTGTAGGCCTGTGGACACAAATAAACTACTCCTGAATATCAACATAACCTCACACGATGGTACACTTTGTAACAAATGCCCCATATCGCTTCTCCTATAGCTCCTGTCAATTATCAGACAGCAAACTCATTCCCTCCACAGCACCGGAGCTATTTTTAGTAGTTCTGGCTGTTTTCTATTAATTCTGTTACAAATTGCCCATTGCCCTTGAAGCTACACATCTAAATAAATGCAATAAGAGGCTGAAACACACCTATCCTAAATGTTAATATGTCATTCTGACATCTGCATTAATTCATGAAAAGTAATACCACAAACATTCATGAAAATACTGCAAAAAAAGGATGACAGTATAGATACCATATAATTGCTCAGAAATTGAAGGAAAGGGTGTTAAGAAATGGTGTTAGAAATGGTACAGCAGAGTGTCCCAACAAAGAGGAAGTAACCAGAACAGCTTTCAGACATGCAAAACACAAGAGAAAAAGAAGCAACTGGTGGTGTCTTTGTGTAGAAATAATAACTACTCATTCAAGGTCAATATTCTGACCTCAAATTCTGACTCCCACTAAGCCATTTGACCATAAATAAACATGAAGTACATGTAGATGAGAAGCTCTGTGACACACCTCTCTTGGGCCATGAAGGCTGTAGCTTAAGTACAATGTTGGTATTTGAAATTCAAATGGGAAGTGAAAAGTTTCCACTTCAGAATTGTTCCAGTGTTCTTTTTTTCTGCTTCAGCTCCTCTACAAGTCTTCTCCTTGCGCTGGTGACCAATTTTTCACTCCCTTGCTTCACAGGAGAGCAGGCTTGCAGAAACCCCAACATCCATCCATGCACCCAACACAACAGGCTGCCAGGAAGATCTCCAGCTCTTGCCACTTCGACAACAAGCCACGTGACAACAAGCTACATTGCCTCATCAAATTCTCTCAGATGACTAACAAAATGATTTTTGACTCACAGAGGTGGATTATTCTGGTGCATTTATGACTTTTACAGTGTTTTCTACATACATTTGATAGCCAAATAAAAATCATAATGATGGCTACCCTAAAGTGTTGAGAACTTTTCTGCCTTGACAAATCCTTGGTCACCCTGGGTGGGTGTGTGTTGTGTCTTGAGTGGTTTGTCTTTACCCCAGGATGACATTCAGCTCCACTCAACCACGTTTTCCTAAACTGATGAAAAACCTGAGTTTCCTGACACTGAAGTTGAGGAAACAGAAGGATCTTCTCAGAGGTTACAACCCATAAAACAGACCTGCACCAATGCCCCAACTTCCTTTAGCAGACTAACAGGTTTACAAGGTATTAAGAACATTTAACCAGAAGCTGAATTACTCAATGTAATTCTTTACCATTGCAAAACTCTGGAGATCCGTGAATTACTAGAATGGATGAGGAAATCCATGAATTACTAGAATGGATGAGGAAATCCATGAATTAGTACAATGGAAAAAGCTATTTTAGCTGGTGGGAGAATGAAGCCACATTTGTCAGCACTCCCTGCAACCCTGCTGGATGGTTGGTCCTTCAGGGATCCCAGCCAGGCAGGCTGAACTACTAGAACAGCTATAAACCAGTTTAGAGGAAAAAAATGTTTCCAACAATATTTACTTTGATTGATATTTTAAAATCAGCATGTCCTTTCAGAACGCAGAATCTTTTCCTTTAAACTGCTTACTTTCCTAAATATGGTCTAAATCTTAGTCTGTGTATGGCCAAGAAGAACTGACTGTATTATGAAAAATAGCAATTTATATGCAAATCTACTGCTTTTCCCTTGTAAATGATGTGGTCACATTAGTATAAGAAGACAAAGATTTCCCCAAACAAAACAGTATTTTATAGCTATATGTAGATAAAGCCTACTTGGAAACTGTGAGGGTTTTTTCTTCCTTTCTTTTCATACTGGTTACCTGCAAAAATTAAATAAACCTGCACAAGAAATGTCACGCTTCCAGCTAGGATAGAAGCACTCAGAAATAACGTGAAACTCAACATTACAGTCAACTTTTAAAAGTATTTAGTAAGGAATGGTGATACCTGACTTCCCTGTCATTTTTGCAGGAATCAAGAATTCAGATCTCCTACGTAGCTTCACAAACTTCACCTTATATAGAGATGTTCCAGGAACACAAAAGGTACTGGGTGTTGGTTATTGGCCCAAGAGTTTCACAGCACATAAAAGCAGTTTGACAGGTACAGCTTCATATCTCGCTGTTTGTTTATTTGGTTTCTTTCCTATCTCTGTTTTACTATTTTAAGACTTTTTTTATGAGAGAAAATACCCTCTAACTTTCAACCTACTTTTTTTATCTGGAATCAGATTGGACTGCAAGTTGTGAGAGTGCAGAATAAAACTTACTCCATCCACAGGGACCTTGGCAGGCTTTAGAGGTGTGCCTGTGTGAACCTCCTGAAGTTCAACAAAGCCAAGCACAAGGTCCTGCACGTAGGTCGGGGCAAGCCCAAGCACCAACTCGGGCTGGGCAGAGAATGCATTGACAGCAGCCCTGGGGAGAAGAACTTGGGCGTGTTGATTGACAAGAAGTTCAACACGGCCCAGCAATGTGAACCGCAGCTGAGAAAGCCAACCCTGTCCTGGGCTGAGCCACAAGGAGCGTGGGCAGCAGGTGAGGGAGGGGATCCTGCCCCTCTGCTCTGCTCTCGAGACCCCACCTGGAGTTGTGTGTCCAGTCCTGGGGTCCCCAGCACAAGGAGCAAGTGGACCTGTTGAAGTCTGGAGGAGGCCACGAAGATGAGTGGCTGGAACACCTTGGCTCTGGGGACAGGCTGAGAGAGCTGGGGTCCTTTAGTCTGGAGAAGAGATGGCTCTGGGAAGGCCTTAGAGCAGCTCCCAGTACCCAAAGTGTTCTACAAGAGAGATGGAGGGGGGGCTTTTGACAAGCGCATGTAATGAAAGGACAAGAGGGAACAGCTTTAACCTGAACAGGAGTGGGGTTAGATTAGATTCACTGTGAGGGTGGTGAGGCGTTGGAACAGACTGCCCAGAAAAGTTGTGGATGCCCCATCCCTGAAAGTCTTCAAGGCCAGGTTGGATGTGGCTCTGAGCAACATGATCTAATGGGAGGTGTCCATGCCCATGGCAGGGGGTTGGAATGAGGTGATGTTTAAGGTCCCTTCCAACCTAAACCATTCTGGGATTCTGTGGTTCCTGTGGAAATCTTGTGAAGTAGTAAATTTTTCAATTTCAAAAGCCAGAGACACTCCCAGTCTAAGATCCTGATGTGAGGTGAGGTGTGTGCTCTGGCATGGTTTGCAGCACAGATCCAGTTCAGTTCTTTGCTGTTCAGATGGTTGTGATCCTTTCGGCAGTTCTGATAACAAGGTGAAGAGTGGAATATGGATGCAATGGTGTGTTCATGGACTGAGAGGAAAAACAAGTTTTGTGGAAAGCCCATTTTACTGGTATTGCTCCTGGAGCGAAGCCACAGATGTCACAGACATCTTCATTGTCTGTAGACAACTCTTCCAGAGGAAGTGCCAGAAAATGAGTTGTTTAGTGACATTTAAGCTATGCTAGACAAACAGCTTGAAAATTCACTACAGGGAAAGATCCCCTATTGACAAGGGAATGAGCTGAATGAGCTGTATTACACAGTGGGGTAGATTCTGCTCACACTTACTTTGGATTAACACTGGTGTTGCTGAGAGAAAAATATGACCCCACGGGCCATTCCATCTCTCATTCTCATGATCCATTTTCTTGCAACAGAGCTTTAAGGTAATGAATACAGTGACTTATTTGAAAGAGAAGCTGCTAGAGACAATGCAGAAAGTTCTTATTCAAACACATGAGTCTTCACTAAAAACAGACAGGGAGAAATTACTGTCAAGCTATTTGCCTTATAATGTGCTCCATTGTCTCTCAGAAATAAAGACTCCACTTTTCCACATCCACATGTGCAATTTAGCCATTATTGTATTGTACTTGTTGGAATGTCAATTTAAGAATCTAAATTTGTTAATCTTAATTTTTTTTTTATCAAGGGGAAACAAACTTTCTGTCTCTTGCTCAGTTACTTATTCCTTTTATTGCAAATCATCCGATTTCACTGTAACTCCAGGGTTTTTTTGTTTCAGTCCCTAGAAATTCCCTTTTCTCCCAGTGCCTCAGCAAGGTTATCTTGTTCTGCCATCTAGTGAGCCCTGTGCAGGATAACAGTCTCCTCAGCGACCAGCCAGGGACAGCTGAGGAGCTACAAATCAGGGGGATTCTCTAAAATCTTCACCTCCTATACACTTTTTCTTTCACAAAACCTACAAATGAAAGGTTCCATCATGTTGTAGATTAATGTATCTTTTCCCTAAACAGCAAAACCTATTATTGTAATTTACCATTTGATTTACAAGGGGTTTAACAGCATTCGTCTGGTGACAGGCAGTAATTTAAGCGTTCCCCACCAATGTATTACAGCAGATGGTTTGATGCAGGCACAAGTGTCTCTTTTCAATAGGTAGATTCCCGTGATGGGCATTTGTGGGCAAAGGTTCTATTGTGCAAAGGTAATTAAACTGCCAATATGATGTTTCGATACGTACATTGATATTAACGAGAAAAGCTTTTTCTTTCTGAGGATATACCACAACAGCAAAAATATTCCCTGCAACCAACGGAGCTTCCTTTTGGTTAGCAAAGCAGATTTTGCTCTCATTTGGACCAGGTCGCTCCAGGTTTTACTGTGTTAGATGACTGTGCTATACATACAACCTACTAATAAGTATTTCTTAATGCACTTACTGTCAGATCCAAAGCCTATTGCAGTCGATGAAAAGACTTTCAATGGCTTGAAAATGGCTTTAGTCCAGGTCCTTATTCACTACAGAACTCTTAATTGAAAATTAAAAGATGCAAATAAAAAAACAATCAGGTGGGAGAAGGGGAGAGGGTTTTTTAACCAGGCATCATGTTAGGATTAGACTGGAATTAAAACCCCATGAATAGGATGATCACTCACAGGAACCAAGGTCAGCATGAAGCTTAAAGCAAACATTAACAGAGGGAAATACCGCTACTATTGCAGAAACCTTGTTTAAACAACAAAAAGATCTAAGAAATCATCACAGAAAAAAAAAAAAAAAAAGAAAATCATACAACAGGGATGTCATATCCTCTGCCTCCTAGAACTGAATTAACTTGTATAGAAGGTCCATGGCCTTGGTTAATATCAGTAATTTTATTTTGCTGTTTGTATGGGAATTTCAGAAACACATCAGGTAATGTTTGACACACACACACACACAAAATCCAAACTGATCACTTCAATCTTTCATTACTACTATTTGTTTGGATGATGGGGGGGAAGAAAATAATACTCTCAAACCAAAAGATTTGGTCATTTTAGAGCTCCATTGCCAAGGTAGCATAATGCCTTTGGGGTCTGCCATGAAACATTTGTTCACTTGAAGGTATTTTCTGCCTTGAAAAAGATTTTATAAGCAAAATCAGGTTTTCATTTGCTGTGAATGACATAAAAAAGGTTTTTATCCACATGGACACATATTTTCCCAAGTCTAAAGAGACAGGAGGAAGACAAGGGTAAAAAAGTACGCTTGAAAATCTACTTCTACTTCCAGAAATGTAATATCCTTAAACTGCCTGCCACAGTTCAGTACAGTGCAAAAACATAAAGCAAAGCCAGGAGCAAGCAGCCATTTACACTGCAGAGAGTGCCCTCCATTACACCTTACTGCAGGCGATTTGAAAAAAGCAAGTTTAATCTCAAATCACCTTCCATGTAATTGTGCTCCTTGTAATAACATAATATACAGCCATGAGTAAAAATTACTGACTGTGGAACTGACAGCTGCAGTCAGTAATATATGGGGCTCTTTTCCTTCTCCACTTCGAGTTTATGTATTTCTACCTCCTCCTGGCATGTTCATTCATAATCACATCCAAGGCAGATTCCACTCCAAATTTTCTTGCTTCAAACAGCTCTCGTTCATTCAAAGCACAAATGATTCTTAATCTGATTTCCTCAAAACTAAAAGAAGACCTAAAAACTGATGTTTTTAGCATCATATTCTAGATATACTTGTCTGTCTCTCCACTCGTACATGCTGAACTTATTGGCCAGTTTACAATTTGACAAAAAGGCTGGAATCCAAATAACATTAATTTCTTTAAATTACATCAAAACCAGATGGAATGAGGAGAGACAGATTTCGTGTTCTGGGGAGAAAAAGGGATCTTAGCCTGCTATTACATATCAGCTACTTTACCCCCAGTGCAGGACATAAATCTTGAGAAAATCAAGTTTCATCAGCCCTGCAGTTGACAGGAGCTGTTTCGCCCACACTCTAGATTGTGTTAACAACTCTTTCACGCTTTGGGCATGCCAGTTGATTCCAGGGCAGCACTTGGGATCCAGCTGTCTGAGCCAGGCACGCCCGCAGGCTCAGGCACCTGAACAGGAATGCTGCATGCAAACATCAGCCAAGCATCTGCATCACTTACTACTACTACTACTATTACTACTGCTTCAGGAGCAGTTACTTGTAGTAAATTACACATCTATCAGCAATAAAAAATCTCTGAGCACCAGGAGCCAACAGTTGTGGCTTCAGACACTCCAGTTGGGTCCAGGAGCCCGGCAAAGGGAGCACAGCAGGAACAGAGGCGTGCAGGCTCTTCCCAGAAAGGAGTGACTGCTTGCTCCAAGTGCAAAACATTGAACACTGACCTTTGCAGCAAAACTAAACTGAAGGCTCTCCTGGATTTCCAAACTGCAAGGAATTTTCCTCAAGGTTTATCAGCTGCTAGAGAGGTGGGACGTGCAGTTGCAGAGACCTTCATACACAAAGAACATGCTGGGCTTCAGTATCTGAATGGAGACGTTGCTGGGGAATGTCCCACTCAGAGGACTTCTTCCCTGACCCTCCTTTCAGTAAAACCAAGAGCCTCGTGTTTTTAGCTCATCAATTCCAAGGGAATGCAGTGGCAGAGGCAGCAGGGACAGGAGCAGGAGAGACACAGGGACTCTGCAGGGAGGGAGAGACAGAAACGACCAGCCCTATCTCACACAGTCCACAAAGTTAACAGCCAGTCTGACAAAATAGGCTGGATAATGCTTTGCCTGTCAATAATCTCTTTAAATGTGGAACTGTATAATTTTAATTAATAATTTTATTATTCTGATATTTTTTAATGCACTGGGCATTTGTTTCGTGTTCATGTATTCACTGACGAGTCTCAGATCTAGTCAGAGACAAGCATATGTTCAAGGTGTTTAATTTCTAGAATTTAGCCATTTATTCCTTCAAGTTTATGGAACTCAAGGGAAATCGTGGGTTTATTGAATTCACTGAGGAAATTCCCTCATATTTCAAACTATCGAATATACAAACAAGAAAATCATCTTGATAGGACAAACAAATCTATCTGAAAAATATTTTGCATATATGCAAATTTCCACACACATTTTATATATGGGAAAATAATAAATGTGAAAAAGTCATTTTTGGAAAAGAATTCCTTCATCAGCAGAAATAAAGATGTGTTCATTTTACCACTCTCCCTTCACTCTGAGAAGATGTGGTGGTGCCAAAACACCATGTTCTCACCCTTTAAGAATATAAGTTGTCTGGGGATTGAACTATATGATCTTTAAGGCCTCCTTCCAACCCAAACCATTCTATGATTCTACAGCACTGGAGCAGAAAGTAGAATTTAACCCTAAGTATTCTTCTTGAATATTCAGTGTCAAATTCTGGCCAGAATCCAATCTACCAATCTCTCAATCTGGAAGAGGAAAAATTAAAAAAAAAAAAAAAAAAAAAGGATAGAAGGAAACATGGACACAGGCAAGATGAGAAATGTGTGTCTCCTGTCTTCTTCCACGTTTAACACCACATAATTTCAGCACCATGCCAAGTTGAAATTTGGCATAAATAGTGCAATATCAATCATTTTCTAAAAATCACAATACATTTTCTCTATTTCAGTATTCATATCAAGAAATCAAAATATATGAAGGCTGTGCTTAAGGGCGCTGTCACACCTTACATAAGTTCTGTTGCAGAACTTTCATTGATTTTTTACTTCCTTATATTGTAATTCTTTCGAATAGGCTAGAACATATTCAGTAATTTTGTAGCTGGGACCAGAATACTCTGATTACATAGGTTTACAAATTCAACTGCAGCTTCTGAGTTTGTTTTCTGCCACTGCCAATATTATCAGGAACAGCAAAATACCTTCTGGAAATCCCTGGTCCACACTCACATCTTCACACCTCTCTACTGACAAGTAGCACAGAGCATATAAAACTTAAGGAGGGATTCTTGGCAGATAAGGTCCTATGAGAAGCATCCCAGCTTGTTTTCAGGATAACATGAGAGAAATCAAGGCATGTCCAGAGATACCAGAAATTACTATGTCTGCATACCTGGGGAATAAATAAAAATCAGTGCTAATTATAATATTTTTAGGAGGAAGGAACAGAGAGAATAAAATCATCTAAATTTTAACTGAGCACAAGTGCTGGGATTTATTTCTTCCCATACACTCAGGACACCAGACTGGTCAGAGCTGATACCAGTGAGCAAAGGAATCTCATTCCCTTCAACCCCAGTAGTGGGAGGGCATGGCTGCATCTTGGAATCCTTCTGAAAGGTGCTGGAAATCCTGCACTGCCCCAGATGGCTCCCACTCACAGAATGTGGCCGTGGTCTCCACACAAGCACCAGATTTACGCTGAATAAAATTTGAGCCTGGGGATTCCACTGTGGTTTCACAATCTGCCCCAAAGACGAGGGGACACTTCTAAAAGATGCTTGGATGTTTTGCTACCAGATTGGCCAGATAAAAGTGCTCCTTTGTGCAGTGCTGGAGCTGCTGTGGCTACCAAAGCTTTCTGAAAATCCTGCTGTATTAATTCCAACTGCTGGAATCCGGAGCTTCTTCCTTGTAGAGATCATGGTGATGCTGACTGGTGACTCCATGTCTCTAGAGACAACCCACTTCAGTGAATTCAGAATCCAGCCTTTCCTGTCCAGGCAGTCCCAGTTCCACAGTTCCAATATGGGGTATTCTGTACCTTACCTCTGGCAAATTTTTGAAACATTTTTGTACCAAAAAGTTAAAAAAAAAATCAAAACAAAACAAAACCACCAATTAAAAAAGCACACAACATACATAAACCCTGTACATTTTAATCCAGTAAGTGGCTGAAAAATCCTGCATCACCTGACAAAGGCACAAGACAGAGGGTGGAATGCATCATCAAAGCAGCAAGAGCTGCTGACACAGCACATGAAGTCATTGACACCAAAATGATTCTGGCTCAGACTCCCACCGAGGAGCAGCGAGAGCTCCAGTTTCATTCTGATTGCTTATGGTGGGAATGTAAATCGGGATGGTTCAAGAAAGGTGAATTAAGTCACCTCCATATCAGACCAGCACAGGAGATCACACTCAGCACTTGCTCTCTGGTCCTCACCCAGGCCTGTGAAACACTTCTCAATACTGTGCTCTCAGTGTGTCTCCTGGCTGCCCTTCCTCCCAGGCAGCCAATTTGGCAACAGAGTGTGCACCTTATCTGGGAATTTAAATAAGGTGCAACCAGTGAAAAACCAGGGTGGTTCTGAGCCTGTAGTTCCACCAGGAGCGCATTAGCTCAGGGTATTTACACGTGTTTCAGAGCACTATCACAGCAGTGCAGGAGGAGGAGAGAATTAGGTGGGGAAGGAGTGGAGTGAATTGAACAATAATCTTACAAATCAAAAAACTGACACTCCAAGTCAAGGGCTTCCATGCAGTGGCAGATTTCACCCAACTAAGCTGCACTTTTCAGAGAACCTAAACACTGAGTACTCATCCTTTCTACCCCACCAAGAGCCTCTGTGCCCTCACTCTCCGTTCCTAAAAATGCAGTCTGGATCCTGAGCTATCCCAGCAGCACTGCTCCTCCTGTAACAGATGCCAAACTTCCCTGCCTCGGAGCTGGCCAGCAACATGAGGGAGGGAGGGAAGGAAGGAGGGGATTCTTGCCCTCTACTCCACTCTCATGAGACCCTCGCCTACAATAAGCATCCAGCTCTGGGGTCCTCTGCACAGGAAAGACATGGACCTGTTGGAACAGCTCCAGAGCAGGGCCACAGAAATGACCAGGGGGCTGGAGCACCTCTCCAGGCTGAGAGAGACGGGGCTGTTCAGCCTGAAGAAGAGAAGGCTCTGAGGAGACCTTATTGCAGACTTTCAATACTTAAAAGGGATTTATAATAAAGATGGGGAAAGACTTTTTAGCAGGCCTGTTGCAATAGGGCAAGGGGGAATAGTTTTAAACTAAAAGAGGGTAAATTCAGGCTAGAGATAAAGAAGAAGTCCTTGTACAACAAGGGTGAAGCACTAGAACAGGTTACCCAGAGAGGTGCTAGGTACCCCATTCTGGAGACATTCAGGGTCAGACTGGCTGAGGCTCTGAGCAACCTGACCTAGCTGAAGATGCCCCTGCTCATTCAGGGGGGTTGGACTAGATGGTCCTTAAAGGTCCCTTCCAACCCAAACCATCCTATGAGGTTTTTCATGCTCCATGTGTGCTTGACTGTTCTCTAGCACATAATCACAAAAACAATTTGAATTCTTGCAAGTAGGCACAAAAAATGCTCCTTTGGTTGAGATGGAGAAGGTGTAAGAGTGGACAGAAGTGAACAGCAGGAGTGTTCACACAATGGCCACTCACTGAGAGCCTGCCAGAACAGAGGACTGTGCTGAAGCCATGTGTTTCTTAACAAACCAAACAAACACCTTCACCAGAGTGGCCTTACATGTAATTTCCACACAGATGTTCACATTTCTTTCCCTTTTTTTTTTCTCCCCAAAAAAGTAAAGCTGAACAAGAGAACAAAACCCCTTTGACTGAGCAACAAAATGAAGAAAAATGCAGCAGAACCTGCAGTGGGGAAGCAGACTGGTGCACACTACAGCTGAACAAAAAAAAGCAGAGGCTTCCCATCCAATGCAATCTACACGGTCTCTGCTGGCCCACAAAACACTTAGATGACTTCCTGAACCATGTCTGTATTCAAATGTGTTCTGAAAAACGTGAGCTTGCAACTACTGCGTCAGGAGGATGCCTCCTGAAGGGACAGTCGTGAGCTCTGAGGTGGCAATTTGACCAGCAACTTGCAAGAACAACAAGCAGAGAGAGAACCCTGCACAGCCAAGACACTCCATGTAGGGAAATTGATGGGATATAGGCTAAACCAAACAGCTGGCAGCTTCTTCACTAAATATTTTGGCTTCAGGAAAAACAATCAAAACCAGAATCCCAAAAGAAAACAGAACAGTGCAAGTTCTGCTGTAGTGTGTTTTTTCAGAAGCCAACATAATAATTGTATTAGTGTTTTTGAAGAAAGAAGGAGTAGTCTTAAAGGTATAAAATAAGAGATTTCTCATGTTTGTTGCAGGGCACTACCTGCTTGAAGGATGTGCTATTGCTGAAGTTTTTTTACAAGACAGGGCCATCAGGTCCTTCTGATCTCATGACTGTAAGCCACTACGCACACTGTGCATTCTCCACGGATTGTATCTTTGGCTTTGTTTTGTTTTAAACCCTCATGGTACCACATTAACTACAGCCTTAGACAGCTTCTTGGCCCCGGCTCTGAGACTTTCGGAGGGTCAGGATGAAGCAGTAGAGCTCTTTATGATTTCATGACAGACCACAGAAAACACTGCACAGCCACCCGCTGGTTCTGTTTATACATTCTTTTAAAAATGCATAACAGCTCCAGTCTGCTGTGCTGCTGAAGGTGTGGCTGGTGTCATCCTGCAGAGCCCACAAATCCCAGCTGAGACCTCGGAAATGCTGCACCTCATGCTAGCAGAGAGGACTGTCAGGACTGGAATATCAGCAGCACAATACAGGCTTGCAAAATACGCATTTTGGGAACCCTTATTCTAATAGAACTCCAAATAAAAACACGGGGGAAAGCCTGGATCCACTGAGATCACTACAGGTTTTTGCCAGGCTTCAAGAAGGCCAGGCTTTCACAGACAGCATTACTTTAGTTCAGCAGTGTAAAAAGATATCCTATAGGAAATCAATGCCATGGAAGATTTAAGTCAGCAATAGATTCAGCAAATAGAGCACAGCAATGTCTCGTGCCCTTCCTGCTTCAAAAACACATTGCCAGGTTGGCTCGTTGGAGTGGCCACACTCCTTAGGTCAGGGCTGGGCTCCTCACAGCACCTCACACAGCTCAGAATGGCTGAGGGCAGCTGAAATGACAACAACCAAATGCCACGGGAACACTGTGACAGAAAAACACCCTCGCAGCCTGGAGGAGAAAGAGTAGCAAATGTCATTGAGAAGAGCCACAGGAATGAGAATGAGGTCACATCTGAGAACGTCCATGAGGTGTGTGGCCACAGGGACTCTGCCAGGAGGGACTTGAAAAGAACCAGCTCACTCCCTGCTCTTTGGCTCTGCTGATGGGTATTTCTACTGATGGCCATTTCTAAAGGATGGTGGGTTTCCAGTGTCCCCCATCCTACACCAAGGCTTTCTCCTAGGCCAGTTCTAGCAGTGGGTTGCATTGACCCAGCCAATTGTCCAGCAGGGAGCAGAGTGAGGAGGATAAATCACATCCCCAACATGCAGAAAGGAGGAATTGGGGAATAACAATAAAAATTATCTGCTGGAAAGGAGAGCTGCAGCAAGACAAAACTAGATCAGTGGCTTAAAAAGCCCCTGAAGGCTTTGCTCTGCCACAAAGGGCTCCCTGTTTGAACAGCCTGGAACACAGCACTGTGCCAGGAGCTACGGAACCACCAAGGAACAAGCTACTTCTGTTGCAGCACTAAACAGCCTTCCCCTTACCATGAAAGGTTTATTTGATAGTTCATAAATACAGACTGCTGATCACTTATTATCACACAGGTCTGCAAGTTGAGCACCTGCCAGTTGTTAAAGGCAGAGGCAACCAAAAGATGAAAAAGAAATTACTGTTTTGACATGTTTTGATTCTTTAAACTTTCATGAAATTAATTTGTAGCAAAAAAACCCATATGCCCATTTAAACATCAAAACTTGGCTGTTTGATTCAGAGAACACAAGGATACAGCATGCATGTCATATTGCAAGAGTGAAATCCCAGGGAAAACAAAATTCAACTGCACCTGGGCTGACAGTAATCTTTTGTGGAAGGTTGGGCCTTAAGAACCTCCTTATATTGACTTGAGGAGGGGAAATCAATGCAACTGGGATGTTATTACAGGAATGAAAGTCCCCCAAAGTAATGGAGAACCCACTGTGCTGCATCCATGTATTAACAACCACAAATCCCAGCTGAAAGAGTCCCTGCTCAGCTTGGCTGGGGCAGTGGTGGGAGGGGTGGAAGAAAAATTAAAGCCCAGAGCAGTGACAAGGAAATGGGATTTGCTTGAGGTTGTAGAACAAAGCAAAAGCCATTGTGTGTAATGCCATTGTACTCCCATTCCGTACTCTCTGTGTTCCACAGACATGCTTGCAGGAAGATGGTTGAATATACCTAGAATTAACTTTCAGTAGGAACAACAAATATGATGAAAAAAATTATACTTTTTCACCTTTGAACCTTCAAAGACATACAAAACCAGGCAAAAAAGGTTAAATATTCTCACATAGTGTTATACTACCTCCCTGCCCTTTGAAACAACACAGTAAAATATTTCATTTTTTAATGTCACACAGGGTGTTCAAACTCTAACAGCTTTCTCTGAGAGCCCACATTAATGACTGAAGAACATGGAAGATTTACTACCTATTCCCTTTTTTATGTTCTTAGAATTAATTGGTGGGGGTGTCTTGCCAATTTTGAAATGTTCCTTTTCTGGTTTATGCTATTTGCCTCTCTTGTTTCAGGAGATCATTTGAATGTTGAATCTCATCAACTCTGTGTGTTCAAAGCTGTAATTCTAAATAAATTTTTGCAAAGGTAGATGTTAACTTTTACAATAGCTATAAACCAGAACATGAGAAAAATACATTAAAAAAAAAAAACAAAACAACAAATGAAACTATAGGAAGAACAAGCACCTCAAACATCTCTGGAAGATGTGCCCATTCCCACGTTTTGCTTCTCTTCACTTGACACCCTTCTTCATGCAGTAAGCACGAGTGCTTATTCCAGGGAGCTTTCCTTTGGGCAGTTTCATGGAAAAAGACAACAGCATTGGATATCTCGGAGTGGATTTCTGTTCTTTCCTTTTGACTTTTTTTGGGGTGGGGCTGACAGCTCAGAATTCAAAGGCTGAGCCATTTTTAAGTAACTAAGAACTCAAACTTGCATAGGAAGAACCACCAGAAGATTACAACACGGTCAAGCAGTGGAGCTATCAGAAACCCTCTGGACAACATGGAATGGCTTACAGGCCAAACACAGCTTGTAATTAAAAACAAAAAAACCCCAAACAGCATTTTCTTCAAAACAGAATAAAAGGTGAAAACACAAGGAAAAGTATTGTGTCTCCTGAAGTAATACTGTCATCTGCAGATCTGCTAATTTCTCTTATGAGAGTTAATCACTTTGCACCTTGTTTGTTTCGTTGCTGCAGGGTTTTTTGTTTGTTTGGGCTTTTTTCATTGTTAGTGTCAATAACTACAGTGAGGGCCTCTGTCCACTTCTCATACTTCAATTTCATTTGCACGTCAGTTTCTGAATCTCATCTAGGGATGTTCTGTCTGACACATTTCCTTTGTTTAAAGGATCCAGATTGAGTCAAGTGCTTTCTGCATCATTTAGAGACTCATCCTTGTAAGCCAACAGAGGACACTGACCTGCTTTTGCACTCCTCTCATCCAGTGGCCTCACATTTGGGATCTGTGAATCTTGCCAGCTTATCCCCCAAGCTTGAAAAAGGCAGGAAGATGACCAGCCACCTTTGGTTTTATGGCCAAGGGACTGCAGAACATCCACTGGGAATTGGGATGGACCAGACAGACCTGCAACATCTGCAGTCACCAGCTTCCAGCTGAGCCTCTAGAAACAGACAGTGACACATCTGCAGGGAGCAGAGCCAGAATAACCTGCCCATATTCCACACAGAAATCTCCGGGCACCTCTAGTGCCTGTGGTACCACACGTGGATTTTCAAGTCTTTTCCCCCAGCAGAAGAGTAGGAAAGAAGATATTTTTGTCCAGTCACTTCCCCATTGGCAGAGGTGGGAAGGTGAACACAGCCCAACTCTCGTGGCCCATATTTGGGTGCAGTTAAACACTCAGTAGGAACTGGCTACAGAATCCCGCAAACACTCTGCTAAACAGGAACAACATGTAGAAACGCAAGGAAATAAAAGCTTTTAAATATACCACCTTTGCCTAAGGTCCACTGAGGTTTGTAATAAGGCAGACCTACCAGGCCACTTGAACCCTGCTACCCCACAGGCAGGTTACAACTGCAAAGAAGTATCAATCTTGACAGCTCGACTGAAACCCAGATAGTTTAGCAAGGAAAACAATGGTAACTTAGTCTTCTAAACCATGCAAGAAAGGTTTCAGATGTAAACGATATTTTTTTCCTGAGGGAGACCTCAAAAAATGTTGCTGTTATAGCAGAAAGTCTCTCTGTTTCAGCTTCAAAATTATTCTTGGGTTCATAATTATTCTAAATTCCTTCCAGGGCTGGGCACTTACAGAGCAGAAGGCTTGGATATAATTAGTATTGATGTAACACCTTGGTTATTAAAGGATCCAGCAGTTGACCTGTGCTGTTATTGCTTGACAAGTATGGATGAACTACAGCACACAGCATTCTGCCCCCAATCTCACACACACGTTTTAGACCCCCACGAGGTATGTCCAAAGCTCTAGAATAATCCATCATGTAACACATCCATCAGATACAAATTATTGCTCATCTGCAGGAAAATACATTTGCTTTCAAACAAGCATTTTCTTTTTTCGTCTGCATCAGTCTTTGTGCAGAAAAGAAAATATGAGAGTAATTTCAAGCCTTGGAAGATCAAACAGAAATATATTTTACAGTAACTTCCAGAACATGTAAGCTTTGATGGAACAAAGAACCAGCCTAGGGGCTGTCTAAAAGATGCAAGTCAAGTCATCACTGTGCCCCCGGTGTACTCATGAAGTCAAATTTATTAGCTGAGGGTTGGAATTTTAAAGGCTGCAAGAGAAGCACCTTCAGTGACCTTCCAGAAGACAGATGCACTGAAGCTTTTGAATATCTTACTGGTAGTCTGGTGTAAAGTGATTCTCAACCTTCTTCTTTTGACAGACAGTACAAGTGGGTCAGGGTAAAAACTCACAGTCCACTAGTGGAAAATAGTTTGCTTGAATTGATTTCTGCAGAATTAGGACCCACTCAAATTTAATTATTTTATAATTATTTTTAAAGATCCTCACAGACAACTATGAGTTGTTTGAATATTTATGGGAACGTGCATATAAACTGAAGAGACTAGTTGAACAAACCTTTCAGTAGCCTTTAAAATAATCAGCTCAGTAGCCTTAAAGCAAAGTTTTCATTTCATCAGAGGAATAACAGAAAAAAAAAAAATAGAAAGGAAAAAAGCAGCACCTGAAAACTTTCCACACATTAGAAAATACTCTTTAAGAAATCATTTTCTCCTTCCCTCCACAGTTTTCTCACTGGACATCCAATTCTTTTTCAGAAATCGCTGCACTTTGGTGACACAGCAGGTACACCTTTCAGATGGGTTCCAATCCTCCTCGTTTTTAATGACTCATTAGCAATATGAATTCCTACACATCAGCTTGTCCCTATGGCCACTCAGCCAAAATGTAAGTGTTAAGGTCGGTCATATTTACATGTCACCACTTATGCTAATAGCAATCCCAGGACCTTACTCTTTAAGGAATGTTATCAATCATCTTGAATATGATTAAGCAATAAAGTGAGCAAACAGCACACAAGGTGATCTCCCCTCCTTCCCAGCCAATTAATGCTGCGTTGTACTCCATCTGTTTGGAGAAAGGCTTCCTATGGAGGATTCCTTGCCTCCCTCCACACACAAAGCAGCAAACAGGAACAGCACCATTTTATTATCATTCTTGATAGCACAGACATGCACCTCCAGTGAGCTGCAGTTCCCTGAGCCTGTGCTTTCCCAGATGTAGTCCAGATGCCTCCTAAATGCACATGGCAGGAAATTCTTTGCAATCTTTTCTGTTTCCCGTATATTATTGGTTTATAATTGCTGCTATCCATCATAATTTTTTTTTTTTTTAGCTACTGACTACTGCCCTGCTCTGCAGGTGTGTAGAAGAAACACAGGCCCAGCACATGAGCTGGTTTTACATCTCTCCTGGTGGGGAACAGCATGGCCAGTCTTCAGTGTTGGCTTAAAGGAAGCCTTATTGGCAAAATCTAACATAAACAAGGTTAACATAGTATTGCACAGCATCCAGAAGAGATGTACAGAGTACCTAACAGACAATTAGGCTGTTTTCATGATAACTGAATTTATCTGAGTGTTGCTTGGCTGGAATTGTGCTAACCCAAAGCTCAAACGCAGTGCCTGACAGGGAATCACAGCACAGCATAACAGCACCCCACAGATGCAGCTCCTGTAGCTCTGGGAGAGCCCACAGGTCTGTGGTACCACTCACAGATCAGCCTGGCTCCAGAGCTGGCCCAAGGATTCCCTGCAGACACAGGAAAACTGTCTGGCCCCAGAGGACAAGGCTGAGTTGTTCTTATGGCTGCAAGGGGCTGGGAGGGAGAGAAAAAGGACGGAGATGCTGACAGGGACCAGATACCACCAGATACCATCTGCAAGGCCAGATACTACCAGAGCTGGGGACGCAGAGCAGAGTTTATTGAAACACCCAGCACAGCTTCTGACAGGAGGGAGTGGCTCAGCTGACTGTTCCCAGCAGAGCACTCTTAAAGGTTGTCTTAATTTGTCTCCGGACCATTTGCTTCAAAGTTATAGACTAAAATAAGACCATTCTGACTCTGTGTTTTCTAGCACTTGATTCATCCTTTGTCTCGTAACACACAGCACAGACATACCACTAAAGTTATAATATGCGGTGTGATCAGCCTTGAGTCACTGGTGTCCTTGTGTTATTCTATGACTTGCAAAGTTTCCCATTATTTCTGCAGAGCTTTGGCCTGAGATAGTAAAATCAGTGCATTTCTCATGCTCGGAACCTGAAAAGAGCATCTCAGACAACAGTTATACTGTGGTCTTCTCTGGACATTGCACTGAGTACCCCACCAATCGTTAGAACCTGTAATTATGGATAAAGGGGCATCATATCCAGTTTTAATTGATCAAAAAAAGGGGTGAAGGTCTCAGCAGGTCATTCTAAAGTTCTCAGTAACTGACCCTGCTAAGTACAAAAGACCAGCCCCAGTAAGAGCATGACAGAGAAATAGTCAGAAAAGAGTTGACAGGAATAAACAGTAAGACATCCATCTCTCTCCACCATTCTATTTTGTATAAAATCCTAAACTAATTCCAACAGATAGTTCTGGGTTACTCTCTTTGAGAAAAGAAAAAGTAGATCATAAGGGTTGGTTTGGAGTTCATGCTCTTTTCCCCAGTCACTTAACTCTAAAATTCAGCATTATATTTACTTTGTAATTGTGTCAGTGTACCCCTTACTAACCCTTGTCAGTCAACAGATTGGATAAAAACTGACTGAAGACCTGAGACCATTATTAACCTTTCCAGGACCTTTAATCTTGCATGACCATAAAGGTTTGCATGATTAGTGAAGATGTATGGATTATTAATCAGGGCTTCTAACATCTTCCCATCCTTGCCATCAGATCAGCAAGGACAACTGCTCAGCGTTGAAGTTTTTCTAATCTATTTCAACTCTCTACAGACACTTCAGAAAGTCACAGAAAGTGTGATGATACCAGTCTTAAGTTGGAAAGCAGATTTAGAGTTTATTAAAATAAAATGTCTATGCTTTCTACTTAGCAGTGAACTTAGTCCTAAGAACTGTACCAAAACAAATCACCCTCACTACCATATCTCACGTTTGACCTCACAGCAGTTCTGACTCAAGTCTGGAGCACAGTTTGCTCACCATGCTTATTCTGAGCCAAGTTTACATGTTTGTTGGTCACCAGCTTCAGCCCCTAGATGAAATGATCAAATCCCGTTCAACATCCTGACAGTAAGCAAAGTTTAATAGGATAGCGTGGAGTTTTATTTGTACCTCTTTTTGATATGGATTCTTTTGAAGACTATTAATCTGGGAAAATGAAAATAGACTAAAATATCATCTTACTCCAGAGAAAATCAATCCTAGAAAGTTTCACAGAGTCCTCAATAGAAACATTCAGCATCTTTGTCTCCTAGCAGTGCATATGTAGATATATCAGGCACAACATGAAGAGGAAGCAGTTCTGTTACACAAAGCTCTTGGTAGACCATATAGATAGTGACTACATGTAATAGGGATTAAGAGAATTTTTAGGAAAATATTTCAAAAACCATTTTCTAGGAAGAAAATTCTTACAGTAGGTTTTGAATTTATTGCTACTTTGATACTTGCACCCTAAGTTTGCTTTAAATATCAACAACCATTACAGCTCTGCTACCTACCAGAACAACACCTGTAGAAAACAGGACTTTATGAATGAGCACGATCATAGTTCATGTTCTCAGTGGTATTGGTTGGTTTCAGCACTAAGATAGGATGGCTTCAGTACTCAAAAAAAAAAAAAAAAAGACAGATTTACTCGGGCAAAACAATACTCATGAATTATATAGAGACATAAATGTAATTTGATTGTAATTATGCATTTTGTTACAGCGAATTTGATCCATGTTAACACAGTAACATTCTCCCTTTGGGGATCACACAGTAAGAATTAATTACATCCTGCACCTATCGTGCTGGACAAGATAAAGCCAGCCAGTAGTTCCTCCCCAGCAAGTATCCCTTGCTCTGCTGTTTTATACTGTCACATAGGACACGCTGCATGACAGCAGTACAAGAGGAGTCTACACTCCTCTTCCATCCAGTGGGAAACTCTGTTACACCATCAGTTTGGGTGGGGGAAAAAAGTCACTAAGTCAGGAGCACCTTTGTCTCTAGATTCACGCACACTCTGAAGGTAGCACTGCCCCATGAAAAGGAGTCTTACTGGGCAGCTGCTTCTCCCTGTCCTTCACCACCCCATTTCTCATCCCAGCAAAAGCATTTCTATGGCACCATGGCGAAACAGATTATGAAACAGACGGAGAATTAAAACTGATCAGTCAAAAATAGCACTTAATTTTAAGCCAGACTAGTTTCCACTAGTAAATTCCAGCTAAGAGCGCATAAGAAGTGACAGCCTTAAGTCTTTTCCTAGCCAAAACACACAGACAACATAGACGGTTCTTACCAGCATTTCTCGTGAGTTAAGGCTTTCTAAGGGAAGGAAGGAGACAAGGAATAGAGAAAAAAAACTATACTGATTCTCATTGTTCATCAGAAATCGAAGTAATCTCCATGGAGCTGTACAAAAGAGACCACTTCCAGCTCCATGCTTGGAGGATGCTGCATCTCATGACCTGGGAAGTTTACACTGCCTAATCTAAGGGAACTGATTTCAGTGCCAGAATTGAGTTTAAACACCCAAAGCTCTTCCTAAAACTTCCAAAGTTGTTTCAGGAAACATGAATACAGGAGGTTGTGTGAGCTCTGGAGAGTCTGCACCCACGTGCAATACGTGTTCTCAACCCAGGTCACAAAGTAAGCGTTATAAGGAATATTGCAGGCACAACCATCCAAGTTAATATGCTTGGAACAAAGACAATATATGGCCTTAAAAACCACTCTGGACAATCTCAGAAGAAAAGCCATCTTCTTCAGAGGGTGATTCAAAGCCCTATTAGATTTGTTCTGCTACACTGGTGTCCTTAGAAGTTTCCTTTTAGCCTTTCCATGTAGCTATTGCTGTCTTTCTCTTTGCTGTAAGTGCTCTGCAATGTTCCCCCTGGAAAGGGTCATCCCACCATAATGTTTACCAGCCTATTTGTGAATGCCTTGGGTTTTTGAGTCCTTTATTTAATCTTTATATCCCCTCACTCTCTCTTCCTTTACAGCTCTTTGGACTAGCTCTCTGTTTATTAATATCCTAAGTGCACTTGGTTCTGCTGTCTGCTCGCCCAATCTCCCATCTATCAGCTCACACATTCTTTAATTCAGCTGCACATTCTCTCATCATTCATCAGTCCATTTACACATTCTTCTATCCGTCCTCAAGTTCTCTTCTTCTCACTCGCTGTTCTGTCACCTCTCTCATTTTCACAGAGCTCTGCTGCCTGTCTCCTGTGGGCCTCTGCAGCCCTGGCTCTCCCAGAGCACCAAACAGTGTGTCATTGTATACCAACCTGCACTCCACACTGCCAGCAAACATTTCACAGCTAATCAGACCTGCAAATCCAAGCATGTTTTATACATTCAGTGGTCCTGATTCTGATTTCATTCACTTCGCAGCAAATTAAAGCAATGCTAGTGGGAATATACAGGTGTAAAATTAGTTTAGGTAAGATGAAAAAGAACTCATATTTTCTAGCAATAACATAAGAATTAAAGGGCTAAATAGGAAGTTGGATAAGTTAAAATCCAGCAACTGATCTTTTGAGGAGACTGACAGACCCTGGAAGACTGGAGGATTGTTGTTTTCTTAGCAGAAGTGTGACATAGAAACACTCCCTGAGCTCATGTTATTTAGTCCCAGAGATTGTAATGCAATGGAATATGTCTTTCTGAATACAAAAGGCATGAGAAAAACACATTAAAAATAGTACAAAATCCAGTACAAATACAATTGACTCCACAGAGGTCCCTCTCAAGGTTCACACATGAGCACCCTAGCTAATGGAATTAACAGGCAGAAACAGTGCTTGTACCAGGAGAGTCCATGGAAACAATGGAAAAACAAAAGTAACAGACAACTCCAGTTTTCTGCAGACTTTGCTCTGTTAACAGTCAGGCAAGACATGAAAAGGTGAGGTAGATTCTACACACACACCAGTAAGTGCTCTTGAAATTGAGTTGAAGAACTAGACACCCATGACACCTATGAGACCAGAAGAAGATTTAATTTGGTCCTAAAAAAGCAGGTCTGAAATGAGCCAATCTAATAGTCCTCAATATAGAAATAATCACGGAATTCCATTTGTACCAATAAAATAAATCAGGGACAAGAATATTCACTGAAAAGACACAAAGAAAAGAGAAGGATCGGTGTGCCACCCTCAAACAGAAAGGAGAGAGAAAGACCTCCTGAGGGAGCAGCAGGAGATGTAGCTGGAGTGCAAGAAAAAGACAGTCATCAGACACACGGGACTGATGACAAATGAAAATCCAAGGAGGAAGAGAATGCAATGCCAACATCCAGAGAGTAACAACACACAGGAGAAGAAATAAGATGAAAAATACAACACGGTCTTAGTCTAAGAATGATCAAGGAACAATATAACACAAAGACAGTGAGAACTCACTTGGTTCCATCTTGCAAATGTAGAAAATAAATAAAAAAATCCTTTACCATGAAAAAAAAATTACTTCTTTAAAACCACAGAAAATGCCATGTGATCATGGAAAAAAAATGAGATCCAGAAGTTAAGACTACACTACATAATTACTTAGCATCAGAGTAAGAAAAGAGATATGAATGGACATTGCAAATCAAACTCCAAACACTGACCATAATATCATGTACAAGTTCTGTCTTCCCCTCTTAGTCATGTCAACACTTTCACTGAATTGAACAGAGTTTGGTGAAACAGAAGAATGAAATTCAAGTGGTTCTTTCACATAAAGAATAGAGAAAATAAACCCATACATACAAAGAAAACTGAATGAGGAAAATCAAGACCACAGACAGACCACAAGACCTGACAGAACACAATCCAGAAGCCAGCCATTATCACAGAAGAAATAACATGATTTTGCTTTCACAAACAGCTACATCTTGGAGAGCTTGAAATGCATTTAAGTGGAACCCAGTGGAGGCCAGGGAGAGGAAGAGGGGGCAGTGGAGGTTATTTGAACCCAGGAATACACGTCTCAACTGACACAGAGTCATGTTCAGCAAAGGGTTTAGAGGTAATGGAACACAGATTTAAGGATCATGGAAGAAGTAAGGGGCAAATGAGTTCAAAGAGACCTCATTGACTCTTACATTATTCCTGACCTCTGAAATACTTGCAGTTTATGATGAAAGCAGTGACATAGGCTTTGCCATAGCCTTGTTAATTAACTAATTATCTAAGGGCACAACCATAATGAGAGCTACACAAACAGCATTCAGAACATATTGTCATTCACCAGATCAAGTTACAGTCAGGGAAAACTATTTTTGTGCTTTATTTCCCCTCTTTCAGACTTCTACAGAATTATGATGATGTGTTAATGGCTTAAAAGTACCTTTAGCAAGTTGGTACAAGGCTCAGCTTTCATTGATAATCAGCAGTTCGAATGAGGCCATAATGATGCTTTAGATTCAGCTCTGAGTGGCCAAGGGCCTCTTCCCTCTCCAGAGCATTCATATGGTTTTGATCTCATTGCCTTCTCCAGAGGAGTCTACCAATAGTTTGCAGGGATGGAGGAGAAGAGGTTCAAGGGTGTTGTTTGCATTTCCAGGAGGTGGCTTTCTGGACTGGATGTTTTAGGAGCCTGCACTTGTCTCGTGCAGTTCAACATCTGAAAACAGAAATGATTGAGTTTGAAGTCACTGCAGCCACTTGGGAATTAAAAAAAAACTAAACCAAATCAAAACCGAAACTCTGTGTATCAATGCAAACCTCTGTTCAATGGGCCTGAGTGTTTAAGAAAGCAAACCTGAGGCTGGCAAAGGGGTGGCAGGGATATGAATACTAAAAAAACATTGCAGTTGTGCCAGTTACCATTAACATTTACTGGGGAGCAATGTATTATATTCTGGTTATGCTATGGAATAAATAGGAATAAAAGCATTGTAAAGCCAGTGATGGGTATAACACGGACATGAACAGGTTTCTAATGACAGATGAAAACAACTGGAACCACCCACAAGCATCTCTCCAGGGCAGCTGTTCCCTACCACAGTGCCAGCCAAGGCTGTACAAGGGCCCACGCAGTAGGAATCACTTCTCCAAGAGCATCTTACCAGCTCAGTCAATACAAACACAGCACAACAGCAACTGAGGCACGTTCTGCTGAGTGACAAAGTCACAGCACAAACCAAGGAAGCTTCAACTCAAACAGGGAGCAAACAAATGCATAGTGAAAGAAGAGAGAAATCATTAATAAACCATCTGAGAGACCAAGAGGGAGTGCTGGATGCTTTTGCAGTCCACAAAACAACAGAGTTAAACTAAGAATGGAAGTAAGAATCTGCCTCCCACGCTATGGCAGAAGTGGGAAGGGGTGGGAAGTGGGGAACATGACTTTATTTAAACTCTTTTGCTTACATCCTGGTTGACTTGGACATTATGAATTGGGTGTATTTATAAAGTTTAGCATCCTAGCTTATGTTATAACAGAACTTTTTTGTTTGTTGTTAGCTTAGAGCCTTTGTTTCTCTTTAAGGAGATTATGACAGAAGGTTCTGGCACATTTTGCCCAAAACATTCAGCAGCCTGGGGTCTTGGCACTTCCCCTTACAAGAGGAAAGATGTCTGCAAGTTTACTCCATGGGGTTTATGGCATTTCATTTTTTGCATATATTCTATAACTGGTGTCTCATTTAAAATGTTCTTTTGTGTTGTATTTCACTGCAGAGGTTAAAGGGGGGACACTTTCCTAGAACTATGTTTGAAAACCAGACTCAGATTTCTATTGCTGCATGTGATAGACGACATAAGAGAGATGAAAGGAGGTCATGGAAATTTTGACTAATGAGGAGAACATGAAATATAGCCAGGCTTTGGAAATACCTTAAAGCAGCAAGTCTATATTTACCACATGCTCTTTCCTAGTTACACGTAGTTTTTATATCGGATTTACCACTGCGTTACCTAAGCATTTCAAATACATCATTTCCCCAGCATTTTTCTGGGGCACACCTCACTTTACTTGTCCATGCACACCTCAGACACGGAGGTGTTCTAGAAACAGAGCCTGGGCAGTGTTTCTGAAGACAAGTCCCCAAGTGTTCCTCTGGTTCCACAAAGCAGAGCACTGCTTACAGTGCCTCTCTTCAAGAGTCCCAGGTACCTGCCTTGAGACACCTGGCAAGCACAAAACAAGGTTAGAAATAAACCCCAAACATTTAATCAGAGGCTGGTGTTTAAATTCTCCTTTTCCCTACCGCCTTCCTGACCAATAGCTGAAATGAGCCATGCACAAAAAGAGCTTGAAACTGGTTTCAGGAGACAATTACCAAAAAATCACGCTGCTATCTCTCTGCAGGGCTAAGCAGGCGTATCAGCAACGTAAATCTATCCAGCTCTCAGGCTCTGTTTATCACAACTTGTGTTTTGCTACTAAAATCACCTTAGGAAGAAGGCACACTAAAATAAAGGAATAAATGAAAACAGAAAGCATGGCTATTCTCGGAGAGCTGCATAATGTGAGCATGATCAAAAGATTTTGGTCTCCTAGTCTTCTACAAGTTGTCAACACAGCATTTGAAAGTAAATATTTGTTTTATTTAATTCACATATTAGGCTAAAACTTCTGGACTTAAATTCTAAATTTAAACCTGAAGTGGTACACATACTGTTCACTGTATTTCTGGTAAATTATTTACAGTGGTTAACAAACTCATTTTTTGCTCTTTCTAAAAGTCAGGCGTCTCAAAAGTGCCAGAATGTTTCGGCCAAAATCTTCTGCTCCTTTCTACATTCTACAGCCAAGAACTTTAATGCTAAATTCCACATTTTTCCTCACACAGGCCACTGCTTACAAGACTATCAGCATGACAAATAAGCCAAGGAGTAATTTAACAAAGTATGCTTCTGAAAAGAAACAAAATTTTCATCAGGTTTTCCTCACACTTCTGGTAGAGACTTAATAAAATAGCTAGAATTTTCCCTCCAAGATGAAAACTCCTTCAGGAGAATCGGTACAATATGGACTGATTGAGGGGAACAAGGAATTTCTCACTCTGTTGCTTTATTGTTTTAATTGATTTCCAGAATCTCCCTCACAGTGACTGTTCTTTTAGGCTACCAAAAGGTGCATTTGATCCCTGTCACTGAAAGACAGCGCTGTGTGTCCTCCCTGGGCTGCCACAATTAGACATGAAACTTCCACATCTGGGCACCTGTGCTGTAACACTGAACCCCTGCCATGCCAGCTGAGAACACAGAGCCAAAATCATAATAAAATATTAGGCATGCAGAAGTGACAGAGAGCAGTCGCTATGTGGGTATAACACAACACCAGCTGGTGTCTACGAGTATTTCTTTTTCATTTGTTCTCTTGAGAAATCTGTGGTTTTGCCCCTCAACTTCCCTTACAGACTTGGGGGCTGTGTGTCAGTTGTGCTGAACTTCCAGCTGCCACAGCTCAAACCAGGGCTGCTGCATGTCAGAGTTGAGAATTAAACATGTAGAATGCAGAGAACAGTTACAATACATCCTTTATGATGCTAATGAAAACATAAATAAGGAAATTAAAATGCCCCCGTCTAAAATAAAAATAGCAGTCACTGACTGTATGAGGCGAAATGAGAACTACATTTCAGCAAAACTGCACACTCCTGTAACCAGACAAGAAAAACCTTCTCCTTTGCTCAGTAGGGTATTAAAGTTTATAGCTGTACTTCTTATTTTTAGATAGTTCTTTGAATGCATAGCTTCTGGCTTCCTTGATTTCTTTTGTATGCAATATGTTTTGATTTTTTTTTTTAAATTTTCTTTTTTTAAAAAGAGCTGTGCTGTCATAAATCAGTCCAGACTGTGGAGGTCTTAAAAATCGTAACAGTTACAACTGTAACATTCATAAATACTTTCATTATCCCTTCTAGGCTTGTGGAATGCCTTGACATTTGTGTCTCTAACTTGGCACAATAACCAGCATAATTTTGGGCATGTGCAAGCGCACACACACACACATGCACTCCGTGTCATTGCAGGCTGTGGAAGAGCCTGTGCCCGCTCCTGATGCGCAGTAAGTGCTTCAGTGCTTCGGTGAGTGTGTGACACAAAGCAGCAGAGGAATCTCAAAGTCACCTCTCATGGAGGAGAGCCCCAGGTGCTGAGGACATTCTGTGTCCCACTGTAACACACAGGACTTGCAACTCATTCCCACAAGACTGGAACCAGGTCCCTGTAGGAAACATCAGTGAATGTGGCCAAGCATTGGTTTTCCTCAAGTGTCATCTTTCCCACAGGACACATGTAAGCACAGGAATGCACCTGATACCACTGCAAGGTGAGTCTCTCAGCCACGCATTCTATTAAATGCTAAGCTTCAGATGTAAAACAGGCTCATGCCACAAAACCACATCTAGTTCTCATCTTTTTACTGTTACTAAACTAAACAGTTCCCCTAGTTTTCAATCAAGCTCACTTGGTTCAAATGAATGCTCGGCAGCTGCGGAAAATATCTGAAAGAATTAGTGGCTGTTTTTTAGGAATCTCAGAAGAAACATTCCCAATGTGAGATGGCCACACAGCAAAGGCTGGGAAAATAAAAACACAAAGGGAGAGTGCAGGGGGGGTACATTCGTGCTCACCTGAGATGCAACCTGTGTTGGCTATTTCTGAGCACAGGGAGGGCAAGGATCAGGTCTAGCAAACAGAGCCGGAACCAGCCGAGGAAAACCCAAACATCACACACAACATTTGGAGAAACAACCGAACCACAATTGCCAAGGACACAATGTAGAAACTGAGCACAACATGTACACTGCCATCAGCTATCCCTTCAAATCCCAGGGGCAGAAGAGCTGAGTCTGGATTTGATTGCCACTACAATTCATGAGCCAAGTCAGGACCAGTGCATTGATTCAGGTCTAATACTACCAATTTAAGTTAATTCTGTGACATCTGAGCTCCACAGAACAGAAGTCTTGAGATTATCTATTCTTATGAGATGACTCAATTGAGTACAGAAGACTTCCGTGAGTTAGGATTTATGCAGATTGCCCCAAAATTAACATTTACTATTACAAAAATTAACTGCAAATGCCACTGAGGAGGCATGAGACACTTCTATCTTGAGAATGCTTTTGCAATATTATATTGATTATATTAAGGCTCCCACAACACAAATGGTGTTAGTACATATAAGACTTTCTAGAAAACAATGACACAAAATCGAGGGGGCTGGAAAACATATCAGATTAGAGTTCTCAGACTTTGCTGCATTTGCAATTCATGCTGAATATGTTCACTGTCAAGCTGTCATTTTACATTAGAAGTTAATTTTCCTGTTATCGATCCTCTCTCTGCTTATTCTTTTTCTCATTCTTCAGCTGCCAGGATTTTGGAAAACAATAACCGAAAGCATAAAAAAGAATTTGAAGTTCCAAATAAATTTTGCACACATTTCATTCCATAGCCATCAGCCATCCTGAGATCTACAGCCTCATGCAAATTCCCATTAAAGTTGCCATGCATTTGAATAATGAGTCACTGGTTAAAGAGAAAGGAGTACAAGAGGCATCATGTTTTCATGATGAAGAGCAAGCTAAAATCAAACTGAGGTGCTTCACAGTGTAGGTGTTTGTGATATTGTAGTGGCTACACAGAACACACCTCGTTTCTGAAAACACCACCAGACAAGGACAGAAACATGGCCCACGAATCAGGTGGTGGATTTTTGGTAAGGAGTTAATGAAATTCACCGTATAGGATAGATTGTTGCATCAACAGAAAAGGAGAAAGAGGGGCAGTGGTTGGTACAACTGCCCCAGTGCATTCGAGCTGCATTCTGTGCTCAGCTGCAGGGCTGTCAGAAGGAATATTCCTGAATATTAAGTGAAGGAGCAATACTTACACTCTTTACATCAATGTTCTCAAACACATTATTCTTTCTATTCTTTTTTATTTACTCTCCTCGCATTTCTCCAAGTTGTTTTTGGCTGAGAGAGATACAGCACGGGGGAAAAGCAGACCAAAGTATGTGTAAGTGTGTGTAAGAGCTTTCTGGCACGCAGTGATGGGACACCCTCTCCTGGAGAAACAGACACACTTCCCCTGCTCCATCAGTTTAAGAAAAGGAAATTAGTGATATTCCTGGGATCTGGAGACAAACAGCCACAAAAAAAATCTTGATATAATCAAAATAACTAGGAATGCTTCCTTTTCGTACACACAAGATTCTTCCCTATGGCAGAGGCAGTTAAATAACCACTCTTCAGACAAATCACTCATTCACATTTAAACAATTACCAGCTATGTTAGAATCACAGTTGAAGAGAAGAACATCTAGATGAAATCAGTCATGATTTTTGACTCAAATTCAGATGTCCCACAAGAGGGATCCCACTGGTTGACTGACTCCCTGCATTTCAAAATATGTCACCTTGAACCTGGCAGCAGATCACCATTCAGGTGGCCATCTCCTAAAATATGAAATTAAAATAGCTCAGATGGAAACAAAGGGTCATTTTCTTTCGCTACAAGTTGAAGTTCTACACCTTTTTTCCACCGACTACTTTAAGATTACATGATTTCACACTATTATGGATTATGGCAATTCTCACTGATCCATTTAGAATGACATCTGCAAAATTTATATAAGTTAAGACTATGAAACTTCTCAAAGGAATGCCTGCAAGAGACAACCTGGAAATAATAATCAATATGCCAGTGACAGTGGATGAATAAGGTGGTGACAAACAGAGCAGGGATTTGCGGTGCTGCCAACCAGGCTACCTGTGACAGAGTGCAAGTTCTGATTGTAGCCTTGCAAAAAGAGAATTCTACAAGTACAGCTCTCCCAGATGAGCAGCCTGGCCTCCAGCATGGCATATTTCCATGGCAGTGATATCTTGGATAACACAGTGGAAAAAACAGCCAGGGGATTCACGTTTACCCCTGGGGTGACTGGCTGGCTGCTCTGTGGTGTGCAGGAAGCTGGACAGCTCTCTAGGCGAAGCTTCTGACCTGTATCTTCATTATGTCTAAAAGAAAATGGGAGGAGGGAGAGAAAACTCACGGTTCTGTGTGGTCACTGATGTGAGTGTTGAACTTCATTTGACATTGCTAACACCACTGCTCTCATTTGGAGAGCTTCTAACCACAGTCTCCGGTGCTATGACAAGGTTTTAATAAATTAGAAGTGATCAAACTGCAGGTACCTCTCTCAGTTTGCAGCCCAATTTATAAGAGATCAGCAGACCAGCAGCAGCACACCCAGGCTATGCGTGATCAAAGGGGAATTATTCCTCCCGGCCTCGGGAGCGTTCAGGCACTGTTTACCTCAGGGCAGCAATGAACAGCAAGGGTAAGGCACTGCAGCCCCTCGGAAGTCCTTGGAGTCTGCAGAGAAAACTTCGAAGATGCATTAAGCACAAAGGTTCTCAGTGCCCAAGGCAAACTGGCAAATATTCCTCCTCTCAAGTTCCCTTAAATCATCACCTGCAGGCTCAAGCTGTCAGTTCACACCGAGTCCCATCTCAGCATCAGGAGTTCTGCTCAAATCATTTACTCTCCCCCTCCCTGCCCCAACACACCCAGTGGTTTCCTACACAAGCATTAACAGAATACTGAATTACTTTAAGGAAGGAGTGAGATTTATATTCATATATAACATGCATTAAAGCCCTCATTAAATTCATCCACTTCCTTGCAGTTACTTCAACCAGTTCTACATTCAATTACAGTTTAGGGTTTATATGAAAAAAAAAAAAAAAACGAAGTTCTCAGCATTTCCTGGTGCAAAGGCTGCCCTCAGAATGAGTGATCAGGCCTACAAACAGTAAGAATGGACCTTCAAGAATGAGAGAGGCAAGATGCAAATTAAATACAACCCCTTCAGAGATACTGCTGTACGATAGGCTTTATAGCATCCAGCTGGCACCAGGGGAAATAACCGAGCTTCTGGTGAAGATCAGGAAGACAAGACTTTTTTCCTTTCACTGTCTAGTCCAAGCTCTTTGTCCAGTTCACTTCAGTAAAAGGGTCATCTCTCAGAGCATATACACTGCCATTACGGCAGGGTGTCTAATCTCATCTGGCAGTCTCATGACTAAAAATACAAACACATTAAAAAAGGCAGTCGTAAGTAAGGAACTCAAATTAGCATTTTTATCATCATTCAAGCTGAATTAATGGAGAAGAACCAAGAGAGTACACCATTATCAGTCTAGGGAAATGGGAAAATTGGAGTTACATACAAGAATTTATTGCAGTCTGTAATGTCTCACATCCAGCATAAAGCCAAAATGCAGGCTATAGATGCTGGAAGTTCTGCACTGCTGCATTAGGAGTAGTGTGCACTTTGTAAATCCCCATGTACAGAACAGCAAACATTTATTTAAAAAGAAAGCACTGCAAATCTCTTAACTCTGCTGCACCATAAATTACTAACTGTTTTCTTGAAGAAAAATTATTTTAAAAATTGTAAAAACTGGTAAAGCCAAAGAGCCTTTGAGCAACCCAGAATGCAGAGCAGCCCTTACACCGCCACCTACAGAATGGCAGGTACAGGGTAATACCTGCATTTACAGCACCACAAATAAGGGGTGTATCACTCAGCTGCAGATTCCCTTTTTTTCACTGCCTCTCCTCAAAAGAGAGGATGAAAGGCTTTCTGTTGAAGGAAATTGTGCAATGGGAGCACATTCCTTCAGAGCTCATACACACCTGACCAGCAAACAGGACTCAGCAATTGCTCCTAAATGAGTAGCAGGGGTTCTGCAATCAATAGAATCTTTCTGTTGATCTGCTTTTAGGAGGACAGCTGACCTAAGGCTGGATTGATGTTTGTATACACTGATCATATGTATAGTGCGTTTATATTTTAAGTTTTGGCAAAACCACACAATTAAGTATAAAAATTTAGCATTCTCAAAAAGTTAACTTATCAGCCAGGTTGATTAAAAAAAAAAAAAAATCTCTTCAAATAGCGTCTCATTTCTGCTGTGCATTTTATCCAGAGTAATGCTGAAGGGACTTTGAAAAATGCAACCAAGCACTGTATAAATGGTCTCCATTATATTGTCATTTCCCTCCCAGATGAGCTCCAGCACCTGCCTGACACTGAGCAGCACAGCTGCACAGCAGGGTGCAGCTTGGAGCAGAACAGCTTTTTATATGGAAACTGCAGGTGGAGTTCAGAGTCAATGTCATTACAGAGTCTGGAATTTCATCAGAATGCTAAGGTTTAAGTTCCTTTCACTCCTTCTTGTAAAAGTCTGTAAAACTTGAATTAATAAAAAGGTTTCCCTCCAGCCATTCTTGTTTTGAATTGACATTTCTACACTCAACTGGCAATTTCAGTGCTCAGTGAAATCACGGAGGAATTGTTCTCTGTTGGAGCTTCTCCACAGACATTGCATGTTGGAATGAGTTCAGGATTTTCCAAGGAGGTGCAGGTGAGCCTTTCCAAAGTTTGGTTCACAGCTGTGCAGGGGCTGTGCTCATTTGCCCATACTATTATCATCCATCAGGGAGATGCATGTATCGTTTCTTAATGCAAAGAGCATGCTAACATTTCCAGCAGACTCATCTGGAACTGCTTCTTCTTTTGATAGCAAGAAAAGAGACTGCCATGCCAAAAAAAATAATTTGGAACTTACCCACCTGCTCTCCCTACAGAGATGTCTCTTCAAGTCAGCTGTGTGGGAGTACAGGCAGGATCTGGCAACGGTCCTGACTTGAATCACCTTTATTGACAAATGTTTATTGATGGAAAACAGCAAAGGAAACAGCAGGTTCAGGATTTTAGCAGCCTGGTGTCTGTGCATTTTTATCTCATCTCTGATCAGTTTCAGTGTCTTTAGAACATGCTTTTACTTCCCCTAGAGATGGAGCAACTGCAGGAACTCTTTCCTCTGCCTGGTCAAACATTCTCACAAAACCTGTAGAACTCGGGAACTTCTACGTTCCTGTCAAATGTTGTTGAAATCAAACTGGTTCTAAAGTTACCCAGGGGAGATCTCTCCCCAAACCACTACCAGGCGTGACTACAAAAACTCCTCATTCCTGTGGTCAGAGGCTACCAATAGACCAGAGTCACCCAAGCACTAGATTAAAGAACCAAAGCTTTATGCTCTTTTCTTCCATATATCAAAAAAAAATTGGTGATTTATGGAGCTGGCCAACCAGGGTACCAGCAGCATATTGGCATCCTGTGGGACTGAGGAAAACTCTTCAATAGAAAACACATCTGCTAAGAATGTTTGATAAGGGCACTTAACTTAGAGCAATATTTAACAGGACTGTAAACCTCCTCTTGCAGGGAAGTGTTGTCATTACAAAAACTACATTCCATACAGGGAACACTGCCGGAAAATCACATAAGGACATTTTGAAAATTCACATTTAGGAGAGCCTGAGGAAAGAGAACAGTTACACACATCCTAATTCTGACTTGACAGATTTAAGAGCTGGACATAAATAAGGACATAGTAAAAAAAGTTTTAAGAGAATTCCCTATAAAAAACTGTATTTATAAGCAGGTACACAAACCTGCATATAACAAAACAAAAATGCACGTGAACTCACAGGCACCATTTGGATTCTGAAAAAGCCAAACTTTGCAAGCAGCTTAAATAAGAAGTTTAAAATAAGAAGTTTATAAAACTTCTGAAAATAGTAGATCAGAGATGCAATAAGCCCTCCTAAATTCTGTGTCTGGAAAAGAATCCCCCAAACACATACCAATATCTTGATGTTGCCTGAGCTGTCACAGATTTAACAGAAAAATATTTCAGCTTCTTTAGAAAGAGAGAAAATGGAGGGGAAGGGGGAGAGGGGTAGGAAGGAAGCAATGAAAGGTAATGGATTAACATAATATAGATTTTTCCCCAAGGAGGTTTTTGGCAGGAACCCAGGAACAAAAATCTACATTTGCACACTCCAGTGGGAACTGAGAGAAACCCCAGCCCTGCCAAATTCTGTGGCTTCATTTTGATGGATGAGACCTTAGATAGCGAGTTGAACAAGGCTGGGAGACTTGGGAGAAACATATGACTTCCAAATATCTGAATTCATGAGTAGTTTCCAGGAGGCTACCACAAGTACATGTCAGAAGCCTTTTATGGGGTGGACGTTGGGAATGTACTTCCTTAGAATCAAAGTAAAATAAAAGTTGAAAGAGACTTGGAAGTCACTTGTTCACCTCCTAGTTACAAAACAAAATAAATGCTCCCAGGGAGATACTTGTATCCCTTGTTCCTTAAAACACTGAAGGTCTCTGACCAGACCGCTCCCTCCGGTTCATTCCACCATCCTGCCATGCTTAGTCCCACAGTTTTTTTCTTAAATATCCAACTTCAGTATTTTTAACTACAATTACTTCTAGTCCTAACCATGAGGAAGAAGTTCAAATCTGTTTGGGGTTTTTTCCTTCATAGTAACCATATTCGCATTTGATTAAATCCTTCTCTTTTAGATTTCTTCCTGGAGTCTGTCTCACCCTGTGTTGTTCAACCATATTTTTGAGCTTTGTCATTGTTCTGGATGTTCTGTTTTGTCAATGTTATTGCTAAATATTTGTATTTTGTCTTAATCAGTATAATCTGCAGAGCACTTAGTCTTCAAGTTATTCTGAGGGTTATTTTTAATAAATACAGATGAGAGAAATCTTCAAAGATTTCACCGGGTATGTTAACACCATTTCATACTGGTAAAATCATACACTTGAATGTGCTCAAGAACTTCAAGGGGAAAGATCAACTGTGATGTTTCCATGATAAATTGAAAGCTTAAGAGAAGGAGGATGAATAATGTTTCATCCTATCTATATTCATTATTTAAAAGCATATAGGACTGAGAAAACATGACCTGGATTCTGTACTGATGAAACAGAATGTCATTTTAAAAAGAAACCAAAGCAACACTACATTTCCTATTCCAGAGTAGTAAGTAAACTGATCACAGCATATTTAGAATTGGAAGTATGCACAATGAGCCGTTTACTAATCTATCATCCTTCCAACCACAAATTAACCACAACACAACTTCATATTTTAAGTGCCACATTCAGGAATATTCAAAGGGATTTCATGACGTATTTCAGTTTTAAGCTTTCATGAAAACTGTTCCCAGCACCTGCTGTTGCCAGTGGTTAATATTTGCCATTCTGTAGCTTTCTCATCTCATTCACGTGCTATTAATATTTATGTTCTCTGATCAGACAGGTTCCAAGCCCTCAATACAGCTATGAAAATACCTTCACAACAGCCAAAATTGGATGAAATCTATAGCCATATTTATAGGGAAATAAACATTTGTACAAAAGCTGACGACTGTCAAGTGTGTCAGTGTTGGTTTAGTCCCTCCATGGATACAGCATTTAAAAGAAAAAAAATAATAATTTGAAGTTGGGGTACAACATCAGCATAGGACATGAACTCCACCCGTATCCAGATTTTCTGGATGAAGCAAAAGGCTGATCGGGGTGGCATTCAAGTTCCTCAGAGGAGGAAAGCCCCCTCTGGGGCTTTGCTGGAGGGAGAGGAGATGCTCTCTGCAGAGAAACCCTGGCTGGCACATCATCACACACCGTCACTGCTCAGACCTGCTCGCTCAGCCACCAAACACAAACACAGGCTGCAAACACAGGTGGAAGGAACACGTGCCTCAGCCCATCACCCCCACAATGCCTTCACTGTCACAACTTCAACCTTAGCGGCTTTTGAATGTGCTCTGCTGAGCCATCTTCATACCTAAAAATTAAACCTGCTTGGCCTTAGTGTTTCTGCTGGAGCCGGGCAGATCTCCGTGGTGGTGCCAGTCTCAGAAGAGGCGCTCCTGGAGGAGAGACGAGAGCAGCCCAGAGGGCTCTCAGCCCCTTGGCCCACCAGGTCCTCCTTTGCTCCTGCACAATTTAGCAGCAACTTGGCACATTTGTTCCCCGTTCTTTGCCCTTCGGGTGCCCACATCCCAGCAACCAGTGTCCTCTTCAGACCTCACACCCCCACCCTGGGCACTGCTGTGCCATGGAGCAGCTCCTGCTCTCTCCTCCTGTATTGGGAATAGTGTGGCCAGCAGGATGAGGGCAGTGCTCCTTCCCCTGTACTCAGTGCTGGTGAGGCCACACCTTGAGTGTTGTGTCCAGTTCTGGGCCCCTCAGTTCAGGAAAGACATTGAGGTGCTGGAGCAGGTCCAGAGAAGAGCAACGAGGGTGGTGAAGGGACTGGAGCACAAGTGCTGTGAGGGGAAGCTGAGGGAGCTGGGGGTGTTTAGTCTGGAGGCTCAGGGGTGACCTCATCACTCTCTACAACTCCCTCACAGGAGGTTGTAGCCAGGTAGGGCTTGGTCTCTTGTCCCAGGCAACCAGTAACAGGCCAAGAGGGCATGGACTTAAACTCTGCCAGGGGAGGTTTAGGTTGGGTATTAAAAAGAAATTCTTTACAGAGAGAGTAATCAGGCATTGGAATGGCCTGCCCAGAGAGGTGGTGGATTCACCGTCCTTGGAGGTTTTTAAACTGAGATTGGATGTGACACTGAGTGCCATGATCTAGTAAATTGACTGGAGTTGGACCAAGGGTTGGACTTGATGATCTCGGAGGTCTCTTCCAACCCAGTTAATTCTATGATTCCTCCTCCCCAGCCTCTCCCCAGGACTGCCCAGCAGGGCCCTGCAGCCCCCGTGTCCCTCCCAGCCCCGCTGCCCGGGGTCTGCCTCAGAGGGATTGCAGGGAGGAACTGCGGGACTTGCCATCAGAACCACTCACAGAAACACCTTCTTGCGGCTCTGACGATTTGTATCCAGGGAAAGTGTTGGATGACTGTAAACGGGGCTGTCAATAAGCAAGACGTAACATTTGCAGCGCCGTCCGATGACGAGGCAGGAGGATCGCGGCCCCGAATTAAACCTGACACGGCGGACGATGAGGGCCAGCGAAGCGCTGCAGACCCAGCGCCAGCGCCGCACCCCCCGGCCGGACCGAGCCCCCTCCGCGCCCCGTGGGCAGCGCTCGCAGTGCCCGCGGCACAGCCAGCAGAGGAGCTACCGAGGACACACACACAAAGGCTGTTTTTTCCCCTCCTGTCACGGACTTCTCCCAGGATTTGCAGCAGGTTTTCCTCCTAGCCCAGCAGACAAAGCGAAGGTCTGCATTCCTAAGAAGTGCATCGCAAAAAATTGAGGATGGCGGTCCTTTGTGAAAGGGCGAGATTCAGTCAGATCCCGGGGTTTCACACAGATACGGACACAGGGTACTGCTGCGACAATTCCCTCCCATTCTATGCCGATCAGAAGGAGAGACACACCAAGCCCTTCCAGCTAATGAGCCCCTGTCTGTCGCTGTGTTTAAGCCGGCTGCCTTCCTCCGTATTTATAACCACCACTTCGGAGCAGCACTGGCTGTTTCCAGTCCTCTATTAAAAGCAGAAATATTTTTATCACTCTTCAGCAAGCTGATGCATTTCAGCTCTTTCCTACCAAAACCCCAATTATCACACCGCAGACTGAAGTTAAATATTAACAGGTAAAACTTTCCATAAACCTGCCTAGCTGTGGGCTGACATCTATCTAAAGGATAAAGAACACAGCTGAGAGCACACTAATTGCTGACAAATGTCGTCTTACACCGGCCCTATTACATAGTCATGGACATCATTTAAATCCCTGCAGAAGAGGTTTAAGCAAAAAGATACCTGTCTGGCACTTCAGATAGGACTCAAGCCATTATTGTTGCCCACTTCACAGCTAGTAATGACAGTAGCCACTAATCACCCTGCAAGATAAGCCTGAACTATGCATACATAGTAGCAGAAAAGCACTGTGGTCTATTACTTATAATTATTTGGTTGTTGTTTTCGTTTGGGTTTTGGTGGGTTTTTTTTTGTTTGGTTGGTTTTGGTTTTTGGTTTTTTTTAACAAAAGAGGCACTGAATTGGCAAACAAAAACCTGTTAGACCTGACACTGTTAAAGGAGCATACCAAGTACTTAACCAGTTCAAAAACGTGAAGGAAATTAGCAACCAGTGGGCCAACACTGATTCATCAGAAGACAGGCTCAGTTCCCTCCCTCTCTGTTACCACTTTGGGGGCAGACAGGCTTTTTAAAAGACAGCAGTCTTATCAGTATTGCAGTCATCCCTCTCATCGTGTAAACCTGCAGAATCCCTTTTCCGATCTGTTTCTGACCACGAAGTTGTTTGGGCCTGTACAATGCAGTGGCTCTAGAGAAGCCAGACTGCAGAAGCACTGCCTGCAGATGGAGTCAGCACTGCATCTCTCCAGTAGCTGGCCCTGGACCCTGAAATCTCCCAGTTACCTCACACGTTCCCACATACACACCAGCACTCAGACAAACCCTGTAAATGACCTTAGACACTCATTCTGTCCCACAGCTGGCCCTGGATCCTCAGTCTCCTGGCTAATATGCTTGAAACTGCTGCTTCTGTGTACCTGCTTGGGGAAGATGCATGCAAGAACTTGCAACAGAAGCCACATTTTCTATTTGTTACCTACCTTTTATCTTTTCTCTTGTGTATCCTGCTTTGCAAGGAACTACAACAGCAACAACTTCAGCTCATAAACTTGTCCTCCCCACCAGATACAATGGCATCTTAACGACTGGCAAACATATACTTTTTTTTTTTTGGCTCTACTACAATGACTATTCTCAGAATGAGATGGGGACTGCCATCACTTTTCTTTCACTCTTCCTCTTAATTTTCAACAGAAGGAAAATGATGATTTTTGTCAGGGGATCCTAAAGAAATAGCCTAAGTGTAATTCTAAATCACTTTTGAAAATGGCTGCCCAGGACATCTGAAAAAAAAGGGTTTCATGGTATTTGATTTCAGTTTGAAAGAACTTTGCAAAGTTCAGAGTCTGTCACATCTCAGCTGCTTGAATAAGGACACAGTACACACAGGCAGCATGGCTCCTTTGCATGCGAAAAAGGGGAAGGAAAAAACCACAAGGCAACCAAATCTGAGACCAAACCAGAACACCGGCAGGGAAAAAAAAATACTCTGCTTTACAGTTCCAGATTGTATAGGCTTTACTGGTTGCAAAAATAGCTCAGCTGAAAAGCGTAGGGCTGAATCTAGTGCACGGGACAGCAAAGCTGCAGTGACCTGCAGAATACACCCGTGTTCAGCACTACGAATGACTTGCTTCAAAATAACCACCACAGTTGTTACCATTATTTCATCTTCCGAAAATAAATATCTATTCGCTTAAACCATGGAGAAGGAGGCCTCTTTTATCAGACTGCGGGGTGAAATCCACCTACGACTTACCTGGTTGTAACTCCGCTTTTCCAGAGCATCTTTCCCGGTGGGATTCCCAGCCCGTACCGCAGGCAGCGGCCACGAGAGCGCGCTCCAAACCCGCCTGTGCTCACACGGCTCTTCCCAGGAGAACCTTCTTCCCCAACTACTTGTGCACGCGGATATTTTGCATTCAGGTGCCTTCTCAGCCACTCCCGAATGCAGGAATAGAATAGGACAGCTCGAGCCAAGCCGTCACCTGTCGGGACTGACGGAGACAGGAGGGAGCGGGCGGGGCGGGGCGGCACATCAGCCCTGCGCGCAAAATGAGCTGAAACCTGTGAGAAAGCACCGCGCAGTTCATTCACAGGACGGCACTCAACAGGTTTCAACATCAGTTTCTACGGACTGTGCTTAGCACAGGACAAAACATTCCCCTCCTGCATCAGTTTCAAGCCAACAGCAAGATCTCAAGCAGCGTTCCCGCAAGCAGCAGCTTTTAGTTGTGCTCTACCCTTTGATGAAACTGTGCAACTGCTAAAGTCAATGTTTCCCGGTTGGTAGGTCTAATCCATCAGGGCAGCCCTATGGAAAGGCTATTCATCAATTCAGGATAAATGAATTCCCACCAATTCCTCTCTTCATTGTTCAGGTAGTTACATTTGTTATCTTAAACCAAATATAAATCCACTGGAAGTTGCAAACTGAATCGTAAATTAGGTCAAATGTCACAAGCTAATGATTAACCAGCTCCAGCTGGTTATCAGTCTGCTTAGCATTTTGTCTCCACAACCAGGTCAGATGTTTGTGACAATGATCTCAGCCTTGCAGCTCTTTCTTTTAGCACATCCAGTGGCACTGGGGATGGATCAAGTCTTTCATTGCTGCACATCCTCTGAGTATGTGGCTTAGCAGAGACGAGCGAATTTTAATGAATTATGTACATACAAAAGAATAATCAGCTCTCGCTTTTTACGATTTTTACCTTAAGGATTTGGCACTGTCCACCCAGTAACCCCCAGACATATAGGTGAGCAGGTGCTGGCACCATGGTAAGTGAGTTCTTGCTCACACTGACTGCTGCTGGAAAACAAGAAATTGATTTATGAC
The DNA here is from genome assembly GCA_013396735.1 of Grallaria varia. Classification (NCBI taxonomy): domain Eukaryota; kingdom Metazoa; phylum Chordata; class Aves; order Passeriformes; family Formicariidae; genus Grallaria; species Grallaria varia. The sequence continues at coordinate 1,318,227 of VWZG01005391.1, read as the reverse complement.
ATAAGCACAAAAATATTAAAAGACTGGAAAAAATCCCTTTTGCTCTGACTGATCTGCATGTCCAGCCACCTAAACAACATGAAGACTGACCCTTCTGTATGTTTGAAAATTTTGTTCCCGATTTTCCTTATGTTCCTCTTGAAGTCCAGGTTTCTTGTGACTGCCCTGACCAAAGTGGATGGCCATTTTGGCTGAAACCGTTACCACGTTCTTCATCATACCCAGGACAGGAGATGGAGCTAAGGGAGATTCCCCACTGATGGGCCAAGATGATTATGGGACTGGAGCACCTCTTACATGAGGGAAGGCTGAGGGAGCAGAGTTTGTTGTCCCAGAGAAGAGGGGGCTCAGGGGAATCTCATCCATGTCTATAAATACCTGAACGGAGGGTGATGAAGAGAGAACAGAATTGAGTGAGAAATACAACTTCCCATACCTCTCCAAGCACAAGGAAAATTCTGGCTAAGGATATCAATACTTCATATTCACTGTTATTGCCATTATTAGGGACACCCTCCAACACAGGAGCATTGATTGGGACTGGACATACAGAAAGGATGAACATTTGACATCTGGGGCAATCTGAGGAACTGCAGCTGCTAAAAATCTGATCTTTCTGCATCTGTCTCACTTTCTCCTATGGCTACATAGATGAACACATTTTCTGGCACCCACCCCACCTGATTTACACAGGGGTTAACCCCAAGGTCTACGTGAGACTTCAAGCAGAATTCTTGCTAGTTGACCAGCAACCTGCAGTGCATAAAACCAGTACTTTTTGTTGTTGTTCCTGTACAGAAAAAGTTAAGCTAGAATTTTATAGAACAGCTGCAATATCCATTAATATCTGGGATCTCAGGGCTTCTTTGTGCCCAACAAATAAGAAATCCATCCAAATTCACCTCTCCTCCAATTCACGGCCCTACAACAGACAAAGGGGATTTCTCTAAACAAGGAAATGAAAAGAAAGCATGTCTGCGGTCTGCCTTTAAAGGAATATGCAAATTAGCTGCTACTCCTAACACAGGCTTTTGAAGACAGCAAGACTGGCATTTGCAGAGGGTTTTAAGGGTTCAGTGTTTCTAAATAACACACTTGAAACACTAATGATATGCCATAGTAATGTTTTCTGCCCTTCAGGATCAGTCCTGCAAATGGTCACCAAACACTTATATTGGACAAATGTTCACCTAATTCATGCAATGAGCTCAACTTTCAGATTCTCTCTTCCTGTTTGCCCTCCAGCACACAAACAGGGATGATGGAAAACAGAGCTGGTCTCTTAGATAGAAAGAAAATGTTTCCAATCTAACGTGGTGCAAAAGCCCCAAATATTCTATCAGGATTTCTAGTTCAGTATTCATGAAATACATACTTGCTCCTTCTCAGAGTGGGACCTGAACATACCAAGTGCAGAAGTTATGAATGCAACTATGTTATGAAAGCAGCCTAACAATATACACCTTGTTACTGCAAACAGCTAAGGCAGGCACAATAAACATTACACACAAGTATACAAAGAGTCCCCAGAATTTTATTTAAAGAAAGATGTTCAAATGCAGCATTGAAAAAAGAGAGAGTGGAATGCCAATTGTCAGAGAACTTATGCTGAGTTGTGTTTTCTGTGATAAACTAGCACCACTGAATCACAAGACACAGACTAATTTATTTCTAGAGGAGTAAAAACCCTCCACCATTATAACATTTCTATGAATTCTATTAAAAATTGGTTTTCAATTTACTACTCCTACAGAGATGAAAGCAGTCTGAAGTACAAGTTTTCATATCTAATTGTTCAAATTACTCATAAAAGACAGTTTATTCTAAAGTCTAAACATCCTGATCAAGGGGGGGAAAAACATCTAAAAAGCGAGCTTCACAAGTCTTTATAAACTAAACAAGTAAGAAAGATCTACTGTGTTATAAATATACACAGTACAATATGTACAAGTCTGGTCTTACAAAACAATAGGTTCCTAGGCCATAAAAATACTAACTCAGCTACAAAATTTTCTCAGTATTATGTCAAGCTGTCTCACGCAGTCACCATAGCAAATTCCTAAAACACTGATTTGTTCCATAGCACAACAGCTCGAACATGTTCACAATGGGAAAGAGCCCAACACTTCACCATAAAACTGATTTCTAATCCTAATTTCTCACTCAGGTTTAGTGGCACTGCTAGTGTTTGCTATCTATTTTAATGTCACAAGACCTTTATGTATTTCTAGACTGTGTTTGAACAATTCAAAGTGCTGAAAGTGCGATCAAAGAATAGACATCTGAATCCATTTTCCAGTACATCCTTCTCTGGCACTGGCAACAACAGCCTTTACAGGTCTGTGAGGTCAACAAGGCACATGCTCATTTGTACATGCTCAGGTAAGTATGCACAGACACACACATGCACTTTGTTTTAAAGACCTGCTCCATAACATTAGAAGGCTTCTTTTGAGGAAGGAAATTCAAAAATTCCTTACAAATGCCTTAATGCAGATGCCTGGAATTCATAAAGACCCTGACACAAACTGCTTAAAATGACTGTGAGATGGTGGTGAAAAAAAAAGTTTTGGTTTAAAACTGAAGGTATCCAAGTATTGCTCTGGAATACAGAGACAAGGTCTATGCTCTCTCACTCTTTATCAAGCCATGTCCAGGTTACAGTAGCCCACATGATTTATCATTACAGTAACAGCATTTGTGAGCACTCACATATGTAACACTGTTCTTCTACTGGAGACCATCCATAGTCTGAATGAAAATGAAACTATTTGAAGAATGTTTCAAGCAACATCCTTCCGTACTTACACAAACAAGAAGTAACAAAACTGAACTAGAAAACCGATTTCACTGACACAAGTTCACGTTGCCTCCTTTCCACTCTCCTTCCCTACAGTGCTCTCCTACGACACGCATCATAGTAACTCGTACTGTTAAAAATTAAGAACATATCCCTCTTGACAAAGTTAACAAATTTTTCTAGTGGGCACATTGGCTTGTTGGAACGTTTATAATGATCCTTGCAAAACGAGGTCTGGAATGTAACATCAGCACCGTTATACAGGATGCGGATAAAGTGTTCTTTGGGTCTCTTCCCATCCTGCCACAGCTCAAAGACTAATCTGGCAGCAAATCTAGGAAATCTGGCCTCTGTAATGCCCAAGGCACTAAGAACAGGTGACAGTGTGACATCATGTGCAGAGTAGAGAACAAACACTTCTTCTTTCTTGCCTTCTGCAATTCGTTGCAGCCGATTGGCAGTTTGGTTGAGGAAAGGATGAGTAGCCAATAGTGCATAGAAGAAATAAAGTTTCTTTTCCTGTCTTTCTCTCTCATCCTCCAACTGATGTCTCTTGATTACTTTGAAGTGTTCCATACTAATGCAGCCAGCTTTGGTACATGGAAAAGTGACGTTGTGACAAAAGTAGCATAGGAGAGAATCTATAGGGTTAGAAGCTCTCAGCTGCCTGGTGGGAATGCCTACAATCTTTGCCATATCCACGTATATTTTCTCCAAATCATTGTTTTTCACCCGTAAGCTGTACTGCCTGCGCTGCTCCTCCTCTAGGTAGTGGTTTCTCATAGGGCAGTCACAGCTTCCAGAGCAGAAAATGGTGCTCCACTGATGCCTCATGTTGATTTTCTTCCAGTCAAAGTCCGGCAAAAAGGTGTAGAGCAGGGCCAGGGCACTCTGCAGGGTTCGGCTCTTGCCCGTTGTCTCCAAGTAGAGCTGTTTGGCTGTCCAGTCACTAGGAAGCAGTTTGTGTTTGTTTATATAAATTTCTCGTAACAGTTGTCCATTTCGCAAGTGTTGTACCACCCCTGAAGGAGAATTTTAAAAGAAATTACAACACACAATTAGAATTCTCCTAGTTTTGAAAAAACAATACAGCTAGCAGCCTTACTGATAAATGAACAATTAGTTAAAAGGTTATGAACTTACAAAACTGAACTTAAAACTGACTATTAGGAAAATCATCTGGAATGTGATATACCTGCTATGCTTCAGTATCTCTCAGATTCTAGGAATTAAACTGAAATAGAGACAGAAAAGCTGCTGCTACAAATTTTTTTAAAAACCTTAGAGGTTTATATTTGTTCCTTGGACTAAGACAGAGGCTGAATGGGTCTATCATGGCTATAAAAATAAGGTGGTTTTGAAGATGGATCCAGACAGCACTCCAGTCATGTTTTCAGATAGGCAGATAATGCTTTGCTTCCTGAAAGTTTAAGGCTGCCCATAAACCCACCAGCACTCACAAAACAAATACACAGAATGTAAATTCGTGTGTAAACTCACAAAACAGTGGTGAGGTGTGCCAGTCACATCAAATTTCCTTCCCCATCTTCCTTCAGGAAGTATTTCAATTGGTTGATAATTCTTACAGTAGAGCTCTGCCAGCCGGAAAGGATGAGGTGTGTATCCCTCACACCCCCAAACCTCTGCTCCAGATCTCATGGCTCTTGCATTAGCCTCTCACAGCAGCAAAGCAACAGGCATGAACCCTTCATGCACTACAACATCGCTGTACATTTGCTGCAGGAGTTCCCAGGTGGCAGCTCAGATACAGTTCATGTGTCATGTGCAATTTCACACACAATATTCTGTGTTAGGAAGTGTTCATTGTGTCCTGCCTCCACTTCTCCTGAAATCACCTTGCAAGACTTTACACCGATCAATTATTTCTTCCAATGGGAACATGCGAGGATTTGACAGGCAACAAACGTATAAAGTATTTCCATAATACAAGCATCAAGTTTGTCTGTTACATCAGAATTTCTTATAAGGGGCACAGCACTACATCACAGGTAAAAACAGGTCACCACGGGATTGTTCTTCAGTTCCAGGGCTGTTCTGAGTCACAAATCAGTCAGTAACAGAGCACAGATTCTTCCTCAGGAGGGACCAAGCAATGCCATTTGTCACAAGGGTAACAAAGCCATTTTGTGGTGTGAAGCAACATGAAGGAAAGGTGCTACAAATAACATTAAAAGAGATGCCAAGCTTGACCAGTCTGTAACAGAAGTGGCAGGCTATAGGATAAACCACGGTTTCTACAACTGTTGCCACTTTTACATCAGAGAGTCTAATACCTTATTCTTACCCCAGCATAACCTACACTATGACCAACATGATAAGCTTCCATAAAAAAAGCATTTATTTCAATATAAAGAAAAAGAGAAGGTGCCTGTCAAGCAGACTGTGTTGAGCAGAGGAAAGAGCTCTATGGAAACTCACCTGCCTGTGTAAGCTCTCCCATTTCACACAGAGAGTGACTGGGGTAGCGAGGCAGGCTGCTCAGGGAACCATCCATTTGGGCTGCAGAGCCTTTGGACATGTGTTTAATGAAAGCTTCAAGCTGAGGATGAGAAGGTTTCCTAGAGAGGCAAAAACCAAAATGTGAAAACTCCCAAAGGCATATGGGAAAAATAACTCTAGAGAGTCAAGTATTCCAAGTATGTCAGCTCAGAAACTTCATGGTGTGAGGTTATTTCCCACTGAGACAACATCTGCACTTAGGACTTTTGCAAGTAAGGAAAAGAAATCTAACTCCTTACTATCTACCAAGAGATACAGGAAAATAGATATCTTGTCATGCTAAAATTATGATACAGTTTAGTAAGCAATTTGGAAAGATTTTTTGGTGTTTTCTTTGAATGCAGTTACTAATACTGTTATGAATAATATATATACATTTTATAAAAAATCCTTATGAAAAACCAAACCTCACTCCAGTTTCTGAAGTACCATTGCACTTCAACAGCCCGGACAAACACACTAAAAATCGAAAGGGGTTCAAACAACCAGTATTTTAAGTAGATGATTTTGAAGGAATTTTTGAATTCTGTAACATACAATGCTGATTAGAATCTCAGCCTTTATTTCTAATTACTTCAAGCCTCAAATCAAATAGCACATGTAGTCTCCATTAAGTGGTATCTGGAAAGTAGTACCCAGAGGCCCCATTAAAATTGGAAGTCACTGTTTTGGGTATTGTCCAGGAAGGAAAAGGCCAACACTGTTTGACATTTAAACAGATAAGACACCCCCGTCATGGATACAGCTGGAGAAGAGATATACACCAAAATGTCTAAGTAAGTCACTGAAACAGAACTCTGCTCAGTGAAAGAATGCTTTGATCTCCTAAATTCTTCTGCAAATTTCAAATACACTCTGGACTCAGCTCACTGAAAACTACACATAGAAAGAAAACACAAACAATTTAACAACCCAAAGGGGTTCAAAGCTTTAAAAAAATATCACATTTCTACAGCAGAAATTACATAAGTAGGGATTTCTTTGTTAAATGTCAACAGTTACCAAATGTCCCAGTCACTTCTCTAATTTTGTGCAGAAATAAAACAGAAACTGGAAACCCAGCGCTGCCCCAGATGGTTCTTTTTTTAATAGGACTTTCAGCCTGAATATGGTTAATATTTTTTCCTGTTGCTTAAAAAAAAGAAATATATACATATACAAGATAAATGTTGTCAGAGATATTTTACAGAAATTTGGGGGTTGTTTTTATTCCTCATACTTTTCTTTTCTAGAATGATAAAATATTTTGATATAAAAACCTCAACTGCAAAAAAAAAAAAGAGTTGCAGGACCCACAAGAGGGAGCAGTAACACCACTAAAGCAGGAAGGAGCGCCTGGAATCACAGTTTATGGGACAAAGACATCCCTGCTTATGTAGAAGAGCCAACTAAGAAGCCCTCACACACGAGGGGACCTTTTGCAGAGCTGTACTCACAACATGAATATACAGGAGATCTCATAAGAATCAGTGCCTGTCAATAGAAAGGTAGCTCATATAGTTTTGTAAAACTTGACTTTTTCAGTATTTCATTTACCTTCAGGGGAAAAAATCTTGGAAGGAAAATGCTACAGTAAATTATGGTACAACTGTCAGTAAAGCAGCAATGCAAAATGAGACAAAAAGGAGTAATGAGATAAAACGTCAAATTAATCCTTTCATTTTAACTTCTGATTGAAAGGAAACCAAGCCAATTTATGACATTCTAACTCCACAGCTTCTTCTGCATATTATAATTTTAACAAGGTGAATGAAGATTAATTAAAGCAGAGATACATAAACCAGGCTTTGTTCCTTTCTCAAGCAGTAGAGGCTTCCTACTGTACTACTGTACAGTGCACTATTTTCACAGGCTAGCAGTGCAATCTAAAAATGGGAGAACTAAGTTGAGAAAATTAAACCCATTAGAAAATGGCTCTTTAAGCTTATTACAAAGGCACAAGGCTGAACTACCAATTTTCTAAATCTTGCACTTTTACAAAACTCTACACATGAATAAATTATCAATCATGATTTTTCTTGAACTCTGTTTAGTTAATTAGCAGGTTCTGTAAATACATGTGAAAGAAAACTGTTATCCATTCTGCTTCTTTTGCTGCTTTGTTTATAAAAACCTGCAAGAATTTTAATGGAATCAAACCTGTGCTGAAAAAACTGCCAGCAATCACTTGTGGGGAAAAAAGAAAGGAAAGAAGGAAGAAAAGCATTTGTCAGTGCTTTGCAAAAAGATTTATCTAAAAAACGGCAGGCAAGACAAATTTTCATATAGATACATAGATGCAAGTCACTTAATTTTCGATTACACTATATTTAAAGTGAACATAAGATAAGCATGTGCCTGCAGAATCAAATTATGAAATATGACAAATTCAAAGCTTAAAACTTGTTAAATGTATTCCAGGCAAGGAAAAAAAAAGTAAAATGAAACAATAGAAATAAGAGCCGTTCTGCCCGAAGGGGACAGAAATCTCAGGCTACAGAATACTTTTATGCTGAATGTAATCTTCATGTACCGAACCAAATCCTAAAAATACCAGAAATTCCCTTCAATTAACCCAGTACAACTGAGCAAATAAACACTTTTTTCTCTGCAGCAAAATTTCCAGCAGCATTTAGGCTGCCAGCTGACAAACCGTTCCCCCTCCCACCCCAAGATTTCTCTTTTATTTAGAATATGAATCCTCCTGTTGAATTGGCCAATTTACAGATGCTGCAGGAGATGGAGTATCCAGGCAACCCGGCTGAGGCTGCCGGGGATGTTGGAGCAGGAAGCAAAGGAAATTGCTCAGTTGTGCAGCTGAAAAGACTGAATTATCCTTAAAATTTTATCTCCATAAAAGTAATCAGAAAATAAAAATGGGCTAAAGGGATATCCTCCTGTCATTTGCCTGGCATTACAATGACAAGCTATCATATTTGGGAATAGCACATAAATATTTCAAATTTTGCTAGAAGGTAGAAGGGCTTTACACTTAAACCCACCAGCAACAGCCACACTTCCTAATTTTGAACATTAGTTTCCCATATTTACAGTTTGTTAATTTGCCTTTTAATGATTTTATTTTTCTAAAATAGTATATTATCTGTAACAAAGCTGAGGATGCTTCTTTTCCTCAAATAATTAATACAGCTTATCTTTTTGTTATTTACCAACTAAACAGATGCTGGATTTAACCCTGTGTTTTCGCGCACTAGCATTTAAATAGACCAACATTTAAATCCTTATTCAACATTTAAGTATCTTATTTTTAAAGGTCTTAAAAAGTTTTAAAACTGAGATATCACCCCTTTATTGCTATACTGTAACTAGTGTACGTGGAAAGAAATCACACTGTGCAACTATTTGAACTACATGTGTATTTGTGCCAGGAACTGGACTCATCCTCAATAAAGTTTCCTTTTTCCTGGAGGAATTCAGATACAAAAAATGTATGGCAAAAGCAGAGAGGACCAAGCTTCTCACAGGAGTTGCAGAGCCCTCAGCGGCACTTGGTGAGTAAATATGACCACTCCAGGTTTTTGACACACAGACATGACCTTTCTGTAATCATAAAACACAAGATTCTGTCTTCAAACTGTACCAAAAGCAGATCCCTTTTCTCTTTATTTAAAATGCAAAATATTATTTTATAACTTCAAGCCAAAATAACATGTATTTTCTGTGAAGTTCAAGCAGACAAAAAAGCTTCAGGTCAAAGGACTACACTGCTTCCTTTCTAGAAGGCAAATGAATGGGAAGAGCCACTAAACCAAATAACAGATTACTGTAGTCTACAAGAGACCCTAAGGCAGTAGTAGTACTGCTGGGGATTATTTATTCATTAAGGTCTCACAGCTTTTACATTCTTAGAACAAACTCTACAGTGCTCTCCTGGCAGGGGCTTGGAACTAGATGACCTGTAAGGTCCCTTCCAACCCAAACCATCTTGAGATTCTGTAAAACCATCTACTTCACTGCTCCTCTGAGTCTTTAGAGTAGAGTCAGGAGACTTTTCTTCACCAAATTCTAGTCTGGATCATACTTGGACCTCACTTCAAATCCACACCTCCCTTAGATCACAGTATGATACTTGCCTCTCCCACACTTTTGCATCTCATTTTTGTGGCAGTTTCAAAACAAGAGCATAGTGAACATAAAACTTCAGTATTTGTTACTAAGCTGCTTATGATTAACATCAACACCTCTCAAAATGCCTTAAAGTATATGCTAATTAACCCAGTTTACTATCAAATTATAGCAGTCTTATGAAATCATTTTAGCCTCTTCCAAAAAGCATTTCTTCCCTCTCTCACAAGCAAATTCAGTGAAGAAACACTGCATATTTTTTTTTACTTCTGACACTACAGAAGGGAGGAATAAGGAACAAAAAGTGGGAGATTAATTTATTTTCCACATAAGCAAACACTAAAATGAAATGATTTTCATAACATCATTCAGTTAATTTTCTGGAGGACAAAAGTACATATTATTAATTTCCCTTTGGAAATTTGCATCCAGAACAATGAAAATAATAATAGTAATAATATTAATTGAAGTTTTAGATGGAAGAAACCTCCAAAGCATTTAATCCATTTGCTTATATTCATTCCACACTTATATGTCACAATCCATCATTCACAAAACCAGAGTGACCTCGAGGCTTTTTTGCATATCCATTAGAAGTCCATGGGGCTGTAGCATAATCTGCTTAATTAATGAATTCCATCAGCTGAATGCCAAGTCAAATAAAGAACAGCCTGCATATGAGCAGCATGCTTATCTGATGTTGTAAGTCCAGAAAGCTTAAACAAGCCAGGCTTTCCATCAGAGATCTCAACTGTACAGCATCAAGAAGACCGCAGTTCAAAGGCAGTGATTACAGACCTTGTCATACTCTCCTTATAAATGTTTACAATCAAGCATCACATTTACATCACAAAGGAATATAAGCCTGACAGCCAAACACAGCAAATCACTTCCTGATGCTAAAGTAATAAATGTTCCACTCAGAACAATGGCCAAAGCAGTAACAATTCCAGCTTTATTCAGTAAGGTCAGCTTCAACACCTCTGGACAGAACGGTGCAGAGCCAACTCCTTCAATGCTTCTGCTGCCCTAAAACGGGATTCTGTTTTACGTATATTTTGTTCTTGAGGAGACAAAGTCTTTCAGTAGCTGTGAACGGTAAGGGATGTCTCATTTATACACTGATGCTCTAAATGCTTCATAAATCAGTAAGAGCCAAGGGTATCTACCCTGCTGGGCTCCTCAGAGCCTCACACCATGCCCTCTTAACTGCTCCACTTGGTCATGCCATGACAAAAGCCACACTACTTCCGTGCCTTTTATGAATAGTTTTTATGAATCCAGGGCCTTTATATTGTATTCCATAACTGAAACTGAAGTGGAAATAGCTATAAAAGCTTCTCTGACAAATACAAAACTGAGGTCTCATGTGGCACTCTAATAGTAAGAAAAACAGTTACTCATCCAACACTGTCACTTGCAGTTAAACATCTTTTCAGTAAGGCTTTCTCACAAACCTTCTAACATGACAGATATTAAGCAAGATCAGAAGGCCAGAGCCTCTAAGAACTTAATAGAAATCTGGATCATATTTCTGTATTTAGTATTTCATGATGAAAATAGTCTCACCCCTTAAAGGCAAGTCATTAATAATGTTATCGAAGCTATTAGCAAAAGATTCATTTTCCATCTTGTTAGAGAAATTAATTGCCCACTCAGCTCTGTGGCAGAGCTAACTGGAATTTGGTCTCCTCTCTGCAGTCTCAGTATTGCACATGTAATTTCAGAAAGCCAGTGAGTTTGCAGTGGACACAGAATGCTTTTGCAGTTGGGCAGCTCTTGAGGAAATCAAACTTCTCTTGGAGGCAGACCACTGAATGACAGTGCTTGTCAAAACAGGTATGTTGGTGGAAGCTGAAGTGTGAAAAGCAGCAGCCCATGGCTGACCTTCTGGGCTGCCAGCACACACCGTTGGCTGTTTTCATCCAGTTTTTAACCCACCAGAACTCCAAGGTCCTTCTCTGCAGGGCTGCTCTCAATGACTTCTTCTTCCAGTCTGTACTGACATCTGGGATTAACCTGACCAGGTGCAGCACTTTGTTCTTGGACTTTTTGAACCTCTTGAGTTTCTCATGGACCCACTTCTAGAGCTTGACACAAATCTCTTGTCACCTCCAAACCTGCTGAAGGTGCCCTTGATCCCACTGTCCATGTTATTAATAAAGGTATTAAAGAGCACCAGTCCCAGGACAGAGCCCTGAGGGACACCACTTGTCACAGGCCTCTGCCTGGACATAGAGCCATTGACCACAACTCTGTCTGTGTCCATTCAGCCAACTCCTTATCCACTTAACAGCCCACCCTTCAAATCAGTATCTCTCCAATTTGGAGAGAAGGATGGCATGTAGGACTGTACTGAAAAGCCTTACAGAAGTGTAGGTAGATGATGTTGGTCTTCCCTTGTTGACCACTGCAGTCATTACATCACAGAAGGCCACCAGACTGGTCAGGCATGATTTGCCCTTCCTAAGGCCATGCTGGCTGTCTCGGATCATGTCCTTGTACTGCATGTGCTTTAAAATGCTTCCATGAGGACCTATTCCATGATCTTCCCAGGCGCTGAGGTGAAACGCACTTTCAGTGTGGCATCAACACTTTCAGCACGACAGAGAAAAGCCAATTCTGAATCAAGAATTAATGTTCTTGCTTTTCTGGTGTAGAATTAAAAGCAGAGAAGATTCCATGCTATTCTGGAAAAGGGTACTTACGGTGTATCTACTGTGCCACTCTTCCTGGGTAATGTTTGCAGGAACACAAAGCAGACCCAGCCCTCAAGTCACCAAAACCTCCACACCTGACACTGCTGAGGGCGCAGCAGCATGAAGGTGTATATTTGCCTAGAGATTTTGCTAACTTATCTAATAGTTTTTCTTGATATTTTTCTTTTAATTGTAAATATTCAGTATGTTCACTGGCAATTCCTCCATTGGGAAAAAAATTAAAATAACACCATAGATTCTACTGACAAGGAAAAACACCACATGCAATCAAGCAAGCTAGGGCAAAGGCTGGGGATTTACATGATTGTTCATTTCTACTGCTCTACACTATAGTTCATTTTCGTCAGTAAGTAAACTCTGAACAACAAAAAAAACAGGTTCTTCCACACACAAGAGAAGAAATTCAGATCATATCTACAGCCCAAAGTGGCTCAGGTATGAAAAAAGGCATCAACAATCTAGAAAGGTAATGTTAGACAGAAGCACACTATACTGGCACAGAAAGGAAAACTGTTTTAATGTCAGTCAGACACAAATAACTTAAGTGTGACAGTTCCAAACAGCAAGTGGTAACTACAGGAAAAGGGTAGTTTTCAAGTAGCAAACTGCATTTTCTGTTAACTTGCACTTTAACAGTTAAATGCACAACTCCCATTTTTTCCTGAATTTTGACAAAAATCATTAATTTAAGGGAACTGATAGCCTGTATTTCTGAAAAGTAAAAGAAAAAATAACAATATAAAATACAAATATCAATTTTTATACGGTAGTGATGAACTGATTGAGACCTTTCTGTATTCAGATAAAAGGAAGCATGCTGAGCTGAAATGGAAGACACTATGTCAAACACTGCACTTACATTTGAAAATGAGTAGAAGTTTGACTAAGAGGAATAACAACCTAAATATTCAATCAAATAGCTTTTGCTTTTTAAAGAAATATGAAGAACTTACTCTGGTCTGAACTGGCAACAGGTAATAGTTCTTGTTTCAAAGAAGGTATTGTACCTCACCAGTACAGGGACTGCTTTTTTAAACCATGACAATACATAAAGATCAGAAGACACAACGTACTTCAGGCTGCACAAATTGTTTCCTGAAGAGGAACAAAATTCTCAAGCAAACAAGCACTTAGTAACGACAAAACCCAGGAATTTTACCTGCTGGGCACCAACATACAGTCGATGTCAGGTCTCTTTGTCTTGGGAATGGCATAGAGTGGATACCTATCACCATGTCGAATCAACACTTGAACAGACACCAGTTTAAAATAATGAGGTGCGTGACCTAAAGTGAAGAAAGGGGAAGAAAAAAACAGAGAAAAAAAATGTTACCTGTACACACTTTCTTTAATAAAAAAGCAGGTATAAGTACCTTGATAGCTTTGGTATTACAATGAAAGAAAACTCCCCTAAGAAATTCTAACTTACCATCCCAAGGAAAATTTCACTTCAAACTGCAAGATAAGTTACACAAGACTTGAGTTTCTTAGCACATCTCCATCATACATCAAAAGTCCAGCAACCACACAAGACATTATTCATGCACTGAACTCTGCCAACACAATAAGGTTATTGCACTTTTATAATGACTCTCTGCCAGACCCCATCATAATGATGGATTTTGCAGTGTGTCTAATCTGGAGCTTTTTGATATACTACTTTGTAATTTATTTTATATGCATTAGTGGGATATGCTAATGAGGGAATTCATTCAGACTCACTTCCTGCTGCAGCCACTATAGGGGAAAGAATGCAAATATGCCTTCTAGCTGACCATGTCTAATGGTCTGGAATTCCAAAATTAATTACTTCTGCAGGGTTTTTTTCAGAATTCCAAGTCAAGTGTTTGCAATGCATCTCACTTGTAATAAGCATTACAATTCAAATATTAAATATCTATACCTCTCCCAACCCAATTAGACCTATAGCTGACTCTCGGCTGGAGACAGAACCACTTCCAAAAATCAAGACAATGAGAAGATACCAAGGGAAGGAAAGAAGAACAGCATATTTTGAATGATTTAAGGTAATTCAGCAACCACCTGGTATCCGCTGTACCTTCTCCAAGCACCAAAGAACTGACCATGCACGAAGTCACATTTCCAGTGACAGCACACAGAAACAAGCAACTAAACTGTGGTTTGCCCTCCCCAAGCTTACCTTCCATGCTGCGTTCAGCAATGGTGGGAATGTTGCAGTAAACATGAGCTTCATAGAGAGGATCTATGGCAGGAGGCTCAGTCAGCAAATCAGGCATTATTCTCTTTCGGCTCTTGGGATTCAACCCATCCTCCCTGACGGGGTTCACCGGGATTAAATGCACTGAAAGATACAAAACATACACCATACACCTTTAGGAGGGTTTAAGGGCATACATGACTATGACTTTTTTTTTAATTGTTTTTGAGTAATTATGCACAAAGCCTGTGGTTTCCATGAGAGGATGTCTCTCAATAGCATACAACTTTGTTGTGATTTTTTTTCCTGATTTACACAGCTCAGAAGGGCTCTGTGGCAAAGGCAATGCTTGTCTAAGCCTTCAGAACAGACCTGGACGTAGAACAATGCTGTCTTTTACACTCTTCTTGAAGCTGCCTTTTCTGTGGGTCTCTGATCAAGCTCCAAGAGCCTGAACTGGAGAAGAAGGGCCACAATGGGCCCAGCTGTTTGTCATCATTTTAACTTTAAAACTGACATTGAAGGACATTAGCAAAAGACACAATACAGTTATGATGATGATAGTACAAACCATGTGGGAATACAAAGTAGTTGAGATTGTAAGAGCTGGATTATTCATCATTTTGCTCACTAATCCCTGCCCTGACTTTGTTACCTTGCCAGTGTTAAATAGTCTGGCTTACCTAAAAAAAAGGCACACAAATGATATTTCTTGAAACATAACTCAGACTACCCAAAAAATGTGAAATACAAAGAAATACAGTTAATGCTCCTACACAGTGGGGGAACTAAAAGAAATATCATGATTAAGTCTTCTGACCCATAGAATCAAGCTGAAGCATATCTGAATTTAAGGCCAGCATTGTAATGACAACATCCTTTACTGTGCCTTGATGTGAAAGCATAAGTTAATTTATGAACCTTACAAGACTACGGCTGTAATAACAAATGCTCACATTTATTTTTTTTCTGGTATTTTAATCAGTTTTAGAGGTGAAAATGAGGAGGAAAAGCATTCGTATTCTCACCCCATTAGACTTTCATGGTGAGAGGGGGAAAAAAAAGAAAAAAGAAAGAAATAAAAAGATAAGAGAACAAATTTCAATGCAAAACTTTACTAATTTTTCTGGGCCAGTTCCTCAGTTCCATCTTGACTCTCAGTTCCAATTTTAGAGGCGAATTTGTTCCACAATAGAGAGTTGTGCAGACCAAGAAAACCAATGAAGTCAGCAAACCAAAGTGAAACACACATTTTAAGAGTACGTAGCCAGTAATACAACACAGACATTCTTACACTACAATACACTACACTTCAGATATTTTTATGTGGTTACTTTTTGCCTGCCAAAACCAGAACCAAGCATTTTCCATAGTCCTTCTAGTGCTGTTGACAAGGCCAATACCCACAAAGTGCAGTGACTTCAAACTTTTGATTAAGCTGTTCCAGATTTCGCATACAACTGTGCTTGATGAGAATATTAAACTGTAATTTTGACTTTGGCCGCTTAAACTGCAGAGCTCAAGCTGCCATTCCAGCATTTACCAGAGCCATTATTTTAGCTTGAAGGGGCTTGTAGCAAATTTGTATTTGGGGTATAAATCCCAAACCCAAGAATGCATTACAATAATTGCTGGACTCTGCAAATAAACAGCACTGCAAGATGGTAGTTATCTAAGGAGTATGAATGTCAAACTACAGTAGTTAGCTTATACTGGTCAAGTTTCCAAGCTGGAAAAGGTTAGAGGCAACAACTCTCAGCATTCTGTAACCATTTTTGATAGAGCAACCCACAACGTTGCTGCTGCTCACTGGAGGTCGCAGACATGCACAGAGTTGGCTGAAGGACTGGAGAGGTGATGTAACTCAATTCAGTGGAGACACACCAGCGTTTCAGAAGACAGGGAAACCACATCCCAACAGCAAAAACTACAGACTCTGGTGCTAAAATTTGGTTGGAGAAAAAAAAAAAGCAAAGTAAGGATCCTAGTCTTGTGACAGTCAAAAACTAAATGGCCCCAACTGGGGGTAGCAAGCTGGAACATTTATTGAATACATCCGTGACAATATATAGAACTACCTGCCCACTCATCCCCTCATGTCCGATTCCAACACAGTCTTTTACCTAAGGTAGTTTTAGCTGTGAAAAAAACCTGAACAGATAACATTTTTGCACTGAGATTATTAACAGCAGAAGCAAACAGATACATACATTATCTTATTAAAATTAAGTGTCTGTGATTCCTGGGGCCAAATAGTCTGTTTGCAGGCAGAAAATCTCATTTCTAATCAAGCTACTTGAATAAATACCTTAACACTGCCAGATAAATTTAAGAATAAGGAAAAACACTAAATCTTAAAGAGAGTCATCTCTTTAAAATATTAAAAATAAAATAGAATATTAAAAAGAACATCTACAGGATTGCCAGATTACATGTTTGAAGTTAAAAAAAGCCACTCAGAACATCCTTAAAGTAGATTCAAGTCAGCACAGCAGTTAGGGGTGCAACCTTAGAATATTTTATGGATGGCATATGGACTGAGAGATTAGAAATAACAAGAGTTCATGTAATAACCAGTAAGTACTGTCTTTACTGCACAGTGAACAAGATTGGCTTATACCAGGGAAGGAGGATCACAGCATTTCCTCTCTAAACTACCACCCTGTCCATGTCCAGGTACTTCAGAGAGGGACCAGGCTAAAGGAGCTTCTAACTATAAATCCAGGGGTTCAAAGGGGAACTGGACTAGATGCTCTTCCAGAGGTCCTTTCCAACACAAACTACTCTATGATTCAACCTAAATGATTCAAATTGTTCATAAGTTTGACAAAAATAATTATCGAGGTGGTCAAAAAATTCCAGTGGCCTAAATAAGTGCAAATAAGCACTGCCATGACAAGTAGCATTTACTTTTGGCGCACTTGAAATAACATACATGGCGTGAAAACAATACTAACAAAATCAACCAAGCTACCTACGCAAACATCTGTGCCTTCTATTTAAATAGTAAAAGACAAAACCGTATGAACTGGGCACCAGTCTAGGCAGTCTACTGGAAATTTCCACTGAATGTGTACACATGAAAATAGCCAGAATTTCAGAATGGAGGGCAGGGGAGAACGGTGGGGGAGAATGATGACCCATGACCAAGGAGAGATGAACTCCAGCTGAAACCCTGTCTTCTCTTTGCTCAGCACAGTGATCCCAAAAAGCCCACCCAGCAAAGCTGGTCCTCCCTGTCCCTTGTTAAAGCTCCTCAGAACCTGAAACAATCCTGCAGTTTCAGTGCTTTGGGATGAAGCCCCCAAGTAATGCAGCCCCTCTTCATATTTCTGCCTGTTCCAAACAACAGAGGTATTTTCTGTAACAACAGCTAAACTCAATTATTTCCTCATCTTCTGCCATTGCCTGGACACTGTTAGTGCCTCACATATTCCTGACATTTTCTTCTGTCTCACTCCCTTCTCATTTCAAGTCCTTGTCCTTCATGCTGCCTTGCTGTCATTTATCCCACTTCCCGGCCCTTAAGTGTTCCTTTGCACACCTCATCCTCTCCAGCTCCCTATGCACAGAAGGCTCAGTTTGTTCCCTCATTTTTGTCCTCCTTATATCACATAGAGCAGTTATCTAAAGCTCTTTGAAGAGCTGACTGTCTCTCTGTATCCAAGTATTTCATTACTGAAAATCCTCCTCTGCAGTCCCAAACCCACCTTTGTCTCCCAAGTGGATTTTCTGGTCCACATGGAACGAGCAAACCTACAAACAGTATTGGATTGACATAGCTGAGAGGGCGAAAGGGAAAAAATAAAAACAAATTAAAAAAAGCCCCTCGTATGAAATTGAAATTCATCTTTTTTTCCAAACTCAGTTCTGCTCTTCCAGCTGTAAATCATTACAAGATCAGAATTCTGTTACACAGTTTTCACATCACTTTTTATAGCTTAGCACTATTTTATATGACTTGCTCCATTAGTTCACAGTAACATGCACTTGTCCAAAACAGAAGTCTGCCAACGTGTACATAGTCGTTCTTAAATCTATGACTAAGAGAGTTTTTGAACAGGATTTTTCCACTGCTGTGCCTTTCAAAGCTCATGTTTTACTATGACAGGAATACAACATAAACCAGAAATGGAACAGGTGATTTTGATGTACATTTCCTACAGCCAGAGCAGTTAATAAAACAGATCTGAAACATATTTCATCATCTAACTGGAAGCTTTGCCAACACTGAAACTATAAAGAATATCTACATATTATTACAGAGGTAGTTTGACAACAAAAAGGGAAAGGCAATATATTTCACTTCCCAATATTCATAAACTTATCTTTAAAACTAAATCAGCTACATAAAAACTACTTTGAAACATTAATTTTGAAAAATTTATTTCTAGGAAAAAAAAAGGAAAAGGTTACAGAAACAATAAAATTAAAGAAACCTCAATGCAACTCTGCCTGGTGTCCGACCACACTAAAAAATTGTTTGAAACATGAAGTAAAACTAAACACATAGGCTGGTATCAGACAAAA
Organism: Grallaria varia; assembly: GCA_013396735.1. Taxonomy (NCBI): domain Eukaryota; kingdom Metazoa; phylum Chordata; class Aves; order Passeriformes; family Formicariidae; genus Grallaria; species Grallaria varia. The sequence goes on along the minus strand of VWZG01005391.1, from coordinate 1,299,413 downwards.
GTAAGAGCTGGTTGAAGAGCCAAACAGCAACTTCTGTCCTGTAAGAGACAGAGGGGCACCGGTCACACAAAATTACAGATAAATACTGCCATAGAATAATTCCTTCAAGAATTGTTGTACCTCCAAATTGAGGGGTTTTATTTAAGTCAACAAAATTCAGAAGAAATAAAATCCCAACTCCGATACTAAGTTTAATCAAACCCAAAACCTCCAGCAATTTTTATTTTAAATGACACCACAGAAGCCAAGGACCAAAATTTTAAAATTAAGTGAGCAGTTTGACTAAGAAAAGCCTTTATTAACAAATGCAATGGCATCTCAAACATTATAATGCACAGCTTTATTCCTAGTGTACATTAAGTATGACCTATTTAAAGAGCAAAAAGTTAATTTTCCTGACTTCCACACTCCCCAAGTCCTGAATGCCACAAAATATACCAAAAAAAGACAAAGATTAGATAAGTAGTTTCTAAGTGAGAGAGAACAGTCATTCAGAAGTGCTTTCAGTGGAACTGCTGTAACAATTCCTACATAGCAACGAATCCCCTCTGGAAGAATGTCAAGTTTACCAAATCACTATTGTGCTCAGAGCCCAAGCAGGGAGCCAGTCTGCTACACATTAGGGCTACAAAACTAACATGAATTTGACAGAATTCAGTACAGCAGAAAACCAAATGCAAAGCAAAGTGCACTTCATGTAGAAGAAACACCAAATTAAACGCCAAATCACTTCATTATCAATTTCTCTCCAGCAGTCCTGCTTTCAGCTTGAGAAACAAAAGGTAGCACCACAGTTTATCAACAAGAAAAAGACTTGTCCATGGGAAAAAAAAAAAATCACTAACATTTACCTAAAACCAGAAAGATGGGCAATAAAACCAGTTGCCATTGCTGTTTTCCCTTGTAGCTCCAACCAGCCTGAGAAGCAGCAGCCATGTTGGTCTCGATTTTCTGACTGAACAGAGACCTGAAGTTTTCATCGTTTATGAAACAGAAGGTTCTTTCAGCCCCATGCAAACATACTATTTAAAACAGTCAAATAGAAATGCAGCCACACAGCTGAAATGAAAAAAACACAGCAACCCCACTGTAGGTAACCTTATGCTGATGGGTCAAGAAAAACAAATGCGCATGTCAGGGAGCACAAAAAGTTATTTATCCCCTTCCACCTTCCCCCCACCCCCTTTCTGCTCCTACCAGGGCACTAACAAGGCTGCCTAGTACAGCGCTGAACACTCAGGCTTCTCAAAGCCTGGTGATGAATATGGACTTCATACACTCCTGGAATCATTAAGTTGGAAGAGACCTTGAAGATGAAGTCCAGCCATTAACTCAGCACCTCCACGTTCACCACTAAAACACATCCCCAGGTGCCACATCCACACAGCCTTCCTCATATCCAATCCAAACCTTCCCTGGCAAAACTTAAGGCAATTTGCTCTTGTCCTGTCTCTTGATACCTGGGAGAAGAGACCAACTCCCGCCTGGTACAACCTCCTTCCAGGTAGCTGAAGAGAGAGAAGGTCCCTCCAAGCCTCCTTTTCTCCAGGTTCAACACCCCCAGCTTCCAGCTGCTCTTCTAGCTGCTCTCCCCCTGAAAACAATGGAAGCTAGAAAAGGAGAAATGTAGGGAAGAACAACCAGAAAGAAGCAGGAATGCAGGAATGCTTCAAAACAATTGAGATGAGGGAAAGAGGTGAAGATGTGTGCAGCAAGAAAAACAATCTGGCAAAAGGAGACAAGGCACACGTGGGCTGAAGAGCAGACGGTGCAGCATCAAAGGGACACACTGCCAGTGGAGAGCAGAAGCAGCCTGAGCACAGCCCTGCTGAGCTCCGACATCCTGCCATCCTGGGTCTGATCCCTGTCTCCCCAGGTCTCATCCCGCTGTCCCTGAGCAGCACATCCACAGAGGCAGTTTTAGAGCTCTGCTTTGGATTAAAAATACACACTTGGACATCAGTGAAGTTCAAATGCGCCTGTGTGACACACAATCCACCTTTCTCATTTTCTTCTTTTGTGCAGCTAAATAAAGGCTTTGACAGCCTCAAAGGTAAGATCCCTAATAACAGTGAGGGCCTTCATCCATAATGCATAACACCACAGTCACTAATATGCTGTATTTGAATGCTGAGTAATCACAAAAATAAAAAAGGCTCATTAGCCTTACACTGGTCAAAGTATCAAGCACTATTAAGAAAAATAACCATAAAAATCTTTTAAAATGCTTTCTAAGCCTGTGAACATAAGCTTCTAAGCTTCAGATTTTATATTTACACAAAATATAAATGGAGGTACTAAACTCTTACTTTTAAATTTTCACTGGCCTTTATTTATTAAGAATGTGTAACTTAATTAAATTGTCCAGTAATTTTTATTTTAAATCAAACCTCTTGCCCTAGAGAGTCTGATGAGAATTGTTTTTAATATAAAACCTGTCCATACTGAACTTACAAAGAAGTGACAGTCCGCAGTGTCTTGGCAGTCTCTATCCCTTAACCATGTCTGAACCTACTTCTTTCACCACATCCCTTCTTCCCCAAGCAGGGAAAACCCCCTTCCCTGTTCTCCTCTTCTGCTGTGTGTCCTGTGGCCCCTCGAGCACAGATTTATTCCCCGTGGGCAGCTCCCTGTGCAACCAGAGCCCTTTCTGCTGCAGAGCAGGCTCTGAGCTTCGAGGTTTTCTTCCCACAGTGCTGCTAAATTCTCTGAGCACGACTACAAAGAAAAAAAAGAGTAAAGGGAGGCATTGGGAGGGTGGGTAACAGAAAGAAAAACAGTGGGGGGCAGAGGGACACGCACACCTAAATTTAACCTAGAAAAGCAACAACAAAATGCTCTGTCTTGACAACCCCCGACAAGATAAAGAAGGCTCCTTGGAGTGTTAGGTTAAAGCATTGTGGAGAAATTACAATTGTGTGCGTTTCAAGGTGACAAGGCACAGCCTCAGACTGCAGCTGTACCAGGGTAAAAGCACTCCCTCCTTACACACTTGAAATGTTACCAACCCAATGCCCTGAAAATGGATGATTCAAATACAAATTCATCAACCTCAGTACAGAATTGGGCAGGGACTTCCAACCTCACAGTCAAATGGGAGCAAACAGAAAGCAGGGAACTACAGATCCCTTATTCTGAGTTTCCAACAGTTTGCAAACACTCAGCACTAGAGGTGAGTTATTGACTGAGACATGCTGAGGCACATACACCTATTTGACCCATTCAGTTTCTGGATTGCTGCTGCTGTTCTTTCTTCTATAAGGGAAATCATAATAACTTAGAGACTTTTCAAGGAGTCTGTTAACTCACAGCACAATCCTCTTGCCAGCCCCCTGTGTGTCAACTTCTAAGACAGACTCAAAAATATTCACAAAGAATATTTAAGTGTCATAGCCAAGCAGCAGATATCATTGCATAAACACTCTTTTCAAGCCAGTGCTTCTAATCAAAAGTGCTGCTGAATGCTTGCTAGGGCAGCCTTGGATACCTGCATTCCACACTGCAGAACCACAGAGTGCTGCCATAGCCTTCAGGACAGCACATTTTGACACCAGAAGACCCACTAGAATGGTCCTATCCATCCTATGAAGTAAACATTAACATAGTCCCTTCCTAACAGCAACAGTAGCAATTACTTTTGAAGACCAGGAGGAATCCTGCAGCAGTCTTGTGAAACAGAACACGTTTTGAATTCTTACGTATAAACTTCAACCTGTCAAGAGAAATTAACTATATTCACAAAGTTGGTGAGAGTAAAGTGTCCATTTTGGTGCACTGCTCTTTGCAGGGTAAATTTCTGCATGACTGGAGTCAATATTAGAAAAATGCTGCTTTTAAAATTCTGTTAAGCGCTATGTTTGTATTTCCTCATACTTCTTAAACTACATCTTCTGTTTCAAAGCAACAACACAGAAGTTACAGTCTCGTTTCTTCCCTACATTACTTCTTGTGATTTAATAAAGACAAGAGGTGGATTTCCCATTCCTTTCACCCTTGCAGACTCAGCCACCACAGAGCACCAGGTCCCTTGCTGTCCCTCATCCACCTGGAGAACCCAGCTACAGTCAGTCTTCACCCTGAAACATGCTGGAGATTGGGAGCAGGGCAGCCAACACAAGGATCCACTCTTCTCCAACTGGAGAAATACTCATGGGCAATCTGAATTCAGATTTAGGATAAACAGATATTCTTCACAGACAAAGAACTTCAGCATTGTCCCACCTGTTCTTCAGCAGAAAAACATTCTGTGGTGGGCAGAGGGGAGCCAGCAGGGTTCCACATGGCCCTCTGGAGCAAGCACATTGCTGCTGGGCCAATGCTCCTCAGCTCCAGCATTAAGTCATCATCATCAAGCTGACTGCTAGAAAACATCAGCCCATGCCACATTTGCTGTCAGTAAATACTTAGAAATAAAAGCATCTCAGCTGTCTTTTAAAGACCGTCAAGGACATCATTAGAGGAAAAATCACAGCAGACAACACAACTAAGCACCAGCTACAGCTGCTCACTATTATTCAGCTCACAGTGAAAAAAATAAACAATAAAACAAATGTTCTCTTTTGGTTTGCCTGCTAGTGTTTAATTTGTAACCCGAGGAAAACCACTTATCCAAGGCTGAGATGGACATATCACAGAATCACACAATATTCTGAGTTGGAAGGGATCCACATGGATCATTCGTGAATGGCCCATATGGGGTTTAAACTCACAACCTGGGCACTATTAGCACCAAACTCTAATTAACTGAGCTAATCTCAGAGTACATCTACTGGAAATAAGAAATCTAAAGAAACACTACCAAAAGTTTTCCCTTTTCCACTATTTTTTTCCTAGTTCCTTAATCCTGGATTTTTTTTTTCAATTACTTCTTTGTACTTTCCCCTCTACAAGTCGGAGCTACATTTAATTATTGAATAAAAATGCTGGTTTCTCTATTTGAAGCGTAGGAAGTGTAAGTTTTTTGAAGCACCCTGTATATCACAGTTTACTGACAGAAAATGGGAACTCGGGGGATTGGAGGTTGCAAACACACCTCAGCTAATCTAGTGGAAGTCAGACCTGCCTGAGGGGGAATGAGTGAGAGCACTGAAGTATTTGGGGTTTTAATGTGCATGTTTGGGAGAAAATCATATATATTAGGATACCAGGAAGAAAACTAAGGACTTCACAATGCTCTCCTGCCGTGTCCAAGCAAAACTGAGCGCTACACATACAAACCCAGTATGAGCTTTCTCACCACAGTCCCTTCTTTCTCCCCAGCACAATCATAATGTGATTGTACTACAACTTAGTGCATCTTACCTTTTCTAATCTATATTGATGTAATTTTCTCACAAGAAATCCAACCAAAAGCTTATTCTTCAGTCTAATGCTAGCTGAGTTTTCAGCCTTCTTTGTTTTCAGATCTCTACAGTTTCCTACTGCAGACGCAAATTTCCCTATGGACAACTGAGAACTACAATAAATCATCTGCGTTTCTTAGCTGTTTTCCACAGACTTGGACAGAAACTTCCACCCCTGACTGTTTTCTGGCTCACAACTTGTGAACTTCTTTAAAGCTTTTCCTCATTTTGGGACAACTGCCTTGACCACAGAGCCACAGCTAGCAGGTACTGACCCAGGGCCTTATTCCATACTGACTCAGGGAAAAAAAGGCCAGATTGCCTTGTCTGTGTATTCATGTTCAAAGATAAATAGAGAACTATATACAATCACCATGTCTGGAAGCTTACCAGCTTTAAACAACTCACACCAGCACTGCAGAGAACAAGATTCCTATTTCCAGCTGCATTAGCTGCATGCTTTGCTGATTTTTTTACAAGGTCCAAATTGCACTTACACAAGGAAAAGAAATATGTTAAGAAAATCCTTTTTGCACCAAACACAACGTGGCAGGCCTTGTACTATTGTGTTTGAGACCTAATTTAAGCAGATACATTAAATTATACAATGGGTGCTTGCATTTATTAAGTCCAGATGTGGCTCTGAAATGAGCTTTATAGTTTTAGAGGTTCTCCTCCACTGTTTTTCACTGGACAATTCAGAAGGGCATATGGCACTACTTAAATAGCTTCCAGGATTTTCAGCCTGACAGCAATAACACAGCAATGCTGACAGCAAATCTGAGTCTTTTCAAGCTCCAGAGTTGACAATCATTTTCCACTTCTCCTCCCAAAGTGAAAAATTACTCTCTGTAATTTCTAATATCCTAGTTTTCTACTACACTGAAACTCTACAATGTTCAACATGGAAAAGATTTATACTTTCATCAAATAAATATGCTACCTTCTTTAAAATAAATATACATGCATAGTAGAGCTTCCCTTTCCAGCTTGTTGCTAATTACCTCACTGCTTGGCTCAGCAGTCTGTCTGAAGGGGCTGGGGGAGGTTCCTACTAGACATGGAGACAAGCAGACAGATTTCCTGCTCTATAAACACATCACTCAAGTCAGATCTTGCTCCTGGTTATTTAGGGATAAGCTGCAAAAGAAGCCCCATCACTGCTCATGCTGAGGGAGTCACGTTGGTCCCTTGCCCACCACAGGCTCAGTGGGGCTCACGAATGAGAAGGGGAAAAAACACCACAAACCACAATGCTCTGAATGAAGTCCCTCCTATCACTGGGTCCACAGAGCTGCCACATCTCCTCAGTTGTGAGATGAGTTCAACTACATCAAATCAGTGTCTTGGGGGCCACCAAACAAGGCTTAAATAGACAAAGGCTAAAGGGGGGGCGGGAGTATGGTCTGAGTGCATGACTTTTATAAATACAGCAGATCAACCAATTGCCACTTATCTAACAGGATTCATGAGCACTACCGTAAGATTTTAAAGCTCTGTCCTGCTTCTGTCTACACAACTCAGCAACTGCTAAATGAGCTAATCCAGCTGAATTGTCCTGGAACGGATTTCCAAAACAGCTTTTATCAGCTGTGTTCAGAAACTGTTGGCAACTCTTCCCATTTGCAAAGTATTGTCTCAAAATAAAGATCAACATGAAAAGGTAGCTGCTGTATACTGATATATACTGAATGCCACTGCCATCCTTTGCTGCGAGGAGGGAACCTTTGCTTTTTCCTTTAGTTCTATATGATTTTTTTTAATGTCCTGTATGATTCTCACAAATACTGGAGCGGGAAGCTGTACAGCAGTGATTGCAACACGACTGAAAAAAAGATGCTTGGCGGCTTTCACATGCAAACTGAACACCAACAAAGCAGCCAAGTACACCAAGTGTTCAGCACAGCAGAAGAAAACATGGCAAAAAGTATTTTCTCAGGAACATGGACTACAAATCCTCTGGCTTCAGCGATCCTTTCATCTACAGCAGCTGAGTATGACACAAAATCATGCAGAGTCCAAGACAGTTCAACAGTTGCTCCTGCTCTGTTTCCCAGCAATCTGTTGCTAACACTTTGTATCTTCCACACGGGCTCTCTGCAGCTGAAACCATCATGCTCCCTACACTCAGTCTGCACGGAATTCATTCAGCTCTCATTCCTCAAATGGATACGAGGGGGAAGCGTGCACTACTGTTTTCTATCATCCTAGATAAAATGGGGTTTCACCCTTTGAAAGACCAAATAACAGGAGCATGTAGTCATCTGCAGCTTCAGGTGTACGTCATTGCCTCTCTTCCCTAGGATTCTCCTGAGACAGCATCCCAAAATACTCAGAATATCTTTTGACATTCAAGTCAACTGTTACTAGGGCATGGACTAGAATATCCAGCTATTGAAATAGAAATCACAGAATACACAGGTAAAACAATGCAGTAAAAGGACACCTCTGCTCTGGCCACTACACCTTTACAAGCTTTGCTCCCCTGCTGTCAAAACACCAAGTCAGCAGCTTTTGGGTCTGCAACAGCTCCCTGGGAAAGGCATTTTCCTGTCACCTCTCCTGAGCTGCTTCCTGCACCTCTCAGCAGTGTCTCTGCCTGCACACCTGGGTCAGAGGCAGTGATCTCTCTCCATCACCCAAGGGGCTGCCCCCCAAAGGCAGGGAAACCCACTGTGTCTGCAGCTCAGCCACAGCCCCTGTGAAGGCACAGGGCACAAACTGTTTAATATGTTAATGTCATCAGTCAGACACAATCCACAGACATCTGGCACTTCTCTGTAGCAGTGTCCTTCCAAGATAAAAAGCCTTACAAATTCAAATCAATATTTTCAGTACTGCATTAAATTAGCACTTCTCTGTTGCACATCTAATCCCAACTGTTTTCTGTCCACAAACTGACCTGCTCAGGGAAGTGATCTCAACACCATATGCCACTGCTTACCCAAGCCAAGCCAGCTCCCTTGTTTGTCCTTGTCAGCACCAGGGCACAGAAAGCTGCCATGGATTTGATAGCAGCAAACCCTGAAACAACATATTTAATACGAAGAACCTGACAGATTTTTGTGCTAGGAAAGCCTGCCATGACAGACCTAGTCATTAATCTCAGAAATTCAGACCAGTAGTGTCTGGATCAGAGAATTATTAGTATCTTTAGGACTCTTGCCACAAAACAGCTTAGGGCAAGACAGTGAATCTTATTTCTTGTCTTCATTCAGTATTAATGTGCATAGTTGGTAAACCCAAAATTACATCACATACGTTTCCAGCTCTTTTAATCCAACCATCTCACAAAAATCATAGAGAGATCACTTCCACTTTCCAAGACTTCATATTTCACTGCAGCAAGTCCACAAAAGCCCCACTCTCTTCAATACTAACTACTTAGACCCTGTCTCATTTAAACTAAGCCACAATGCCATTTAGTATGTGCAAGTACTGCTTTTTTCTCACTGAGTGAGGTTTGAAAAGTTAAAAGGGAAGTAACTTTAAGAACAATAACTACTCTTATATTTTAAAAAAAGGCAAAAAAAAACTGCCCGTAGTCATTAAAATCTTCAAAATCAGTAGAGTTTAAGAAACCTTATTAACCACAGAAACTCCACAAGCCCAGGAACACATAATAAATTTTTCAAAAATCTTCACAAATGATGAGACACTCTGGATTGAGCGAATCCCTGTATCACCTCAGCAATGAAAACCCAGCAAAAGCACAGATAAAAGAACAAAACTGCCTGAAAGATAACTCGCAAGAGAAAATTTAAAAGGACTTAGAAGAAACATGAACAACAACTATGTGAAGAATAGTAAGCATCTCTGTTTCAGATACACACAGGCAAACTAGCACATCCATAAACCCGATGGTTTTCAACTCAATTTGCAGCAGCACAGTGGGGATTAAGGCCAGAACAAAGCACAGCTCAGAAAAACAAACCTATCGTCAAAAAAAAAAGTTTAAGTAGTCCTCTCTGCTTTATTGAAGGCTGCACATGGCCTAGAAACAGGGCAAACGTGACTGCACTATACCCACTGACGTTAAGGTAATTTTCCTGGTACTGTCCAATTGAAACTGCTCACTGAACGAGGAGAGAAGGGAGATTTGGGTCAAAACATCCTCTGATGAAGATGCAGAACACAAATCTCAAACAAAGGACAGCAAATGATTAATGTATGATGAATCCATTTGCAATTAATAGATCGTTGTCCTAAAAGCTTTGATAAAATTAAAGTAAGAGGGATAAAGGCAATAAAGGATGAATTGACCGTGAATTCTCAGAAAACTGGTCTCACACCAGAGCGGTCAACAAAAGATTAACAAAGAGCTCATACTAGAACAAAGAGGGTGAGGAGACTGCCTCTGCCTTCTTAGCACAAGACATCCAGGTTTTCTTTTGATGTCATCGCCTCTGTAACACAAGGGAAGGCAGCCCTGCAGCAAAGCCCATCTCCCAGAGAGCCCTGGCAGCCAGAGGCTGTGGCCACTGGACCCTACACTGAAATCTGCTCTCCTGAAAACCCCGGGTAAGGGCCAGAATACAAACCCCACACGGAGGGGCCAAGTTCTTCTGAAAACTGAGGCTTTATGTTGTGCAGATTTTATCTGCGTGAACTAACCCTGAATTACCCAATATTTATAAAGAATGCAACAGATGCATATTAGAAAGAAAACTCTCTCTTTGCTGTTCCTACAAACAAAATAGGGTGACTGCCTGAATTTAGAAGCAATGTTTCAGTTGTAAAAACACAGTTTAGCTCAGCATACAACTAATGTATGGAAAAACACCAGGAGCAATTTTTTTGTCTTAAAAAAGAGACACACGTGCCATTCCAAACGACGCCTGCAGTGACCTGGAAAGCAGCCTGACTCAGCATGAGAGGGCTGTGAAAAACGAAGGGCAGAGAAGTGGCTTAAGGACAACACAGAATAAATCAATCACCTGACCTGCTGCTACAGAATCAGCCCTACAGTAACCTTCAAACATGTGGTTTAAGAGTTCATATTAATACAATTTAAATACAGTTCAACTATCATGGATGAAGTCACAGTATATATTTAAAGTAGAATTATGAAATTCTGTAGCCTGACATGTAACTTCTACCAGTCAAAGCCTGTCTCAAGTAACTTAATGTGACCTATATTTAAAGCAGGTATTTTGAAATGATTGCTCTGGTTTTGTGGGAGAAAGCAAGACTGTCTGATAGTATCATTCCCATGTACTCACCATGTCTCCTCTTCCTTCAAGGGTTCATTTCTGGACTGGTGCATCATACAACCACTTTTGAGAATCACAAAAAAGTTATTTAAATCCCAACTTACAACATAAAAAACATCTTTAACAAAAATCTCTATTTACAGTTAGTTCTTTTCACTCGCTACTAAAATGTACAAAGCCTTGGATATGTTATTTATGGGTCATTTTTCCCTTTAATCTTAAATTCAGATTAAATTAGTACTTTCAAAAAACCCGAAGAGATTTCTCTTGAGTAGAAAATGCCATGCTTATAGGCTTGAAGGCAAAATTCATGAAGGGAGATATCTGGGCTTGTTTAATTTCATATGCTGGTAACACATGACAAGAACAAGTTCTCTACATCAAGAATTCTAAAACTGCGGATTTTTAAATATAGTATATGGCAAGATGCAATACTCTTTTTACCCTCCCATAAAGAAATTACAGTTTTAAAATATGAAACATGAGTCATTACTGTTTCTTGGTACAAAACAGCAAGTGATGGTAAAGAATGCACCTTAGAGAGATGGTAAGGACACATATCCTGCCTAGAGACAGCCAGGAGGTTACATTCTTGTTTCACTGAATACCTTGGGGTTTCCCCCCTTCTCTCCCCTTCTCCTTCAGAAATTTTGTTCTGGAAAAACCCACCTCAGCCAGCTTTTCCACAGGCTTGGCATGTGGCAGCTGCCCTCACACCCCAGCAGTCTCTGCGGGGATGGGGATGGCTCTGCAGCATGGCAGCTCCAGCTGCCCGCGCTGGGGGAGCACATCCTGCCCTGCAATGGAAAGGCTGAGCAGGGATGGGGCACCCCCTCTGCCCCCACCTGCACGTCCCTGTGAGCCACTGGCGCTGGACCACCCGAGCACCCACAGCCCCACGGGCTGTGTCGCAGCAGGAGCTGAAGGAAACCACCGTGAGGGTACCAGGCTGAGCCCCAAACACTTCAGTGCCGCATGTGGTGCCCACACCAGCCTCGTAAAATAAGAGCTGCCTGCAGCACTCAAGCCAATTAAATAAAACTCGACTGCTTTCCCAAGTGGAGAATCTCAGAGTTGTGTTTCCAGTGAGTCATCTTTAAAACCAAAACCTCCCGTGCAAAATCAGATGACAGAAAGTGGAGGGAAATTATTACTGGAACAGCAAAATGTCATTTCCAGACATGCTGAAACACCAACATCCAAGCCTGAACAATCAAGGCAGAGAAAGCAATTAAAAAAAACCTCCAAAAACCACAAAATACCTCCTCACACTTTGCACAGGAACTAACACCCTGCTGGGGCAGAGGCTGACATCCTAAAAAGCAGTGGCAGATGCCAAAATACTTTTTATTGAAAGAGGGGCCTGAGCCACTGATGGAAGCATCAAAGTATTTAGGAAAACAAACTCCAGAGGAGAAGCTGCAGGACCTGCCCGAGAGGCGGGTGCCACACAATTGTGAAGAGCCTGGGACAGGCAGCTGAGAGCACAGGCTGTCACTGATGTCAGTCACGGGTTATACAGCTTGTAAAAAGAGATGCTTTCCCACTATAGTTTTAGCCTTCCTCTCTCAATTTTTACTTTCCATATACTTTCAGTAAGCGAAAACAAAAAATAAAAAAATCAAAGTAAAACAAAGGTATTTACTTCATTGCAAAAAATTAATTTACATGCCTTCAATTGCAAAGTAAAAAACATTCTCAAGCAAACTTTACAGAGATTACAGATGACATTTTAGCAGCTAGCTTTTAAATTGCATTTCAGTTTGGTTTATTCAAGTTAACTCAAAGATAAGTGGTTGAAATATCCTGAGGAGTCCCACCTTCAGGCTCCCACAGCCAGTCACGGATGTTCTAAGGTACTGGAAAGTCTGTGCTTGCCCAGTAATTGGTTTCTCATGTACTACACCAATCTTAAGGGGAAAAAGAAAGCAGCTCCTCAGGCATACTTGCAACCTCCTCTTCCTGAGCTGACCTAAGGACTAACCAATGCAATTAACACTGACAGGGTCCTAAATTCTGTCTCTTCCCCTTAGTGTGAGGCAGCAGGACCACAGCCAGATTCTGACACACCCCTTACAACACTCTTGAATCCAGCTGTGCTGCCATCCTCCATCCCTGAACTGCAGCAACTCCCCCAGCCACTGCATTTATGATCCCTTCGCACTGCTCTGGGCATTTTACACAGCACAGAGTAGGAAGAAAGACCTCAGCCACTGCAACCTTTTCTTTTGAAAAAAGAAGAATAAAGTATCCTTACTTGCACTCACTTTTTGTACAGGAGCAAACTGCCCATTTTTAGTCAACAGCATTACAGATAATATTTACAGAGACAAAAATACAGCCCACAGTCTTGCACAGGTCATTTTTCCACTCTGCAGTTTTTCTGACAAAGCAAAACACTGAAGACTTTAGATAAAAACAACATAATTCCATTTCAGAAGAGTATAGTGGACAAGTCTATCAAAATCAGCTCTCCTTTTGTCTCTAATGCTGAAGTTCTACATTGTCATAGAACCATGACCATTTACATAAACAAAGAGGGGAGAAATAAAACTGTGTGGAATGATGAATACTATAAGGAAAATACTTCTCCACTCTTTTCCATAGATCTGCCCCTGAACAAAAAACAAGAGGTGAACAATGACAATTTCCAGTAAAACTTTGAGCTGCCAGTGATATTTGAGTTGGAAGACAACCAGTCTCCCTGCCCACTGGGTTTCCCAAACAAAAACTCTCATTGATATAACTATCCATCAGAGACATCAGAGCATGTTTCTGGCCAGCAGTGGAACATTTTTTGAGTTTTAACTTTTAACACTGTCATTTTCCTATACTATTTAAAAATTCAATCCTGTAAAAATTTCGGTAGCAATTGCCATTCAAGCAAGTTTTCTTCTATTGCTGATCAGGTCCAGGTTTCACACTGTACAAAGTATCAACAGCCAAACTGAATTTGAGGGTGCATCAAAGTCCAGGTCACACAATTATATTAAAGATGCATAGAACTATTACAGCTTGTATATTTTCAGCAACTACTTTTAAAAAGTCCTCTATGTGCCTACTAGAAATGGGAACCAGACCTGGCAAAACTATGAATTAGGTATTAGAGTATTCCAGTAAACTTCCAAATGTGTCTCAAATGTATTTCTCCTATCATCCACAAGATATGTCCAGAAACAAAGCCTGATGCATTATTTCTCTAAATAAATACACATAGCTTGAAAACAGTTGGACTTCTTGAAGAAAGTTGCCTTTCCCTAACTGCTCCAAGTGAAATTCCCAGGGAGGCAGCCAGCCTGGCAGCCCAGGCACTGGGGACACAGAACACGAAAAGACCATTCACAGCCCCCGTGCCTCTTCCTCCTGTACAAGGACCTAAAGAGCAGAACTGGCCAAGTGCCCCATTGCCCAAAACGTACAGGACAGAGGACTCTGGCAGCAGGAAGGAAGGTGTCTTATGGGATCCAGAGCAACTACAACACCTGGAAGAATGACTATTACAGTTTAGAAAGAGTCCTTTCTCCAACTATGCAGCAAAGTGCTTACAGGTCTCCCTCTTCTCAGGATAAGGAGATGGAGCAGATTCAGCTGACATGTGACCCAGCAATCGAAGCCAGTACACAGTGTGTGACAAACGTGAACCCCCTGCTCCACGGAGCTGGCTGCTGCACCTCTGGTACACGGCTCTGCACACACAGGGCAGCTTCGGATCCGGGTCCTTGCCAGCTGCTCCACCTCCATCCACTGCAGCTGCTGGGGGCAGAAAATACATCCAGCACTCAGAGCTGTTGTTTGCTGTCAAGGGAGACTTCGAGGAAAACTTTCTCAGTGATTTATCCTGTAAGTTAAACTGTTAGCATGCACGTAAAGCACCAGCCTTGTGGTGAAAAAACAGCACAGGAAGTCAGACCAGTTTAGATCAGAACTCAGAAACCATAACAGAAGAGAAAGCAACCAAGAGCAAACAAACATCACAACAGGGGACACAGTTTTCTTTTAAACCTGGATCCATCCCCAGCCTATCAATACTGCAGATTCTGAAGTCTGATACCGGGTTTTTTTCCCCAGTGTTTTTCTCCTTTTGTCTAAACTCAGATGTGACAACTATTAGCTCTGAAACAATTGCCTCAGGGGTTTGTCTTACAGGGAAGGACAGACTTAGGTTAGGACTGCTGGCACAATAGCCTTGACCTCCACTTCACCGTGGCTGCAGAAATCACTGCACATAAAGCAGTTCTAGATCCTTCACGGCACAGTCTATTAACGTAAACCAGCATCCTTTGCTGCTTGACTGGGTGGCAAACTGCTGCAAGCAATTCCTGAACCTTCACAGCTCAAGCACAGGCCAGACTGTGATCGTGTCAGCCATCCCAGTGAGGACAGTCTGTAATACTGAGTCAGAACCTACGGAAGAATCAGCTGAACTTGGCCTTTGCTACTCCCTTCACTTCAGAGACAGCACAAGTCTGGCTTCAAATTGCCACAGTTCCACATGTGGACACAAGGGATAAAATATCAAGCATTTACAGGACTTACGCTCTGCCCTAAAGCAGAAGGGTGAAAAAGGAAGATACTCACCATTTGTATAATTATACATTTAGTGTCACTGTTTTATAAACAAATTTATCACAGAAAGGAAGAGACATTATTTCAATGTTCCCTGCTTAGAAAAGCAGTAGTGTGTTTTAAAATTACCAACCCTCCTCCACAAAGCTGTGCACTGCTTGCTAACAGAGAAGCACAATCTCACAACAGCATACAACATCTATTTCCACTCCAAGTGCTTCAGGAGGTAACTCCCTTCAAACAAACCAAAAAGTAAATCAGTGCCTTGGGCAATTTCCTGAATCTAAATGTATAAACGCCCATTTTCATTCCATGAACATAAATTATATTATCATGGAAAAGATCTCTAAGATCATCAGCTCCAACTGTTAACCCAGCACCACCATGTTCACCACTAAACCTTGTCCTCCAGTGCAACATCTACACATCTCTTAAATCCCCCCAGGGATGATGACTCACTCCACCACTGCCCTGACCAGCCTGTTCCAATGCATGACAACCCTTTCAGTGAAGGCATTTTTTTAATATTCAATCTAAACCTCCGCTGGCACAACTTGAGACTATTTCCTCTTGTCCTATCACTTGTTACCTGGGACAAGAGATTGGCCCCCACCCCACATAACCTGCTTTTGGGTAGTTGTAGAAAGTGATAACTTTCCCCTGAATCTCCTCTTCTACAGGCTAAACACCCCCAGCTCCCGCTGCTGCTCCTCATCAGACCTGTGTTCCAGACCCTTCCCCAGCTCTGTTGACATTCCCTGGACTCTCTAGAGCAGTTCAGCATCTGTCTTGTTGTGAGGGGCCTCAGCAGGATGCTCTGCCTAAGCAGAGGTAAAACACATTGAACTTTACCCTATTTGCAAAAGTTATCAGTGGTGGTTGGAGGAGGAGGAGTCACACTGCTTTTGAATTGAAGAACGCTGAGACCAACCTGACCCAACAAACCCAAAGTTATGCATTCTGAGGATGTGAAAAACAGTGTTTCCTGACAGAAACTGGCACTGGTGATAAAGAAAGAAACAAGTGAGAGCATTGATAACTTACCTAAAGTTGCTGAGCTACAGGTTGCTCAGCTGACACAGCCAGCCTAAAAGCACATGGTGACAGAAGAGAGCTTTGTCTTTGCTGTGGAGATGGTCTTTGTTCCCAGTTTGAACAAATTACTCTACAACCTGAAGCTGGTAGAAGTTACAGTACCAGCTACCTCTGTGTCCTGGCTCCTGCCAGACTGCATTGCTGTTCTCACTATGGAAAAGTTTCTCTATCAGTGTTGGTGTTGGCACTGAGCTCCACGATAGCTACTTGCAGTAGCTTATGTGCTCTTTAAAGCACCCCTCAAACATCTTTATCTCCTGGAATTCCTCTTCACAAATGTCATGTTCCAATAAAGTAGAAAATAATTTCCTCTTGAGATTAAATGTGATTCATTCTCTTCATCTCCAAATAAAACTCATTTTAGTTAACAATTCAGTTTCATGTTTCATCTGCAGTTCCTCTAGGACCTTCGCCCTATGCACAATTCATAACCAACCCTACAACATCAAGGGTAGAGCCATAAAGAGCCTAATGGGCAAAACAAGCTGCAGTGACACCCACTGGCTTGTGCCCACAGGAGGCTGAAAAAGTCACAGGTCCCTGTCTTTCATGCAGATGAGTTTAAACACACAAAAACAGCAGCAGAAAACCACAAAGTTTCTTTCATCTTCTCTCCCCCTTTCTTCTAAGTTGTCTATCATATGCAAAAGACACATTCAAAACCTAAAGCAATCTTTCGGATTTTGGGGTTTTTTCACACTGTGCAAAAAAAAGCATTAAAGTTTCCTAATGGGAGGGCACAAATAAGGAGAAGTTCCAACACTCAACCCTCACAGCAGCTTCCCCAATCCCATCTGGTCTGATGCAATGTAAAACAGGAATTGCAGCAGTTTTTACTCAAAGGAATTGCTGCAGTTTTTACTCCAATGCGGTTTGTCTACTTTCATGGAAAGATTCAATCACATTCAATTACTTAATTGCACTACAAAATGCAGGGGGTTTTTATTTTTTATAAGATAGCCTGGTTTGAGGTCTCGAGATTGCACAGATTCCTCTATGGCACACAAAACCATTTTTCTTACTTTTGAAAACAAATAAACAAAACTCCTCACAAACAAACCAAAACAAACCCCAAATATTTAAACACAGAAAGAATGCTTAAACAACATGTAATTATGGTCATTTTTCAACACACCTACAGATCACTACACATAGAAAACAAAAGGGGAGGACACTTACAGAACTGCAGACTGAGGCTCAGAAAGGCTAATAATGCTGCCAAGGCCAGCAAGAACAGAAAACGGTTTCGGAAAAGCATTATTATTCCTTCTGCTTTCTCTTCATGGTTTCATCTTCATATACCAATGGTTCCTGAAAACAACAAAACATTGGCAAATGTATTTCAGATGTGGAAGGATCAGCTACAGCAAAGAAAATTCAAACATCCTTTTGACAGTGTCAAGTTATTCCTTAAAGGCAAGAACAGAAGGCAATCCAAATCGGCAACAACAATATGCATAAGTTGTCTTCACCCTACTTATTAGATTAGATGTATTTCCACATGACAGAACTTTCTAGTAAATAAAAATTGCCATTTCCCATAAAAATGAAGTTTTCCCCTGCTAACACAGGGTTAAGACTCACATTCAAAATCCTTATTTAAGAGAAAAAAAGAGTAATAAAAAATATTAACACCACCACACATTAAATGGCAAAGTAATAAAAAGTCAGAACTCAAATAACTCATTGCAAAAGTGAAAATACAAAAAACCCCAAGCCCTCTCCTGAAAACATCCAAACAAGGAGCATGCACTGTTAGGAAAAAGCACACTTTTCCTTGAAAAATGACATTCTGAAGTGCACAGAATTTGCTGAAGTGCTCTGTTTTCACAGATGTACACATTCCTTTGGAAAACAGCTCTGTATAAGGGATGAGGGGGGGTTGTTCTCCCCCTACACACCTCTTTCTTTTTTTTTTTAAGCAACCAGCTGCTCTTATGTGCAGGAGATGCCTCTTCCTAGCACTGACAGCATGTTGCAGGAAATTGGTTAGTCTTGAAAGAAATCTTCTGAGATTCCCAGATCCTTTGAATGGAGCTCTGTTTATTACAGAACATTCAAACATGTTGACAGAAAATAGCTTTTTTTCCCCCACCAATGTTTCTTTTTGTCCCAGCACTTATTTCCTCACAGAAAGAGTCGTCCCTTCCTTCTTTTGAGAACGATGAGGCCTACACACCCATGCAATTAATACATATTTCTTTGCCAAAACTCTTCTGCACTCCAAAAAATAACCCACTTAGTGAGATTTTAATTTCTACCTGAGTGCTGATAAAATGATAACCTCAAAATTCTGATTTTTCTCACCCACCCAACCCCCATTAATTTTCTTACTAGTGTTTGAAAAGGTCTTGGGAATCACTGAACTTATTTTATCTATTGTGGTTGGTCTTGAAAAGAGTTGTGGGATCTATGATGTGGCCCAAGGGGACTTTCATAGTACAAAGCAATGGGACCCAAGAGCACTAGTGGTGATCTTACAGAAGTGAACGCAGTGGGGTTTGCAGTAAGTGAAATCCATTATGCATGTACATTTAGCAGGATTGAGGTCTTTCCATCTCATTTTACTTGGAGAGCTACATTTACAGCTTTTGGAAACTGTAGAAAAATGGAAAGATCTGGAGACGCTGAGAAGCAAAAAAACAGAGTCATTACAGTATTTTTCCCAAATGCCAACAGCACCATAAATGGCATGTGTAAGCAGTAATAAAGTTAAGGGGGGGGAAAAAGAGAGAGAGAAAGAACAATTTTAACAGTCTCAATTTAACAAAATCATAGCTCATCCTGGAACATCTTAGTGGAAGGTATGCAGAAACAAAACTGAACTACAGCACTGCAACTCAACAAAGCTGTGAAGGATAGAAGGTAAAAGGATTAGTGTATACAAAACACCAGGAGAGAATAAAGCAGTTCAACCCAACAGATGGAAGAACAGAAGGGGAACCACAGGAAAAAGTAAAAATAGAATTAGCAAGGAGGAGAAGGTAAAATCTATTAAAAAGCTCTCAGGAACAAGAGGTCTTGTGCACAGTCTGCACTCATTAATAACATTTTTGCATAAAATAAAGTTGGCATAAAAAAAGGAAAAATTACAAGACTGGAAAATAGATCATACACACCTCATAACAGCAAAATAAGCTTAATTAGCTTTAAGCCTTAATTGCAAGATCAGAAGTTTCAAAACATTGAGTTTGAAATGCATCATTCAAGAAATTATAAACAAGGTGGAAAGATTTTTCTTTGAAATACACTTTGGCTTGCTAACAAATTACAAGTTGCTGCGTTGCAACTTATGAGGAATAGGAACAGCTCCCGCTGAGCAGTTGTTAATTAAAAGCCTGTCAATACAACTTGTCATCAGCTCCTTCTTGGTAACCAGCTGCTGGGAATCAGGTAAACATTTGTGAGCCCCAATACCGCAGCCCCTATTCCTCTGTGGGCACACCAGGGGCTCCCAGGCAAAAGCAGCTCTTGGCCAGCATGCAGTGAACGAAGGCAGTCCAGTAAGTATTGTGAGCACTCACTGAAGCGAGCTAAAAGAGATAAAACCAAGCTGGAGGGTGAAAAAACAAAAGCAAACCAACCTTACCTTCCCACAAACCTATTTTAACGTGCAGATGAAACAAAAAAGCAAACTGCACAGCAAAGCACATTTTGGGTCTTCAGGATGTACTACCAGGTAGCAAGAGGTCATGTTGGTATTTATCTCTTGGCTGTTGGCACAGGCTGGAGTGCGGGTCATGCCCCTCCTCGGCATCTCCCCCCTCCACCGTGAGCTCCCAGCACCCAAAGGTCAGTTCTATCAGCTGTCAGCACTGCCTCCATAGTCTCCAGGAAGGGGCCTTGGCTCTGTGCCTGGGACACAGGGCAGTACTGACCCCACTCCCAGGACAGTGAGAACCACACGGCTGCAGTCGAGGTGGAACCAGTGGAACCAGGAGCAGCTCCTGACGTGTGCCCAAAATGCGGTGATTTATACTTGTCCCTGAGACAGGGATTGCACATCAGGGAAAATTTCTTTACAGAAAGGGCTGCCAAGTACAGGAACAGACTGCCCAGGGCAGCAGTGGAATCACCACCTCCAGAGGGATTTAACATGCACATAGATGTAGCACTTGGAGACAGGGTTTAGTGGTGGGCTTGGCAGTGCAGGGGGAACAGTTGGACCTGATTGCAAAGGTCTTCTACAACATAAACAATTTTACAATTCTGTTTCTATGAATGCTGGACTTGATAAAAACAACCGACAAACTCCAAACATTCCAGTGACATGAATTATAAGTGTGACACACTTAAGCAGGCTAGATATTCATAAGGATAGTCATGCAGGTAAGTAAAGGACTACTTCTGAGTCACCTTTTGCAGCACACCTACCTACCTACCCACCCAGAGAATTTAACTTTTTCTTTTATACACAATCCAAAACCTCAGCTCATCAAAACATGCCAGAATGACTCACAGGATCTAGAGCACTCTCAGCTCTTACCTAATCTCACACACGTGCCAGTGTAAGGTGCTAAGCTGCTGCATGCTCACACAAAGGTAAAAAATGATTGAAGGCCAGGCCAGGGAGTCAGGAGACAGGGCCATGTCCCTGGAAAAGACTCCCTAGAAATGCCCGGGTGAGGCAGAGCAGCTGCCAGCACTAACCTACTTTCTGTGCAGCACTCATAGGGCACTGCCAGCCAGTGCTTCACACAGAGCCCCCCCCCCGGCACCTCCTTCTCCTGAGCAAAATAGGGAGAAGGCATTTTTTGCAGGGCGGACTAGCTAAACTATTTATTTTGATTATTTTAAGTCAGGCCCTGAGAAAAACTTGACATCAATGCTTTCAAAGCACTTGTGAGGTTAGACGGGACACTGAACCACCACTGCCAAACTTCTGTGCCAGTTGAGCGATACTGTTGCATCCTCTAAATCACCAGTATCCATCTATAATACAAATCTACCCTCCACCATGAAGCGTAACCACAGAATTATACTGACTCACCACGACAGCTCACATGAATCTACTTGATTAAAATAGCATGTCTCCATAAATAATCAATAGTACTCCTCAAAGTCTGCCTCAATAAAATTA
Source organism: Grallaria varia (assembly GCA_013396735.1). Lineage (NCBI taxonomy): Eukaryota > Metazoa > Chordata > Aves > Passeriformes > Formicariidae > Grallaria > Grallaria varia. Next base: position 1,278,117 of record VWZG01005391.1, on the reverse strand, counting down.
CTGAATTTATCTGATGTGGTATATCAAAATGACATTGTCTACTGAAACACAAGTGAGCAAAAATGGTCACAATGGAACAGCAAAGAGAAATGGTGATTTTGCCCCAATAAAAAAAGGTAGTGCTCAGTCTGTACTTAACTATAGACCTAAGGCAGAGCTTTATTTTGCAGCAAGCTTATGGACTGCAGGAGGGAGGGAAAAAAAAAGGCTACAGACAACATAAGGTTGATTTGACTAACATTCATAGGTAGTTTTAGAAAAGGTCATGGAATAAGTGGGTCAGGGACACACTTACTAGTCTGATGTCTCTTCACTGCAGAAGAGAGTTTTTAATTATAACAACTTTTAATCTTTTATTTTTCATCTACATCAGTAGGCTTATTTTCTGACAGCATGTTTTGCAGACATCTGAAATGAAGGTGAAAGCTCCTGATACAATTATAATGCAAATTTCTGCCTTGGTTTTCACTTTAACTCGTGATGCTCCATCAATTGTTCCCCAGCCACTGCACAGCAGCCAACCAGGCAGTACATTTTTCATCTACTAAAACCCCACAAGTCCAGCACCCAGACCACTCCAGACAGTGAGGAACCTCAGTCTTGCACTGGCAACTGCTGTGTCAGTAAGTAGCACAAGCCAAACCTTTTCTTTGGTGCTTCAAGGGATTTGCTTTTTTTCCTGCAGGAATGAAAAGCAGTGGCTGGGACTTTCTGGTAGTGACCAAATCGACCAGTGCTACAAAGATCTGTGGCAAGCACCAGACAGAGTGGAAATGGGAACACTCAGCAGAAGCAATTCTCTGGTCAGTACGACCTGCTTAGCTACTCATGCTTGTAATTGTCACAGCAAAGGAAACTTTTCACAAAACCCCCACAGCCAACTGTGACAGCAGCAATTTAAGCTGGACATGGGATCCCTGCAGCACTGCAGGTGCATTTTGCACAGCACCACAAAGTAACACAGCCAGCATCTGCGATCTTCTTAATCACACTTCTTCATTTTTCCCACTGGAAAGGAACAAGCATTCATTCTTTTTAAAAACAGTGTTTATGAAAAACAAGTCACTACACTCAGTGAAAAAAAAAAAAAAAGTATTTCTAAAAAGAGTAAAACCAACTCATAACTGAAAATATTAAATAAAACCTGCTCAGTAATGTTACTTGTGTCAGCCCCCACCATGACTGAAGCTGGAAGTCAGCAACCACAGGACACAAAACTCAACTGAAACACAAACAGGTCAGCAGCCTCATTAAAAAGAAAACCAAAACCCAAACAAATAAACAACCTAAGTGAAGATAAGGAAATCTGTGGTTAAAAAAAGGCAACATGTACCACTCTACAGTAACCAGGCACAGAAACAGCAGGAAGCAGTGCCTGTGCAACAGAGCATGGCTACATGTTGACATGTAAATACTAATAGTTACTTGTAAGATCATTTTATTTTTTAATTACTTAACATTTTAGCAGAAAGCACCTGACTAGGAAAAAAACCAGCTAAGTTGCTGATGTATAATATACTTATGTACATTAAAATGTCTACATCTAAATTTCTCTTTTTTTCCCATTCCAAGCTTCTTCCTTATCTAGTCAGTTCTAAAATCCTCATACTGGTCTTGTGATGTGCAAAAGCTATTGACAATGGCCCAGCAGTACTGGGCGGTCTGTCAAAGCAACCAGCACAAGCTCCCACTTCATAAAGGCTGAGGGATCAGTTCTCTTACTCCCCTCTCTGCAGCACTCATTATTTTCACTGTGCAGCAAAATTTACCACTGAATTTAATCGGTAAGTGAAGGTGACTGTGTGCTTAGTGCACAGAAGTGATGAAGGGACCATTAGCAATGCTGAAAGTTGACCACAGCTCAAAGATAATCTGCTCTTCTCAATATAAAATGTCCACTTGACTCTTATATCTTTCCTTTTACATCTCAAGGTGCACAAGCAGACGAATTAAAGATCATTTTAAACACCTCTTTTTCCTAACCAGCTCTGAGGTTTGAGCAGGACTCTTACATAGTTTTGTACTGGAAGTTCTGGAAAAGCCATCTTCAGCTTGCATCCTTCAGATGGCTGTTTCCATCTTTTCAGCTCTGTCCCACTCAATCACTATTATGAGCTGCCTTCTTTCAGAGATCAGGTGCTCAGAGACACAAGCAGAACAAGTGTTTATGTACTTTAGGTTTGCATTTGATTTTTGCCAGTGCAAATATTTCAGAATGTAATTGTTCTATTTAAATTTGAACCTACAAGTCTACGAATCTCTTGAAACTGGGCAATAAACACAATCATACAGAGACATCTATAGTCAAGTTTTGTGCATTAATGTTACAGTTAATATAATCTAATGTTAGAACATTACAACTACCCTTTACAGGTTTCCCAGTATTGGAATTTGACTTAATTTTGCAGCCAGAAATCTCCCAGTTTCTGGAACTTCCTTAAATTTACATCAGCTTTCTGATGAATTGATGCCCGTGTTATCTTGAAGAAAGATTCAAGTGAGAAAAAAAGAAAAGTGTGGGAACTGCTAAAAAGCATGAAAAGATCATAAAGTGTCAGATTTCATCTATTTTCTCACCCTTGCATAGCATATACCTTTAGGTGTGTCAGCTCACCTCCCCTGTACTCTGACCACTAATCATCTTGCAAGGAACCACTTCTAAAACCAAATGCTTCTGAGAAACAAGAATTTTTGGAAGAGATACCCTTTTGTATTCAGTAATGTTTCAAAATCACACCTATAAACGCTTAAATAGCAAAACAGTAATTTTTTAAAGGCCAAGCACTATAATTTTTGACATGTAGCCACAAAAGGGGATCAGTGCTGCACTTATTTCTACATAATCAATGGGTCTTAGAACTATTAATGAGAAAAATATAAGTAAATACAAGAACTAATTTACGTATGAAGAAAACTATAGTTTTAAAATATAAGATACTGTAAATACATAATTCCTTTGGGATGAAGTCATTCCCCTAGATCACCCTTTTCCCTCTCCATTCTCTGTTATTCCTAAAATTATCAGTATATGTGAGAGAAGTTCTGAACAGTTGCAATTCAAATATAATTTTCATGTCCTGCACAACCTTCCACTAAAAATAAATTAATAAAAAGATTTTAAATTTAGGCTCATTTTTCCCTCTTCCCAGAATACTTACCCTTTAGAGATTCCACTTGGAGACAGCTTGCTGCCTTCCTGCCCAGGCTCCAGCAGTATCCTGGTGGCACAGGCATTTTTCCTCCTACCAGCTTCACTAGTCTATTTATAAAGAACTTCAAATGTTCCCATCAGCCAGGACACAGTGATGACATGCCCCTGCCTGGAGGAACTTAACAAGAGTCTAAATTAACACTGACTGTAAACAAAGAGAAAAAGCAGGATTGCACATTTATGGAATGTTTATTCCAAAATTTCCATAGTCTCCTTTATGTTCTACTTTCTCCCAGATTTAGGCATCCGTTTCGATCAGAGGACAAAGCAACAGTCAGCACCAAAATTCATGCTTTCCAGCTCCTGCATTGTCTCTCTTCAGGTTAGTCCTTCTAGTCATACTAGTCAGTCACTGATGCTCTGATGCCAGTTCACTCCGAGGGCTCAGAGCAGAGACAAGAACCTCTACACCACAGTTCTGCTCCACATTATGGGAAACACCCAGGGAAAGCTCTACATGGCACCCACGGGAACCCTGGAACTCCAGTCCTTCAGCAGAGATGTCCATCTGGCACTACCAGCACTGCTGGAAGGTCTCAGAGTGCAGCAGAAGCTCTGCAGGTGGATGTGGTTTTCAGTCTGAAGCTGCATTTTGGACAGAACACGATACAGAAAGGACCACTTCTCCTCAAACCACAGAGAGGCTTCACTGCTGTGTTACACTCTACCAATAAAATCTGCCAAATTACAAAGCTTAGAACAGAGTTTAAATAACAATGGATCACAAACCGTTCCCCTTTCTAAAAAGTCAGACTTCGTGGCATACCAGATCGTAAGTACTGAAGAGACTACTGCAGTTCCTTTGTAGCTTAACATCCCTTCTCTCCTTTTCATATTCCTTTAAAGAACTGTTGAAAGTTCTCCCTGCTTTGGCCTCTGGTTTTCTAACTATGATTTTATAGGTATCACATGGTTTACTCATTTGAACAGCAAATGCATGAGAGCATGAAATATGTCAAGGAGTAGATGTCCTTAATTTTGGTTTGTTCTGGTCCACCTAAACCCTTAATTCAAGAGATCCTTGCATTCAGACAAACTTCTCAGTAACTGCTTTGATCTGGCCTTGATTACCTATGTTTTGCTGGAAATAAAGTCAGTGCCCTATGGCTGTCCATGTTACTGTGTAGAAACATGAAAAAGGTTTCAGTCAACAATGACCCACCAGTCCAGCACGTCACTCTGGAGGGTCTGTGTGAATCACATTTTGGTATCTAGGAAAATCTGTCACAAGCCCAACTCCATCATCCACTTCAGGAATGTCACCACATTACTATTCCTTTTCCTATGCAATAATAGGTCACACATGTCTCTGAACTCCAGAGAAAGTAAAAACAAAACCAAAGGAAGTTCTCTTACTTCCTTAAAGGAAACGGAGCAACTCCTTTTTAACATTATTATGAAACTTGAAAGAAACCTTATGATTCTGATGGCTCCAGGCCAGAACTGAATATTAACTGGCAGCAAAACCATTCCGGAACATACAGATATTTAAATAATTCTTAAAAAACAGTACCAGAATGTAATTATTTTAAACTTACAATTTTAAAACTGTATACCATATGCTCGTAATTGTATGAGCAGAGATCCTAATCACACACAGATCTCAGCCAGTGGCTGATCAGATAATATCACAGCTCCAAAAAGCACACAAAGCCAAAGCACTTTAAAGTGCTTGAATTATTAAAAGATTTCAGGGGGGTTCTTTAAGTTAAGATTTTACTTTTAACAGTTTCAATTTTTGAACAACTCCATCTCCTACTATAACACTTCCCTCTGCACGCATTTCCTCTGAACAGGAACCTGCCTCCCTCTGCCCAGTGTCAGGGGTTGTGTTTTGCTGCAAATACTCACTTTGAAAGCAAACATTGCAGGGATGTACTCAGAGCTAGTGGTGATCAACCAGTGAAGTCACATTGAACAAACAGATCAGTGAAAAAAGCTTATAAATGCAGAAAAATGCTTATTTTCCCACACTGGGTCAAAATTATTCCACCCAATGTTTGAGATGATGTTAGTATTAAGCACATTAAGTATTTTTTTTCTGTATGTCAGCTCTTCCACACAGGTTAGAGGGATTTGAGAATGGGACTGAGTTTCCAAATCTGTCCTTCTTGTAATTCCAGATGACCTTATACTGGGTCAGTTTGTACCCTTCCTGCACACACATCTCTTGTAATGGTGAGAAGTCACACACCCACGGTTCTCAGGGGTGCACCCAGGTTGATTTGCTCACAGTATTCCAACTGAATGGATTTGGGGAAATTCTAGTTAAGTCAAAAGAGACACTGACTTAATTTCTTCAGTCTACTCACCATTCCATCTGATATCCCATCTTCAGCTGGTCCTTCAACCCTCACCCTCGGGTAAATTGCTAGATCCTGGACCCACCCAGGTCCCCTGGCCCTTGACCCACAGCTCCACCTGTAACCACTCCCCAACCATGCCTCAAACTTATCATTTGATATCTGGTGATTTGGCCATTAGCAAGAGCTTTCCAGGAAGTAAAACACAATTTTACACAATTAGAAAAATTATACATATGAAAAATGGCAGTGCAACAACATGATGTTGGAAGTGTTTGTGCAAGAGGGATGGAAGGGGTAACATTTATTTCATTACCCACTGCATTTCTATTCTGTCTTCGTGCTCAAGCTATATTTTGACCTTCATCCCAAAAGATGTTTCTCCTGACTATAGCCCTGCTATGAGGTCTGTTCCATCCTATTATTATATGCCAGGTCACCCAAGACTTCCATATTCAACCACCTCTATGCAATCTCAAGGATTCAGAATTACATGGTAGATACAGGCTTCTGTTTCTTTTCCAAATGGTAAACTTGTGCCTCTCCACAGGCTATATTATCCACTGCAGCACTGACAGCTCATACCAGGGAGGAAAAAAAGAGGAAAAAAAAGTACTAAAGAGACTTTTTTCAACAATTTTGTCATCTTCCTGCAATCCAGCCCCACAGTGGTGATTACACAGTTACATTAGCAGACAGTCAGCATTTTCTGCTGCCCTTTCTTCCCCACAGCACTGTACAACTGCCAGCTTGCCTGGCTGCTGGGCAGCTGAATGGGAAATAACACAGGCATCATACTGGGAAAACTGCTGTGCTGCTGGCAAAGGGCATGCCTGGCTTTTGCCTCCATCCTCACGGCAGCAGCACAAGTTAACCCCTGGAAACACGTCATCTTACAGCCTGAGACAACTGAACACGCAGGTATAGGCGGGCAAGTTACTTCTTCACAAGGAAAAACCACAACAGGTTTAGGTAAACAGTGCTGGCACTAAACACGATGTCCCAGCATTTCCTTGGAAAGGCCCAAGGACAACATTTTTGTTCTTAGCTCCACAAAGTTGGTTTTACAATGTATCAGCCCACAGAAGCTCCTCATGAAGGTACCCAAAGGTCTTCAGAGACAGAAACACAAGACTGCATTCAGACTCCAGGAGCAATCAGTAAACCAAATCATAAACCAACAACCACAGATGCAATAAAGATGAATATTTGCAGGGTCTGGCACCAGCCACTGTGAGCATTAAGAAATCATAGCACAGTATCTTCCACTACATAAGTAACTGTGAAGTTTATCATCGCTGACAGGGAAACAAAGTTATGGTGTTTATGTTTATATTTTCACAAGGGAAGCCGCACGTGACAATTTCCGGGGGAAATTGACTTCACTCTTGGTATGTGATAAAGTTTTAGGTGGCTGTAGAAACTATGAATGGAGAACAGCCACTGAGTATTATTTCACAACAGCACTACTGAATGACTTTACCATGTGGCACAAACAAGTAGGCCTAATTATTTCAGCTTCCAAAAAATCAGTTATTTTTAAGAAGTATGCCAGCTGTCTAGCTGTTCAAAGCACAGTTTATTTCTCTAATCAATATGAAATACCCTGCCAATCATACTCTGAATCCGCTGCCTGTCATCAGAACCCTTAGTGCATAATCACACACTTACCATCCACCTTTGTAGCCCTCCTGGCAAATGTTCCTATTATTAGCTTGCACAATATTAAAAAAGCTCTTTTTTGCTGCTTAGGATGATCTATTACATGGATGATTCAGGCATTATCAGATTTTTTTAAAAGAATCATAAATACTTTTTATCACAGTACATCTTCCCACTCTTTATTGCTTCATTGAGCAAGAAAATGTCTCACCCAGCTGTAATCAGAGACCACTTAATACTTTCAAGACAAACACGAACATTAATTTTGAATTCTAACCTAAACCAAATGCAACAAAACAAGCCACACAGGCAAAGCTCACATGCTCCTCCACTGACCTACATCAGGACTCATGCATCCTCCCCTACAATTTTTAGATAGTAACATTTCCCAAACTTTTCTGCCCAAAATGATTTGCAAAGCCAAATGCTTATTTCAGGGGACTCTCTGTGGGATTCACTGAAGTCCTGCCTGATTTTAACAGAATATGAAGCCTGTCATGGCCTATATGACATTTCCAGTATCTCTCTGGAAAATTGGTACATGAACCTTCAGTTGTCATCATCCTGTGTGCAGCTTTATGATCAACTGTTTACAGTTCTGGTTTTGTGTAATTTATACCATACACTGGCCTGCATTTACCTTCCTTGTTAGAGAAAGCATTTTGTAAAGCATTTCAAAGAAGGAAAAAAGAAAATATGTGTTTCATTGCAGTACTGATAAAATATTGTGCTTTATTTTAGTACAAGTCCAGTAAAATTACCATGACACTAAAACCCATGCAAACAGAAATCTTGCATGAAATCTACTTTTGAAGTCTCCTCCCAGCTATTGGACATTTCTTCCCTTTTTGCTGCACAACTTAAGTTTTCATTTTTGTATATAATTTCCCACCCAAGCTGGAGTATTTTTAAACACACCCTTCTGAATGGGAATCAATGAATCAATCACTTACTGACTCCCTCTCCGAGAAAGTCAAGATTAAATGCTATGTTCAAACCCTTCCCAAATGTGATGCACTGATTGAACAGTTTTGACCCAAACTACACTGTCTGTCCAACATTTGGACCACTGAGGTTCATCTCAAGCAGATCTTCCCCTACCCTTGAGGCTGCTGTATAGCAGCATCTGTCTGTGCTACTCAAGTGCCTGCCTCCTCCTTTTGGTAGAGGCAGACGTGAAAACTCCATCCTCTTGAACAATTAAGATACCACCACCTCCTTTGTAGCATCCATCACAAATCTAAATCATAAAGCATACGTTAGTAGGTGGCTTAACATTTAATTCCTGCTCTCATTTGATGTGTGTTTGTGAGCAACACAGATCTCACAGTGGTTTTTCACTTAATTAATTGCCAACATTTTTTCATTAGTCAAGATAAAATCTTGGGAGATGAGAGAATGTGCAACTAGAACTGACCATAAATAAAGATAATAGCCACACTTAGGACCACATGAATCCACCATTCATCTTTTAGGCAATAACATGCAGATACACTTATGATAAAAAGCTTTTATTGCTAAAAATTTTTTTTTAAATTAATTTTTTTATATCTGCAACTTCGGCAGAAAAAGCATCCAAAAAAACTGCAACTGAAATCTAGTTTCAAAGGTCCCCCAAGAGATCATGAAAGTGAACAAAGACCTACATAAGAAACCTCACAGGAACTTAAGGTTTAATTTGTCTAAGGAGGTCACGATAAGTATGTAAAAATATACAACTCATCGTAAAACCACCAGAGGAAGCAAACTGCATGGGGAAGAGGGGTTTTGCACACCGTGAAGCATTGCTTTTGTGTGCCTTCACTCCGAGACGCCCAGACTAAAAGAGAAAGCCCAAAAGGCAAATGAAGGCTGTTAGAGAAAAGCAAGTTGACAATCATGAAACTGAAGCCATATAACTAAAAGCCTGCAGCCCAACCTGAGGCACAGCCCTGCCAGGGACACAGGTACAGACACAGGTGCAGCTCCACCAGGGCAGTTTTACAGCTCTGTTGTTGTCAGACCTTTGTACAAGACCCTGCAATTCCCCAATGCTTCCTTTCCCCCAGAACAGGGAGCTTGGGGAGTATGCACTGAATCTTATAAAAAGTAACATTTCAGCACTACTGAGTTTACATAAAATATTTAAGAGACTACAATTAAAAGCCATTAGAGAGAGAAGCATCTGTGTTTTAACCATGTGCACTACTTGTAGTTACCTTTTTGAGAAGATTAAAATTAAGCAGCTTTTGCTTTTCATCCCACTCCCACCCTCCCACTACAAATTCTGTCTGAGCTAATCCTCCTTCTACAGACGTCAAAACAGGGTAGAAGTATTACAGCTACTTACTGCCAAAATGTGCTGGTTTAATATCCCATTACTATTGTAATACTGGCACAATAACTTATTACATGTGACAGCTTTTGCAGTTAGTCAAGGATAGAGCCACTTATTCAGCAGGCTTTTTTCACCACATAAAACTATACTTGTAAAATTTGTAAAAGAGAAAATGCAAGGTCTGAACTCCGATGCTCATCCCAGCCAGACAAAATAAAAGGCTTGTAAGGTCATCACACCCGGTCTTCTCACCGTGTCATTTCCACCGTCAAAGACTCCATGTAAAGTGATCTGTCCAGAAATTCAGGTTATGGCATTTACAATTTAACCCTTTATTTCCCGGCATTTTAAAGTATACTTTCACAGGGTTGCTGTGTTTGTTTGGGGTTTTTTTTTTTAATTATAATCTTGTAAGGGCCACATGAAGGCCAGGATAATGTCCACATCAGAACACGCTTGCAGTGAAAGGTCCATGCTTGTCAAAACGCTCAGGGTTATTGCTCAGGAACCCGCAGCACAGAAATACACTGAGGAGCGTGTTCAAGGCTCGGAAAGCATTTAGGTTAAGTATGCGAAACTAAAGCGAGGGCTACGGGACACACTAAAGAAACAGGCACCAGAAAACAGGTGAACTCACTAAGTTGCTCCAACTCCGGCCAACAGCAGATGACAAAGTGCCTGTCCCCGGAGCGCCGCGGCAGCTCCGCACCGACCCCGCCGCCGGCGCGGGGGGACACGGCCCGGGCTGAGCGCGCAGGGA
>VWZG01005391.1:1244953-1267676 GCA_013396735.1 Grallaria varia | reverse complement strand
GCCACGGCGCCCCCTGCCGGCCCGCACCGCCCTCGGCACGGGGGGGCCCGCCCGCGGCTGCCACCGGCCGGACGGGACACGGGACACGGGACACGGGACACGGAACGGGACATGGGACACGGGACACAGGACACGGGACACGGGACATGGAAGGGCACATGGAGAGGACGGGCGGGTCCCGCAGCCGGACGCGGCCGGGATGCCCGCGGCACACGCGATGTCCGCCCTCAGCCGCCTCCCTCTCTTCCTGCACCGAGAGGCTCCGCGGACACCGGGGTGTTCCCCACGGCCCATCTCGTGTTTTCGGCCCCCGGTGCCGGAGCGGGCGGCCGTGGGTTTGTTCCCCAGGGGCGGCACGAACACCGCCCGCAGCTAAGCGCGGCGCTCCTGCCGGCACGCCGGATCTGCTCCCGCTGAACTCACCGGGAGTGCGGCTGGAAGCTGTCCCGGCCCTTTGGAGTGCCACGGATTTCAATGCAAGGATAAATCGAACATATTCTCTTGTACAGCTGATACAAGTGAATTCATTCCATCACTTGCGCTGCACTCGCCGGGATGTGCTCCCAACAGAGCAGCTCCTGGCCAAGCAGCCTGTCCCCTTACGGGAGCTGACTCTGCTCCATCAGCAGCAGCACTTGTTCAATCCTACAAACTGATCACCTTTCAAATACACCAGTTTTTCATTTATCCCTAAACCAGATTCTAAAATCAGTCCTGCACATTGGGTAATGCCCCAATCGCCTTGACACCCCTGTGAGTGCAGAACCCCTGCGAGTGCCGGTGAGTGAAGGCGATGCGCAGGCACCGAGCATTTGGCACCAGCGTCCTTGGCAAATGGCTGTGGGGGTTTTTTTTTGTCACACTCAGGAGGCACCTCAAAGAGCGTCTGTGGTTCTCGTACTCCGTCATTCCACTTGCAACCCTGGATGCTTCTGCCAGCTTCCAGCTGTGCCATCACACTGCTCTGCCAGCCAAGCAGACACACTTATCTCTCTGGCCTCTGCTCTCAGGGCAGGGTGACCGGCAGTCACTGCCCTGCAATGGAGCCAAATTTCCTTCCTTTGATATTGCACATCCACAGAGTCAACATACCCAGCAAAAAGAGTGGGTGCATTTTTCGGGCTAAACTCATCCTTTTGCCTGAGTGGTATGATTTCACCTGGAAAGGTGCTGAGGTTCTCCATCCTTCTCTTTGGCATAACAAGCAGGAATTAATCTAGTTTTAACCAACAGCCTGCACAACAGTGTGGAAAGCGGCTGTGCAGCTGCAGAGCAGAAGACTGGAGCCTTTACCAACTGCTGCTCTCTAAAAAGCGTCCCCAGAGCGGCTGGGCAGCGGGGTGGTTGGCCTGCCAGCCGACTGCTGCACATCAAACGCAGGCGCAGCTGTCCTCCCCTGCTCTCAGCATCACATCAGATTAGAGCTAATTGGTCATAACGATTTTCTTCTTTTTATAAGACCGGTGCCAACCATCTGAAAAAGAATGGCTTGCAGAAGAGCAGAAGACAAACCATGGGCCCCCGGATGCGGACAGTGAGAGTTCTGACTGCCATTCACAGATCACTTTAAGGCATGTTAGGATTGCATAATGCCCAACAATAGCACAAAGAGATCTGGCCTTCTCCTACCCAAAAAGCAGGAGATACATTACAGAAAAATCACCTCCATATGGAAACAGTGATTGGCCATGATGAGAAATGCTTGCTGGGGCAGTCACATTTCTACCTCACTCCAGAGCAAAGCGCAGCTCAAAAAGGATTTGGGATTCAGAAACTGTCAATCTGTTCTCCATGGAATAAAAGGATTTTATTTTCTTCACAGGATGTTTTTGCTTTGGAGAATAATATATGCTTGTCGACACAAAAGAATTCAACTTCCTTAGAGCTAGTCATTATGACATTTATAAAACAAATTACTGTGTACTCAAAAGTTAATATCCTGAAAATTTTTCTGCAGAAACCTCATACGCTTGGATTTTAAAGACATAATTAGAGGAGACAGAGTGAATACTCACAGGGCAGAACAACTGCAACTACTGTCCTCGGAGCAGACTCTGAGTTATACACAGCCTCACCATATCACCTCACTTGATATTATCAATTGGATTTACTTTCTGATTCACACACTGTTATGAATCCAATGACAGTGCAAATACCTTTACAGATCATCAGGATTTGAAAATATTGTAAGGGTGTCTTTGCAGTAGAGTGAGTTAGCTATGAACTAACAAAAATTTTGTTGCATTAACAAAACAGTAGCTGTAAGCATGTCTGGATGCTAAAACATCAAGTTCATTCACTAGCATCAACAAACAGCTACTGAGACAATCCACTATTATATGTGGTCAAAACGCTGTGGTCTCCTCTGGCTGACCTCAGTCCCAAGAGGTAAACTGACAACCTGAATTAGGGAGGATGGGTCATGGTGAAATGCAGCCCCACCAGCCAGAGAGGACACTTCTAATTTTAGGGTTTGCTTAGATTTTCAAGCTTCTGGTCGCAGTCTCTTTGTTGTTGTTTTGGGAATTGTGTATATTCCAACCGTTAGGTGGGGTTTTTTCTCCCTCTCCTTCATTTTTATTACCGAGTTATAGCAACTACATCCCTCTGTTTGCCAGTTTTTGAATAGGAGACTCTTGGGAGAAACCACGGGTTGGTTCATAGCTGTCCTGAGGACAAATTCTAACACACATAGTACACAATCAATTGCATTTCACAGCATAAAATAATTCAGTTTTCTGTTTAATCCAACAGCTAATACTTCTGCAAGAAATGAGAATCAGAAAGTAAGCCCAAAGACTGTACCTGAAATACCAGTTAGATCCCAGCTACTGCTCCCAAAAGCCATGACAGCAATGGAGTGTAGCACAAAAGCACAAGTGAGTGGGAAGAGAGAGAGGCAGTCACTGCTCAACAGACAATTTTACAGTCAGTTTTGCACATAAAAAAGGGTTTGGAGCACTTCTAAGCTATTGTACATTTGAACTGTGCAAGAATATTTTAAAAGATGTAGTATTTGTATACGGTGTTTCAGTTCTAGGGTTATTCCTTCACTGACAGTTTCAGACCCTCCAAGTCTGTGGGTGGGGTTTTTTTTCTTCTTTTAAGAGCAGAAGTTTCAGTGGTCTGAAGCATTCTTTCAGTTTCATTGTTTGAGTTGGAATGGATTTCTCAGCTACATGCCTGAATGCTTCAGGGAGTCCACTCTCCCCATCTAGTAAAAGGTGGCTTCTCATAATACCTCATTCTTAGCAAACACTGTTTTCAGTTTCCTGATTATTGACTTTGTGTGTCAGTCCTACTGCCTTTAAATATATTAAAGAAATTGACAGTTCTAGAAGGAAACCCTTTTTAAAACAGTTATTTATGTCTTCTTTTTTGCCACCACATACCTGAGGTCTTATGTCACCTCTCTCAGTTCCTTTGTGCATGTTCCTGCATCATTTGAGGTGTCATGTGGTGTATTTAACCAAGGCCTTACAAAGTTCCCCCTGGTTTTATGGCTTTGAATGTCTTGATGACTTGTGTATACTTCAACACTATATTCCTATAACCTTCTGGAATGACAATAAATTACCTCACCCTAAGTCTCACTGGATCTTTTTGAATCTTTTGATAATGTTGTAACCATTGGTCTGGATGTGGTTCCACAGCCACGCACCCAGATTTCTGTAACTCCTCTATCTCATTACAGCAGCTTCTGTTTTCCTCCGAGGCTGTCTATTATCTTATTCATCAGCATTTCTACATATATGGCTTTACAGCATTTAGATTATCTCTGCAGGGTGTCAGTCAATCCAACCCTCAGAGATACCATTTTGCTGTGTATCACGATCATGTTAAATGCCATGTTTTCGTCTCTTGCTGTCAGGCTTAACTTCCTGATAATATCATCCTACTCAGCCTCATCAGTTTCAGCAGTAATCAAGCAATCAGTAATTAAAGTACATACTAGGAATATTACCACATATATCATTATTTTCCTCTACTCTTTCAAGGGTTGATTAAATCCAAAATAATAATTACACTTTTTATATTGTTTCTAGGTGAAAAAAAGCCCACAGAAGAATATAACTTATCTGGCTGTACTTGCCAGTATTCCCCTTTCTTCTGGATAACATCACGGAAAACCCCATTTATTTTTCAGAATTTACAGAAGTCTGATGTTTGCTCATGACTCTGTGTCCTGGAGTATATAACAGCCCTTCATTTGGAAAATCACTTATTTAGTTGCTGGATTTAAAAAATAAATTAGGACCTCTGCACAAATATAACTTGGACAGTTGGTTTGGCCCATTACTTCCTCCTTTTTTTTTCCCAAGTCAAACTGTCATGAAGCTGGATGAGTACCAACCATTGGATTAAAGCACAGGCTTCTGATCCCAGCAGGTCTATGTCTTATCCCAGCAGGACCCTGCATGGCCACAAGAGTGTTGCCAGTGCCTGTCAGAATAACAAAGACCAGTTAAGCCATTCGACAGCCAGCTACCAGAAAGGTAGTTTTACCTCTCATGCAACAGGTATCACCACACAGCAATTCTGCCCATCACATTCCAGTTGTGCTTTCTCTAAGTGACATGTTTTGAAGAAAGGAGCTTGTTGTCAACTTCTTTATGGAGAAAGTACTGCAAGCAGCAGAAACCACCAACTAAATTTGGGGCTGAAATTTTTGAAAGAGGAAGCGTGAGTGGGACCACGCTCTTGGAGGAATGTGTGCAATATAAATAGGCTTTATAAGAAAACACCCATATCACGCACTCTTGATTTCTCCCCAGCAGAAAACCAAACACTATTTCCCACTTTGCAAAGGTTCAGCCGTAGCCTTTGTAGCCAAATTTCTCCAGCATGCACTTGCTATCATAAGACACAGTATGGGAACCATAGCTCTCATTTTGCTCAGTGCCTCTGGGAAGGAAGCTTAAGTGGCTTCTCTGTTTTGGCATAATGCATTATGACACATCATACTTCAGTTCTGATCAAAGGGCTCCTGTGCATAATTCACACTCCAAAGCAGTTTTAAATAAGATCCTACACTCATTTAAGAGCATAAACAAGTGACTCAAACTCTAGCTTTTGCTACCATCTAAGATCTCTTTTAATGAATATCAGTTACATTGATAATCAGTAATTCTATTCACAGATTTTTATCCAGGTGTTATTTTGAATGCCTACGTTTGAACAGCACATATAATGAGATGTGACAGACAACTCCGAGAACAGCCTTGAGCCAAAATTAAATGTTAAGCAACTTTGCTCTTAAATCACCCCTCTCTACCTCTCCAAATAGTAGTCAGCAGTGTAGATGGAAACTAACTTGGAGAGCACACCCACCTTGCCACTCTAATAGAGAGGTGCACTTTTTGACCAGCTTATTATTTCACCTATTTAAAGCTCCATTTAGTAATTTTCCACTAGGATTAGTGTCTGAAGAGAAACTCCACAAAGGGCTTAGCATAGTCCTGAGAAACACAGGGCTCAGATTGTCTGAATATGTATCATGGCTTTTATTTGCATTTCAAACAAAGCAGATGAAAGTACAAATGCCCTAAAAGGCAGCAGGTACTTAGCAAAAGCCTCCAAAACAACCCTTAAAATAACTGCGTACATACACAACTATTCTCCAGTGTCATTTATGATCCCAAACAACTCCTTCTGTCTCCCCGGAATAAGGCAAGCCATTCTTGCAACACTTAATTGGTTCTAGGGGTAACCAAGTCCAGCTGCTCTGTCTAGCAAAGCAGCACAGCTGCCTTCTCTCAGTCCAGAGATGCTGAGGAGAGGCAAAACAATGGAAAGTACCCACCACTTCAAGAGCTCCATTCCCAGGGTCTCATGAACCTGACTAGAATCCAGATCAGAATTTTAAACAGATCCTTTAGGAGCAGCAATCAGCTTCCTAGGCAACCAGGGTGGCCACATTGCTGGCTGCTAACATGGAGATAGGAGGAAGGGGAGGGAGTGTGGAAAAAAATATGGATACAATTGCCCTTATATGCTTACAGGAGGGTTTCCTAGTTCATAAATATTCTTGCTTCAAGCTGTGATTTCAGTTAAATTCAGACTCGACTTGCCAAATTGGTAGGCAGTAAAGTTATTCACGGTGACAGCTTTTAGCCCTTCTGTTGCTGGGCAAGTTGGGACCAGATGGTTGGATGCCAGCAGAACTGGCTTTGGAGAATCTGAACCCTTCCTGGTTTCTGAGGAATGCCCAGGTACCAGGATGGGGAAGATTTCTGACCCTTCTGGTGTGTGAAGTGAAGACTTGTCCATAAATTTAGGTGAATTTAAAGCGCATTATATTATTCCCCTATTGTATTTGGCTCTCAAGGAAACTGGTACCTTAAAAAGTAAAATTAGGGAAATCTACCTGGAAAATTAGCCCTCGGCACTGACATCATCACTGCCAGCTTTCTTCTTACCCCATTCTCTGATTTACTTCAAACCTGCTCATGAGGGACCCCAGCCAGACATGAAAAGTGGTGGCTGTTCCTCCTTAGTCATGGTCCATCCATTAAAATCAATATCCAGGGTGCACATATGTCCCAAAAAATGGGAAGATGGGAAAAGTCATGGAATACTTTATGGAGACAGGCACAGAAGTTGATGCTGGCATACAAATATTATTCATACTATACTCTTGGTCACAGAGAGGCAGAGAAATCCTATGGAACAGGACATTTTAGTTTCCTCAGCCTATAGTAAGTAACCCTGGTTGGCATTAAAGCCAGCAGGTACAGCTCCATTTGGCACACAGACCTGATGTTCCATCAGGAAAGAATGTGTATGTGAACACAGATAACATGGGTGGGTGTAGCAGAAACAACACTCAAATAAAAATACTAAGTCATCACTACTTGAAATATGAATAACACTGAATAATTTAAGTATCCGAGTATCTCAGCATCCTATTTCTGTGCACAAATCCATTGGCTGAGAATGCAAGACAGATATAGTCTGGAGCCATGTCCTAGTTTAAGTAAAAATAATAGCACTGAAAGATCCACCTTCCCAAAATTTTAATTCTTCCTGCTTATAATTAACACTGACATATTGTGAATCAGCAGAAGACTTCTACACACATACATACACCTACTGCTGTATCAGATGAACTTCCAGTATGAACATGTAGAATTGCTCCAAGGCATGAATAGTAACATACTCAGCAGATACAAAGCCAGACGCTTCAGTGTAATTTATTTCTGACTGTATTTAATATTCACGTCAGGAATACACATCATTTTAGTGCCCGATTCTTCTGCATTAGCATACAGAAGGCACTGTCCCAGGGTGTAGGAGTAAACAAGAAAGTGTGTGGAATGTAGGGAGTGAATGAGTTTTGGAGTATTTTCTCAGTGTGTCAGAGGCAAAGCAGTCAGTGTGGCTAAGCCAGGCTTCTCTGGTTTACACCTACATAAGGCGAGGATTTCAAGAACTAATTTCCTCCTCACTACTTCAAGATCTACCAAATGATCAAACACAGTAACCTCAAGAGTAGCTCCAGCCCTCGGAGAACTTGTTTTCAGACAAGGAAGTGGAAAAGCCATATTTTAATACTTGATTCAGCCTGAATGAGCCCACTGTGAACACCACTGATAAGCAGGCAACAGAAAGCATTCCAAGAATATCTAGAAAAATATCTAGATATTCCAAGAATGTGTAGAAAACTGCAATTGTAGCACTGCCTGATTCATTTCGGATCATTTAAGCTTCTCCTGCTCTTACAGATCTTTACTTAGAAAAGAAAACATCCCTATTTTACTCTGTAACTATGGAACCTTTAGCCAGTTTATTCCTAATTCTTCTCTTGCCTTTGGACGCCCCCTTTGGATGGGGGCACCTGGTGGGGCTGGTCAGGACCATTAATGCCCAATAGCACCCCCAGGGCCATAACACATATTTCCTCTCCACATGAGCAACATTTCTTGCCTACAGCCATGCACAGAGACACCTTCCTCAGTGAATTGTGTCTGTGTTAATGAGTTCTTTTAATATTCTACAAACAGCATCACTGGCTCTCAACAATCAACAATCCACTATCAGTTCAGGTACGTGTGAAGTGTGGCAAACACAAAGGAGAGAGGCAAAGGGCCAGGACATGAAGCTGCAGTGTGATAGTAGGTCAGGAGAATGACACCTTTCCACAGCTGAAGGTCCAGCACATGCAATGGGATGGCAACAAAACCTATTTCAGCGGGTCTGATGATTGCTGGAAAAACTGTAACTTTTGGAATGCTCTGTAAAATTATAGATGCTAAAAAGGCTACTTGAAGATTTCCCTTTATTAAATACGTCATGAGGGGAATGTAATTTTTATATTTTTAGTATGTGAAAGACAGCATCATTTTTCTAGGTTAAATAAACAAATAACAGGCCAAATTATGGCCCTAGAGGTCACCTTTGTCTAGCCTGGATACAGCCTGTCGGCATTCAGTGTTAATGAAGAGTGCCTGCCAGTATAAATCATTTGTCATTGTCACTCTGAGGACTCATCTTGGTTGTTTTGGTTTTTTTTGTTTTCAGAAAAACTGTGGTTTCTTTGTCTTGTTAGTTTTTGCATACAGCTAACTAGCATGTTTCAAGGGCAGGGCAAGATCAAGAAAAGATGGGAGTGCATTGAGTCAGGAATGGGAGACAGACAAATATGCTGTGCACCGTGTGATGATGAAAAAAGACCATTAGATCACAGTCACTGCAGAGAATAGCTAAATAACAAATCCTATGGACGAGCATCAGATTGCCCATAATGAAAAGAATTAAGCAGCAATGGCCCAAAATGCTTATTAGCTCAAGTACATGTCTGAAAACAAACATATTCCTATGCATGGAGCTGTCAGTGAGAACGGATTAATCCCACAATCCCTAATGAAGAGTGACCCAGCTGCAGCAGTCTGAAGAGCTTCATTTTCCGATATAGGACAGAGAGGGAGAATTTTACCACTGCTACCCAGAAAAAGCTGCAGGCCCCCTGAAATATGAATTAGAGATCCCACCTGAGGGATCACAGGGCCTATCTAGGGATCAAGACCAGAGGGATCCACCGAAATCCTTCTTTGTGTGTTGCATGGTAAGAAATACATGCCATAGACCTCACCAACCAGTCAGACAGGCAGGGCACGAAGTACTCTGTCACTTATTCAGATGTCTACAGGCAACTCCCAGTTTGGAACCTCCTCTCCATGACCGTCCTGTGGGAGAACTGGGGATTAGATCTGTATCCCAGCACCACCACATCTGTACACATTGTGAGCTGTAGACCAAGTGTAGAGGAAATAGAGCAACTGGGCTCTCTCTGATTGTCATTGAAGTGAGCTCTGGAGGTTTTCACAACTGCAGGAAACTGAAGGGCTGGGTTTTTTTCTGACAGCCTTCAAGTGAAGAGAGTTTTCTATTTTGAGACTTTCATTACCCTTCCCCACTTGCAGTAGTTTAATATTTCTTTCCAGAAGCTTGAAAATAATACTAGCCACTGAAATTTGCCTCTTTTTTTTTTCCCCTCAAAAACTGATGTTCTAAAATTAAACTTGAACTTGAAATAACATTTAAGTAGATTCTGAGAGCTTTTAAAATAGTCTGTGTTGGTTGGGCTTATTTTGCAGGCTGATTTCAGACACACAAAAAGGACTCTGCCATTCCCCAGTGACCTCAGTGGGGTTATTTCAAGTTTACATCACCATGACTAAGAGGAGGAGAATTAGCCCTTTTAAAAGGCCAGATAAATTCATGCCTCTTGCCCACAGCCAAGTGCAAGTTCTGAATTAAGAAAGAATTCTTACATTTAACATGCATTTGAGTTCCACTGAGCTGCTGCTAATATTAGGTACATGCTTAAAGACTATTAAAAAAAATTCCTTTAAATTGGCTCAGACACAAAGCAAGCTACCTCTTACATTCTGCTCTCAGCTATGCTGTGTCTGATTTATTTCACCTCTCTGCATGAGAAGTAAAACCAAACCAGGTGGGAGTTATGAAGATGAGCTGGGGTGTCTCAAAAGAACAATCCAAACCTGACACACCAACTGTGCCAGCTAACTCAGGTAAATTCTTTTAACACTCTATGGCCCTTTAGGGAGACGATGTGCAGCTGGGAAAAAGGGCAGCGAAAACCAGACCTACACAGTTTGTGCTATGAAACTTTTGTCTCTTTTTCTGGCTGCCTGTATTTAAAAAAAAGTAAAACCACTGTATAAATCTTTATGGGCTAAACCTTCTTTGAGTAAAGTGAGATTGTACTACTTGTATGCATGTGTTTATTTGATATCTTGCACGCCAGGAACAAATGCTTGTTTCTTAGCAGGCTATGCAACAACCTGCATTTCTCTCAGGGTCTAATGTTTAGAGGACCCTATTTACAGTGCATTAAAAGTATGTTTACTTTTGGATTTTTCTACTTTGTCAGATTAGAAACCCCCTTTTGTAAGCCTTCTGATGTGGTTTAACTTATCCCAGCTGGAGCCAGGACACCTTCGAGCTCTTACATTGAATCATTTGTTAATTAAATGTAACAGCCTTCAGCATCTTAACAACTTGCTCACTGAAAATGGTAAGTAGGCAGAACAATTGGTAGAAGATATTATTTCCCAAAGAAATCTAGCACTAGCAGTCTTGGGCATATTGTTTTCCTTCTCTAATGTACATAATTATTTTTATGACAAATATGCAGTCCATAGTCCAGTCAGTATAGGGTTCCATACACTTTCTGGCCGTGTGATATTTGGTCTCTTAATTCAGTTTTTTAAGATCTAATTCATCTCAGCACTTGTCACAGCAGGCAGTACTGTGTTATGGCCTATTTTGTCCTCAGCCAATTGATGGGAGGGGTATTAAACCACATATAGATCAGAAAGCTAATTTAACACCCTGCATGCTTAAATAAATAAGCTTATTAAAAGAGACAGTGATTTTGTGTGGCTTTCCTACTGCTGATAATTTTTTTTCTAAATGACAGTTTTCCTCTCTGGTTTTAAAACTAAATATTTCTGTTCTGAACAAAGGAGGTGGGTAAACAAGTGGCTTTGAGGACAGGAGGAAAACATTGGTATTCTTTGCAATGAATGCCCTAAAGCATGAAAGCAGAATACTCTGCATTGTATCTGTGATATGCTGTCTCCCTGATGCACAAAGGGATGGCACATGGGCTCACACAACTTTGACTGCAGCAAAGGCGCAGGGATCCCAACGGTGTTCCCATGGAGCTTTCATTAGAAACGGAGGCTCGCGGTGTGTTTAATCTCATCCCCTAAAGATTTTGCTGCGTGTCAGTTGGTGGCAGCTCGTAAAGATTAGAAGAGCAGTCTGGCAAACCAGGTTTAAAGTTGCACAGTTTAGCGTCAACCAGCCCACGCACACACATCCCACTCCCTTAGAAAGGAAAAACAAACCAAAAGCAAACAACAAAATTAAGAGAAATGGAAGAAGGATCAGACTTCCATCCACCAAATACAGAAAAGTCTGAATTACGGTGCCTCTGCCTTTCCTCAGCAAATCACTGTTATTACAGGACAAACTGCTGTTGGAGTTGCAGCCTGTTTGTGACGTGTGATTTTGTACAGCTCTTGCCCTCAAAGTCAACAGAATGCAGGCACAAAGGCATTCATTAGTGAGCTCCCTGCTAAAACACAGATGAAAATTCAGACTCGAATGAGCTGAAACAGTAGTGGTAAATTGAGGAATTTCTTGCCTGAAGAGAAAGAGACATTCATTGTCTGACTGCTCTAAAAAATCAGAACATGATGGGGTCAGGCAGATCTGCCCACAAGGTTACTGTTCTATCTGATAAGATCCCAGGTAGTGCTTCTGAAACAGCTGTTCTACACATTTTCTCTCTAAAAAGGCAGTGTAAAAAACCACTGCATTTTGTATCTCGGCCTTGCCTCTAATTATTTCAGTTTCTCTTTGTGTGTTTCCCTCTTCTGATCCAGGTAACAGCTGAGACATTATTTTGTTAACCCAGAATCTTACAAGGTCAGCAAACTACTCATACCTATGTCATCTTGCAGAATTTTTTCTTCAGTACTTTGTGTATGGATGAAGAGCAGAAATATTACTGAACATCAAATATGGATTAGTTTGACTGCTTCTTGAAGAGTGTTATAAGAAAAGAGTTTAATTCAGCCTTTATTCCTGTACATTTTAAACATCTTTTAACACATTCCCAAATCTGGTGTCATAGAGACTTTTAACTTGAAGGCTTTTCAAGTACAAGTGATTGGAAACATGTTTCAGCTCTATAATTGCTTTTTCTTTTTTGTCAAAACTAGTGACAGAATGCAGGTCCCATAGCTGATAATATTGATACTAAAATGTGCTGTAAAAAAAATTTTTTTTTGGCTAGTGATTCTTGTTACTCTGACAAGTGATTATTTGGGCATCAGCCAATTATTCTGGCTGTGAGAATAACTCTCAAAGGTTACCTAATTGTCCACAATGGACACAATGTGCTCTGCTTTCAGTTTTGCCTCTTGCTTTTAAACTTTTGGTTTTCCTTCATGAGACAATGGCAAAGAGGATCATTGAGTATTAATAATTACAAAAATATTGTGTTTTCAGTCCACTGCTGTATTTTATTTTGATGGCCTTTTCAATTACCTCCAGCTGAATTCCATTAAAATATTTTCAATTGTACATATTTTGCTTGGGAAAAACCATATTAATGTGTGGAATATAAGAAATTGTTACTGAAAAGGCTTCTTCAGTCTGAATTTCTTCAGTTTTTGGCAATGTTTTCTATTCCCAACATACTTAAATTGCATTACCCGAATGGTGTTCCCTGGACTTTGCACTCAAACTAGACTCCACTGGGAAACTGCTAGTCTTGCCCACTGGTGATGTCAGTACAAGTCTGAGTAAGACACACAAAAGTCCATCAGGTCTGCTGGATTCTGACATGCTGAGAGAGAAATCATCAATAATACCCTTTGATGCAAAGTCTACCTGGCAGTCAGTGA
Source organism: Grallaria varia (assembly GCA_013396735.1). NCBI lineage: Eukaryota > Metazoa > Chordata > Aves > Passeriformes > Formicariidae > Grallaria > Grallaria varia. The sequence goes on along the minus strand of VWZG01005391.1, from coordinate 1,254,732 downwards.
CTGCTGGTGTCCCTCAGGGATCAGTGCTGGGATCGGGACTGTCTAATGTCTTCATTAATGATTTGGATGATGGGACAGAGTGCGCTCTTACCAGGTCTGCAGATGACACAAAACCGGGGGGAGCTGTGAACATGCTGGATGGCAGGGCAGCCAGTCAAAGGGACCCGAACAGCCTCGAGAAATGGGCTGACAGGACCTCTGAGGAGTACATTTCCTGCATCTGGGATGGAATGACCTCTTACAGCTCAGACAGGCTGGAGCCAACTCTCTGGGAAGCAGGTCTGCAGAAAAAAATCTGAAGGTCCTGGTGGACAAGTTCACATCAATGAACAGGGTGTCCTTGGATCAGAGAAGCCTAGGAGGCTTCAACCTGGGCTGTATTCTTGTAGCCAGCAGGTTGAGGAAAAGTGGTCATTCCCTCTCTTTGGCACCTCTCTGGGATATAAAATCCAGTCTCTCCAGTACAAGACTCACATTGACGTTCTGGAGTGAGTTCAGTGAGTGGCCACCAAGATGGTTAAGGGGCTGGAGAACAAGATGTCTGAGGGGACGCAGAGAGAAGCAGGCCTGTTCAGCCTAGAGGAGAAAACACTTGCATGAAGTTCTTACTGCAGCCTATGGTTCCCTGGTCAGAGGGTGCAGAGAAGATGGAATCAGGTTTGTCTTGGAGGTGCAGAGAGGTAGGACAGAAGGCAACAGGCACAAGCTGGAACACAGGAAAGTGATTGGATATAAAGAAAACTTTTTTACCATGAAAGTGGTCCAATGCTGGTGCAGACTTCCCGGACAGCTGTGGAATCTCCCACCCTCTTTGGACTCAGCTGGACAAGTGCCTGACTGGACACAACCTGAACTCGTTAGACCTGCTTTGAGCAGGGAGTTGGCCTTGGTGACTTCTGGAGGTCCCATCCAACCCAAATTATTCCATGACACTCTGATTTCTAGATATGGAAATAAACGCTACAGGAAGCTATTGACAATTAACCTGCACATGACTGGAAAATAACAGCAACATAAACAATCTAATCAACTCTGAGCCTGCTGGCCTATCTGCGACATGTTTAAAGATTTTAGGATACATTTTAAAGGCAAGAAATACTGAAGATGAAGTGATGAATGGACAGTGAGATAATATTCCCTATCAGGTTACCAGAACCACACCCTTCAGGTCAGTCCTTGGGTAAGGAATTCCAGGTAGTTCAGACCTGCTGTGTTTAAATAGCACTTTATTTTTTTCAGTCTGAGGAAAACATTTAGTGCAATAAGTATAAAGCAGCAAGGGATCTGATTAAATGAAAGAATTGATAATTGGTTCCTAGATGGTCTTTTCAAGGTCTGAAATTGGAACTACCTTTCTTTAATATTTAATCTTGCCATTGTCATTAAAAGATACAGGAGGTAATATTTGTCACTGTCAAAGGTGGAACATGTTATCAGTATCAGAGAACACTGAAATAACCTACAGAATGAAATGAAAAATCTTTGGGATGACAGCATGGGAACTGGATGATATTTAATTGCACAGCATGTAAAGCCACGTATTTAAGGAATTGCCGCCAACTGGAAATGACTAAGGAAAAAGATCTGGACACGCTGGCAGATCATTCGACTCTGGCTGGTGAGTCAAAGGGGTATGGTGCAGCTGCATAAGGAAATACAGCACAACAAAAGGCTGCAATTTTGACTTTTTGATCCTTTTAGATTTCCTACCAGAGAGAAACCGTGGATATTGTAGTTTTTCAGAACCAACAATTTAATTTTTAGACACTTTTTGGTTTCCCATACAGAGAACAGCAAATGAAAAGTCTGCATGTCTGTGCACAGAGGAAGAGAGAGGGGAAAAGAGGAAAAACAGGAAACACTGAAGCACAAATACAATTTTTAGGGTTGTGATTTCCTGTTGAAATAAACAGCCACTAATTCCAGGAACACATCCAAAGACTGCTTTTGAAAGCTTTCAGCAATGAATTCCATGAAGTAAGGTAGTACTACAGTTAATGCTTTCAGAGGGGTAGCAGGTGATGTCTTACCAGCTCCTCTTTCTATGCTAGACCCAGAGCAAAGATTCTACATGCTTGAAGTATTCACACAATGTTGCTGTTAGTCTCTGAAAGCCAGAACTAACAATTTTCTTGTACTGAATCATATTCATAAGTTCTCCTATTCTGTTCTGATAGTTTCTTATTTTATTATTATATACATTGCTAACTATGCTAGCAGCAGGACATAACAAATGCAAAATACTTGTTCAAGAACACTACTGTTTTCAGCAGGGAATAATTAAGAATGCATGTCAATAACATTTAGGATTCTAATGAATAAAAGATAACTCATGCAGGCAACTCAGAGACCTGCATAATTTTCTCCAAGGAGGTTAAAATGCATGATGAGAGCCTAATTCATCAGGAAGCACTTCTGGGTCATATATTTAAATAGCACACAAGATGTGATCAAGGTTCAGGTAACATACAGGTTTGAAATGCCATCTTTCCTGCAGGAAGCCTTCAGAAGAATGTCAGAAATCTTCAGTGCAATTCATTTGAAAAGCAGAAAATACCGTAGAGAGGTGGAATTTTCGACCTTCGGCGCTTAGCAAACAGGGCATGTATCAAACCCAGAAACTTTACCTCTCATTCATGGGACCACTGATTGCATTTTCCCAGCCGGATCTGAGCTGGTAAACAAGTGCTAAGCACAACTGTGCTCCCATCTCCATAACAGAGACATAATGAAAGCGGTAAAGAATGGGACCATCAAACTGGCTTTCTTTCAGACCCTCCACCATTCCTCTAATTCTCCTAATTGCCAGATGCAGCTCTTTAGTTTTGTATCCCAAAATTGCCTTGATTTTACTTTTCCTAGAAAAATAACAAAGGACAAAATGTGTTTCTGTGGCTGGGTCCATTCAGACCATCTGTCTCATTGGGTTTAAACTTTGCTGCCCACAGCAAGTGTAGGTTGTAGCAGCATTGTCTTAATCCTCCTGGATTCCACACCACAATATCGTAACAGTGCATCTAGAAATGACTCCTGTCTTAGGACCCTTCATTTCAGCTGGCATTCTGCATGCATTTTGGGGATGAGCTGGGGATTGTGGGGAGAGAAAATATCAAAGAAAGCAAATGCAAGGGCTGTGATTGTACAGAACAGAGGCTTTAGGTAACCAGGATTGAAGAGACAGGCATTGGTATATGGTTCCACACATGGTGCTGCCCTTAAAAAACAACATATCTGAAAATTATCAGAAATTTCTAACACACAAAGCATAAACAAGATTTGTTCGTCTGGAATTTTTAGATGCTCGTCCCTCAGTCACTTTGATAAAAGCAAATGTTGAAGTGCAGTTGATGTCTTGGCCTCTCTTGGCTTAGCCTCCTCCCTTATGCAATTCCAGGTGAATGGCTTTCCCAAATTTCAAAAAACTCCTCTTAAAATATTTTTGGATAGCTTTGGATAGATTACAACTGCCTGTCCCTACCCAATGAGCAGACAGTAGCCAGGACTCCATGTGAGGCACAGTGGAGTTTGCTGACTGACATTGGCATCTGGGAGGTACCCAGGCACAGCCAGGTCTCCGGTGCAAACTGAGGCTGTTCAGAGCTCCTGTAAAGCACACAGAGGAAATCACAGGCTTTGTGTGTCCCATTTGATTGCCTGTAGAATGAGAACAAGGATTTTTCTGCCACTTTCTGTCAGTGTTGTTCGAAATGCCTTTCATCTCATAAATGTGCTTGCTTGGCAGCCCACTTTGCCTTTATACACACAAAGACAAAACCAACTCACTTCACTCCTGTTCCAAGCTGGGCTAAGCTACAGCAGAGCTACACTTAAGGCAGCTTTATCCTCTGCCTCTGTGCTGCTGCCAGGACTACAGCAGAGATATTGGCTAGTTTGGTTCCTGTGATGGATGGGCTCAATGAAAGCTCTTCTGCCCCTCTGGGTGCTTCCTTCCCCATCAGCACAGCTGCCTTCCTAAGGCAAGCCCTTTCCCTTAGCCCGCTACCATGTCCTAGGTCAATATCTAGGTTTTCTTTGTTTTGTTCTTGCCACTTCATTTCTTTCTCTTTCTTCTTCCTCTTATGAAAGAGACTGAATTTCTGTGTCCAATCCTGCAGGCTGTTTTTCTAAAAGATGATGACTATTTCATCCATGGGCAGTGATGTGAATTTAAGCTGTTGATCTCCTGGTTCCAGGGGCCTGCAGATTTCTAGAGCTAGTAGATGCATTTCTGAACTTCTCAAGCTTTCACAGATTTAGAACAAAACTTAGAAACATTATCATAACAAACCATCAATTTAAATGCCAGGAAGCAAGCCAATAAAGACCTACAAGCATTACTTTAAACCCCTCGATTGACATGTTTGTTTAAAGTCAGTATTTTAGGTGCTGCTTGGCCACAGGAGATGTAATTAAAACAGTGTTTCTGACAGGAAAAAAAACAAAACCCTTCAAGTTGATCTCCCTTACCCATACTCACTACCTGCAATTATTTAGCCCAAGGAATATGTGATGATTTTTTGAGGGTATTTTTTAAAGAGCAAGCATGGGGTGGAGGTATATCAGGCAATTTGATGTTGTAATATTGTCTGATCTTCACCAGCCAGACTCTGCAACCAGCAGTGGGAAACGGAGCATCAGCTGGCAGCTCTAAATTCATATTCCAAAGGCTGAGGTACATTTTACAAGCCATCTGTGGCCTGCTCTCAGAGGGGACAGAAGACACACAGGAGTGCTCTGAATTCTAATATGTGCATTGACTTCTCAGTGCCCTCTGCATGGGCACTCTGCTTCCCTCCACACTCGAAGTTATTTACCTCATACTTGAAAATACAGCTAAGGATCTGCACTAAGTCATCACCGATCAGCCAAGGCGCAATGCTTTGTGATATCCACACCACATCCTGGCAACTCTCCCTTTTCCTCCCATGCTCTGGGCAGACAGAGTTTCTTGGTCGGAATTAAGAATTTAATGAGGATTAAAGAAGAGCCTCTTTGCTAAAAACAGCATTGAAGAGGTGCTAGATGGTATTTCTCTAGTTTCTGAGAACTGCTACACAGCACAGACCTTGTGACATTGCTTACCAGAGGCCAGGCAATAACTTACTTGGTTTCCCTGTCTCATGTAAGGTTTTCCACTCTGACCATTTCCTGGAGAGGCTTTCACAGGAAACTGTTACTACTCATGAAAAATATTCTGTAAATCCCAAATAGGGAGAGGATGACGAGAGAGGAGCTCCACTACAAGCAGAATAATTACGTTAGGCTTACCACAGTGCAAATGAAGTCAGTGTTTGGCCCTAGGCCTTTGTTCTAAGGATGTAAGTCCACATTTCTTTCTGCAAACAGCGGTTACAGTACTGTCCAGCAAATTAGGCATCTTTCCAGAGGTATACTTGGGTTTACTGGAAACAATCCTTTAATTCATGGTAAATGAAGGACTAAAAATTATGATCAGGTCAAGAGACAGAAGGTCTGAGGTGCACATCAGATTGTAGATCAATAGCCAGAAAAATTCAAAAGAGACTCTCAGCTAAGTGTCGATGCAGATTTTCTTCATGAAACAAGTAAAGTGCTGCTCTATTGGCAACCTCATTATTCACTACTTAGCAGATGCAGTAATGACTTTAGGCAAATGTGAATATTGAACCTGAAAGGTCCCAGTACCAAGAGCAGGAAACGAGCATAAATGACGGTTGTGCTGTAGCCCCTCAGAGGGCCAACAGGGCAGAAAACAGGAACTCAGAATTTGAGAAAATTGTTCTTCTAAAGCAGAGCTGCTCTGAAAGTAGAGGGGAGGAAAGTGAAGCAGAAAAAGCCCTGTGAGCTTCCTTTCCTTTTTCACCATGTCCTTCCTTCTCTGAGAGCAGGGGCCCTGTGAACATGACACGTTTCTAGCAATGTGCAGGGGTGGATGGATTGCTCAGGCTCCTATTTCCCTGCTACACCACTGATGGGGAAAACCATGAACCACAGCTTCTTCCACAGGAATGCCAAGCCAAGCATGGGAAAGACACATAGGAATTCTGGATGAGACACACTACTGCATATTGCTGCAGATTGCATTTCATCAGCCAGTGACCCCTATTTTGTTTAACAGTCTGAATAACTGCCTTGGCACAGCTGGGCTCTTCCAAGGGAAATGGTTCTGACAGGCCAGAGCTTCTCAGAAGAACAGAACAGACTATTTTGCTGGCTCAAAACCCATTTGAGCAGCAAAGCCTCAGAGCTGTGACAAAGCAGGTTTTGGGGCGGGGGGGGGCAATGAGACAAGGCCAGTGGAATTTTGTGGAACTTAAATGGTCAGTAGGGTTTAAGGGGAAACAGAAAATTACAAGGATTCATTTGGATATGCCTCAGAACTACGAACTGCAGAGTCAGTCCATAAGTTTTCAGACAAGGCCTTAATCATCAGCAAGATTTGTGGGTTTCATAGGAGGCTTTAAATGACTTCAGATACCTGCTTCACCTGAAGATCCATCTCCTTGCTCTATGTTGATAGTTCTGTGAGGAACAAGAACTACTCCTCCACCAGCAACGTCCTGGCAGGAGCTGGGGCTTGCTCTGTAAGTTGAGAAAGAAGTGGGGCTCTGAGGAAGCTGTCTGCCCATTTCCCAAATCCCAGTCTCCTTCAGTACAGGAGACAACCTCCCACCTCCCTACACTGAAGCTTCTTTGCTAGGACTTCAAGCTGTTGAAAGTTAGTCTGATAACCTCTTCCCATAAGTGGAAGCCACTCTGCTGTGTTTCAAACAAGAAAAACATTTCTTGGCAAGATGAGAAAGTAACAGTTTTTCAAGACTAGGCAAAGGAGGGAGCAGGGTCTTTGTGAGGAAGCTGGCCCTGGAGGACAAATATAGAAATGTCTTATTACACTATGGATATGGATGTAAGAGGGGAATGCAGGATTTGGGTGGAAGAGGGGAATCCTCTTCTTAATGAGACCTATTTGCATAGATAGGAAGTGAGAACCAGAACTCTGTACATTATCATCGCTTGAGGTAGAAAACGCCTTTTTTTTTTTTTTTTTAAGGAGTTGGAAAATCTATGGATATCTAATGGAATTTGTAGTCATCAGACAAGGAAAGGTAAGGAAAACAGTGTTTTCTGAAGCCCTCTGTAATACACTGTCATTTCATTGTAAAATAAATGCTAATCACAAAACAACTCTATTTTATGTTCAATGCTGTAAGCTAAAGTAACTATGAAGAAGCATTTCTAGAACTAAATGATGCAGCATGGAGAAGCTTAAAATGACTATTTACTGTAAACATATATTGAAAAATATACCAGTCAGTGTTTGTAACAAGCTTTTTCAGCTTCTGACAGGTGAGCTTTTTTCACAGAGGTAAATAGTAATCTTCAAAGACAGTATGTTTAAGGCAGAAATTCTTAATTGTTTTTGGTTAGTTTGGTCTTTGTTGTTTGGTGAGTTGTTTTTCTCATGTGGTTAGGAGGATTCATGTTACTTCCAAGGTAGCTAAAGTCTGTGAATGAAGATCAGCTGCCAACTGCAGAAAATGGTTCTAGAAAAAGTGAAATTACTTGGATGTAAAAACCAATCCTAGCACCTTGGTCATTCAACTTACAGCTCTGCCATTAATCTTCTTACCAGATCAGAAAGACCTGAGGCTGTGGGTCCAAACACAATCTTTAAAGAATTGTGCTCTAATTATCCAGATGCTATGGAGAGCTCCCTTAACTCTGCAGTTTAACATACCATGAGAACTGGAGGATGGTGGTACTGCATAACAGCAATCTCCAGGTACCACCTCCCTAAGTCACTGTGCCTGAGAAAAGTTGTTAGTGATCCTATAGAAAAACACTAAGGAACACATACACAAAAATTAACTGGATAATTCCTTTAATCCTCTGGTAAATCAAAACTGGACTTCTAGATGTACAACCCATCCTGCACTGGCATAAAATTCTCTCATGTGAACAGTTTAATTCCCTCCAATCACCAAGTGTGAGTAAAATTAAGATAGATTCATAAAATATAAATATATAAAAATATTGATTAACTGGCTAATGAGATAAAAATCTCAGTTCTTCCAAGTGCCACAACTTCAGCCTCTTGTATTTCAAACCTGGGGGGAAAAATGTGAACAATTAATTTCAATGGCATTAACATAGGCAGAAGTTCCTGTCACAGCCACCAGAACCAATTCCCAAAAACAACATCCTCTGCCAAATACTGACATATTCTCAGACCAATAAACAAATTCCAGGGAACACTGAAGCAGCTGAAGACTCCAAATTCTGTCCAATTCTTATGTGTTTGCAAGTGAAAATCCTTATTACAATATGGCCCAGAATTGTCCTCAAAAATGTTAAATGGGAGTGTAATTTCCCGACAGACTGAGAGAAGCTGCTCTGGAAGAAGCTGTTCTTTTTATGGCATCTGATTTACTGTGATGATGGGAATGTGTTGCAGATCTTGGCCTGTGTTCAATTTAAACTGGAAACACCAGGACTACAACTAATTTAGCTCAGGGGAAGCTATAGTAAACTGTACCTTCTAGAAGTAACTATTTGTATGATATGTGAGGGGAAACCTTCCAGTTTGTTTCAACCCTACTGAGCAGAAAGTTTAAAAAATAGAAAAAGGTGCACAGGGAGGAACTCCCCCAACCTCCATCTCCTTTTGTGATGCCTATCCTTGTATGCAAATTTTAAGTGGTTTTTTTTTGAAGGTCATGGCATGGAAAAACTGAATGGGGCTCCTTCTGTGGTCTCCTAAAAACCACAGTGAGTATCACCATTGCTTCATCCGTGTCATTTCCTTTGCACACCAGCTTCTGCTCAGCTCTGCTTGAAAGAGAATCAACCATCTTTCACTGCTTTAGTGGACCTCTGGTCACTTGTTTATAAACTTTTGCTGTGTCTTCCTGAAATGCACAAGCAAAATATGCTGCTGTAAGAACAGGTGTTGGGAAATTCCTTGCAGCAAATGGACATGTGAGAGACCCTGCAATTTTAGATGCAGTTATGCTGTGAGGCCTTTAAGACTGCAGTGAGAAGCTACTTCTAAGAAGCCTCTGTGGAGATCAACAAGGACAGGAATATAAACTTAGAGAAGCTGCAGCAGAAGATTGAAAAACAACGGCCACAGAGAGAGATCACGAGAACTTTATTTTACAGCAATAGAGTTGTGTGTTATTCGCATTAACCAGTCACAGGGTGGTTTGCAGTGTGTGTGCAGTGTGTGAGCTATCTGGGTTATTTAAGGGCTGTTTTCACAACAATAAACGGCATTACCTTGATCATATTGGTCAGCTAGTGGTGTCCATGATTTTCCCTCGCATGAAACAGGGGCAACCTTTTATTGTTTTTAGGATGCAGTAAGTGCAGAAACGCTGGGCACTCGGGAGTGTTTCCTGCTGACTGAACTAAAGCTCTCCTGCCCTGCCTCCCTGTGGTCAGGGGCACCGCAACTCCTCCTGTGAACCCCGCACAGCTCAAAGCCAAGCGTTGCCCGAAAGTTCCAGTGAACTCGCGGCCTGTCCAGCCCTTGGGAAGGCGGACGGCTTTGCACAGCAAACAAGCTGCCAGGCCTGGCAATGGAAATTACTGATAAGGACCGTACACGTGGTCCCCCGCAACCCCTTCATGCGTGGCCAGAGCCCCAGCTGCGCTTTTCCTTCGCACGCCGCCTGGGGCTCAGTTGTGCGGAAAAGAAACAACCCCCAATTTCTAAAAAGCTCTCGAGGCACAGCTCCTGCCTCTGCCCTGGCACAGCTCCTGCCTCTGCCCTGGCACAGCTCCTGCCTCTGCCCTGG
>VWZG01005391.1:1225729-1244473 GCA_013396735.1 Grallaria varia | reverse complement strand
CACAGCTCCTGCCTCTGTGCTGGCACAGCTTCTGCCTCTGTGCTGGCACAGCTCCTGCCCCTGCACTGGGCACAGCTCCTGCCCCTGCACTGGGCACAGCTCCTGCCTCTGCACTGGCACAGCTCCTGCCTCTGCACTGGCACAGCTCCTGCCTCTGTGCTGGCACAGCTTCTGCCTCTGCCCTGGGCACAGCTCCTGCCCCTGCGCTGGGCACAGCTCCTGCCTCTGCCCTGGGCACAGCTCCTGCCTCTGCCCTGGCACAGCTCCTGCCTCTGCCCTGGCACAGCTCCTGCCTCTGCCCTGGGCACAGCTCCTGCCTCTGCCCTGGCACAGCTCCTGCCTCTGCGCTGGGCACAGCTCCTGCCTCTGCACTGCCACAGCCCTGCCCGGGTGCTGAGCAGGGCATAGGTACCAGCAGCACAGCGACTCGTTCCTCAGACTTGGTTAAGCCTGAAAATATTTTTGAATAAGCAAATGGGTGCTGTTGAAGCCAAAAGCATCATCAGTGGCAAACAAGCGTGTCAGTAATCCTGGAGTTTCTCTACTGCCTCTCTGACTACAAAGAGATACTAAAAAATACCAAGTAAAGTAAGACACATTCTAGTGTAAATTAGCTGAACTCCAAGCCTGACAAACTGAATTAAAAATATTCTAAATTAACACATTAATCTTTCAGAGTGAAGCTTTTCAAAGGAAATTTTTATAAATCTCTGGGCTACAATTTGATTAAAATTCTCTTTTTCCAGCCTAAAGCCTCTTTCTAACACTGATGTATTATGGACCTGTGCTTTCTAGGATAGGTTAAGGGGTTTGTTTATTACCCTTTTCCTTTGTTTACAACAAAGAACATTAATAAATTACTGTGAATACTGAAGCACTTGCTTGGACACTTCAGAACAATTTTCATTCTGCGCATAAAAAAAAAATCACTTGTATTTAGAACATTCTCAAAACTCATCAATTCTCTTGGTCCACTGGCCCTTGAAACACAGCTCACAAAGGGTGATGCTCTATGGAGCTGAATTTTCAGTGTTTAAATACCACAGGTGGCTTTCAATATTTTTAACAGCTCTTGCAAGGTCTGAGCTCAGTCTCACTTCTCTACACCACTAGAGGGCAAGATGTTCTCATAGAACTGATGAAAAAAAAAACACATTAATTTTAAAAGTACATAAACTTTCCTTACAAAAATAAGAAAAGGACATATTATAGTCCCTAAAACTTAGGAAAAAAATGTATCTTTGGAAACCGTAAAATGCCTTCTTTAGCCTGAGATCATATGTCTGCATTTTTCAATTACTCTGGAGTTATCAAACTAGAACAAAACTCTTCTAAAACTACAAATAAATAACAATGCCCTGTGGGATGTATGTCTGCCTGAACTCCAGGAAAAAATGCTTTAGTACACAATTTTTTATTCTTTGCTAGTGAATTAATGCCCAAAATATCAATAGACCATGAATAGACAGAGCTTCTCCACACAATCTCCTATCTGTTAATGCAGAGTCTAAATCAGTTCTGCACAGATATAAGGAGATTTTTTTCCCCCTTGTTTTTCTTAAGTATTTTCTAAAGGCCACGATAAATGAAGAAAGGGTTTTCCTCCCTCCAGATTCACACACATACACACCTCTGGCATTTGGCCAACGTGGCCTTCACCAAATCTCACCATCAGTACATCCATCCCCCGCACAAGCACTTTGAGGTTCTGACACTGTCAATGTCCCATTGGTTTTGCTGTTTGGGCACACTTTGATTGGGGTTGTGCTGGCACCTCTTGCTTATTCTGCAGTGCGACCAACCAGCTACTTGCTGTGCCATTCAGGTCCCTTTAGTATGGCCATTTTCAGGTCTTGCCCCTTTTCCAGTGGATTGCCATTTTAACAGCAGCTAAAGCACAGCTTTTCCTGCAGACTCCCAGAGGAAAAGCAAGCAGGAAAACTGCAGGTTTAAAGCACCCTCAGGCCTAAAGTGCAGCACAGGGCCAAGGGCACACTTGGCACTGGGGTTTGAATTCTGGAATGGTCACGTCTTTATCTTGCATTGACGATCCTTCCCAAATAGAATTTTTTAAGGACTATTATCTCACTTGCAGAGAGGTAATTTAATATTAATTCACAGAATTGATCATACATACAGTTCCTGGGCAAAACTTATCTCCGCTTTCTTAAAATTCTAGATAAATACTAGATGGCACTCAATGTTGCTGCGAGAAGTAGCAGGCTGCAGAACATTTTTAAAGCCAGACTAGCTCACACAGTAATATCCTTACTGAACAGCTCTCCTACAATTTAATAGGAAATTAATGAAACATGACACTTTTACACTACATTACTTTCAGCACTGACTAGTTTTGAGCTTGGTTTTAATAAAAAAACAAACATAAAATGACAATATTTCTCTTTCTAGGACTTTATAATCATTTCCTAGAAGTGACTGCCACAGAATGACAGGGCTTAGACATCACAGCAAAGCACAGAGCCTGAGGTCTGCAATGGAACAGGGTGATCTAAACTGAGCAATGCTGATGAATCTCGCTGATGAATCTGCTCTTCAGGCAAATTAAGAGCCTGTTTTACAGGTTCCTGTCATTTCTTTACATATTTCTCTTAAATTTGCACATGTTAACCTGAACTCTGGAGCAGAAAATGTGAATGGAGACTGAGAAGTGAAGTGTAAGGATCTAAGGGTGTATTGTCAAAGAAAACAATTCAAAATAAACAGGAACAACTGGAAGTGCCACCTCCAAACTGTTCGTAACCTGAGTCTATCTAGTAACCATGTAAGATCAAAAGACCCTTTCAGTGTTTTGTATAAGTGCTTAAGAACCCAGTGAAGACATTAAAATAGCTATATGTGTTCCTTATTTATATAGTGAGGGAAAAAATAAAACAAATAGACTTTTCATGTAGGAGCAGAACTAATATAGATGGTGCGGCTGGGAGCAGACACCGGCTGAGATGACAGGGAGAGACATAAACAGAAACGAGTGGAAAGAATGTTGTTTCCTGCCTTGCTTTTCAGTGACCCGTGACAGCTTTTTGTTGAGATCAACAGTGGGGCTGAGAGCTTGGCAGAGCAGGCTGAAGGTAAGTGATAACCAGATAAGGAACAAGATCTGCATCCAAAACACTTGTCAGCTTGGTTATCTCTCTTCCCCATCAAGGTGATAAAAGCATTCATTATTTCTAACTCATCCACAAGCCATCCATGATTCCAAATACTTTTAACAGAGGTACCTACCATGTTGTAGAATAAGAAAGACTATCTTATATGTTCAGTAATAACTCCTGAAGGCACAAGATGAAATTTTTGGAAAATTACCATCTAATATTTAAACAGCTTGTCTTTTCGAGTTCATGTAACAGAGGCTTTAAATGCACACCCATGTTTATAGATGCAGATACAGTAAAATCCTGTAAACCTCTTGGAACTAAAACATCTAGCTATCCTAATTAAAATAAATTGATACAGTAAGGGAGCCAATTAGCTGTTGGGATTCATATGGAACTGGGAACAGAGTTGTCATTTGAAGTGTTTCCTCCAAAAACGTACCCCTACAAAATAAAATTGCCTTTTTTATAGCTCTCTTATTCCCATGCACACCCCACTGGCAATGAGGAAACACACCTTTCCAGTGAAAGTTTAGTACCTTTGACAAGAGGAAGGAAGTACATAACATCTGTACCCACCCGCCAGCTGTATGCATGTAACATATTGCATAGTTCATAAGAGATGGATGCAAACATCAGCACACACAAAGAAGCTTTAAATTAAATTGCTAATAAAAGCACATGCTGTGAATATGGTCAGACAACATCTCATGCTAAAGGCCAGAGCATTCTCAATCTTCTTATGAGTAACTCAACAGAGAAAGAGACTAGCAGGAGCTCGTCTCACATAATCTCCCCAAAGGCCACAGACCTTTCTAGGTCAGTCCCAGGTTTCCTAAAGGCACAGAAACTGTAAGTGGCCTGAAGTTACCCTGCTCACCATCAACCTCTGAGTAACTCACTTCTTGCCCTTAATTCAGCTGGTCTGGAGTGAATTCACACTACTCCAAACTATTGCTGCAAATACTGTCATTGAGTAGCCTAATGGAGGAAAAGCGAGTGTGTTAGAGAAATAAGCACACAGGCAGATTAGGAGTCCAGATTTCTAGAATTTGTTCATGCAATCTAAACATAACTTGCTCTCTGGACTTGATTTATTTCTAGTTGTGGTTTACTTAGGCCTTGGTTTAATTTGTCATGCTTCAGTTCACCGAGACGTAAAGCAGGTTTTGAAAACGTATCACAGGGAGGCTGAGGACCTTGTCTGGGTTTGGTAAGCAACTGGCTACTTCAAGAAGAGTTTGCTGTTAATTAACAGTAGTGTTCTAAGGCCACATCTTACTTGGGATATATAAATGGTCCATTCTTTTAGGAGTTTCTAGTGCTGTTAAATGAAGGAGGGAACTGAAAATACTAAAATAACGGTTTCAAATATTGAAAATCAGACTTGCAAAATTTGGTGCTGATGTTGGGATCTAGATAAACTTGTTCATGTTCCAAATCAGGAGACAAATTAGCAATTAGCATTAATGTGTGACATTTTGGAAGTATCAAAAAGTGAAATGAGAATTCACATATATTTTCACCTCAAAGAGCTCTCCCCAGATGAAGATAGGCCAATAAATACTTATTGATAGATGTAAAGAAGCGAGAAATCAGTGACAATTGGTAACTCAACACTTACCACCTACTATACTATCCTGAAAATTTTTCCTCCAGTGCTACCTAAAATATTTATGGTGATCTTAAGGCTTGAGTCCTCACTGAATTATTTTGTCATTCCTTTTCTGTAATCAATCTAAAAACAAGACAGGGCTTTTAGTCATAACTCTGAATTTCCTTTCTTATACTTTTAGTTTCTGTGTGTCCAGACATGAAGTTCTACAGAGAACTTGAACAAGCAGAAGTAAATCCAGAGCTGCAGATTAAGTGCATTTTTTCTCCCTTCTCCATCATAAATGCTGAACAAAAAAAAAAAAAAAGACAGAAGGAAAAATTCTAACATAAATAAATATTTAGCTTCTGAAAAGATGATAAAAGAATTGTAAATACATAACAGTAAAAAACGTGTACAGTAGTCATGGAAGGACTATCTTAGGGCCAAAGATAAGGAAACATTTAACAGTTTTTACTCTGTCAAACGGTACCATGAATTTTTCAAGTAAAATTACCAATGTCTTTGCAGAGAAAATCTTGCTGCTGAAAGCTCTCAGTAAATCACCAGTGTGTAATTGTGGGATCCTTACTGGAATCTGTGTAGGCAGATGGGAGATGTAACTCAAACCATGAAAGATTGTTAGAGACAATTAATGTAATGATATGAAACAAGTATCTTTGGAAAGTAGGAAGGGAAGCAATGACTGTTTTTCCAGCTTTGTATCAAGAATTAGGCTGTGAACTAAGACTTAATTTAAGAGAGATAAGCATTGATCCTTGCTCTTGGAAAGTGACCTGGAACTGATACAGATGCTCCCTCATGTCTGTGCTGGGCAGTCAACCTGTGTGAGTTAGAATTATCAGTTACAAAAAGTGTAGGTTTGGACAGTATAGGGAGGACAACTGGACTAAGTCCTATGTAGTCCAAAGTTTTCCATTTAAATTTTTTCCTGGAGCAGCGGTAAAGGAAAAGTAAAACACATCTGTGATAATAAGATGTATGCTACTCCCAGGAAAGGCTCAAAGATTTTCAGAAATTGATAAGTAACATACCCTGCATTTATAAGAACAAATGGGATTTATTTCTCTTTACAAAGCCGCATTGTTAAAATAATTCCCCTACCAGTGCTTTTGTGAGCGGTGCTCTGAACAAGCTGATCTTAATGAGTTCTTGCTTGTTCAGGTGTCCTACTTCGAGCTTCTCTGGCCATGAGATTGAGTGAATCTTTTAATTAAACACTTGTTTTTATAATTCACCGACAGATTTCTTAGGAACTGCTGGTACTAAGCTCCTTCCTAGTGTATTACTCATACCTAGATCAGAAAGATAATTGATGCAGAGCTCCAGTGAGACAGTCTGTGCAAACAGAGGTGACTTGCAGTTTTAGTTTAGTGGGGCAGGGTCCTGTTCCTTACAGAGAGCTGGATGCAGCTTCAATACCACAAAACAACCATAAACCTAGATGTCCTGTTTATGGGGGATATTTTCACCAAAAAACTATTTTATCTTCCAGATACCTCATCAGGTTGACTGTCCTGATGGGAGATAGTGAGGTAGAGAATGTGTCTCATCACTGGCACTCATGAGGAACCAGTCCCTTCAAGTACAGCCACAACACAGCTGCTCTTGCCAGGTACTGAAATACAGCCCTGCAGTACATGAGGCATAACTGCTGCCTAATTCAGTCTGAGTAAGTCTTTAGATGCTTTTTGCTTCCTGTATCTGAATCAGAGGAAACAAAGCTGTTTGAGGATCTGTTTTTCCAGTATTCTGATATCTAGCGGACATAAACAGAAATAACATTTTGAAAAGTATCATTTTTC
Source organism: Grallaria varia (assembly GCA_013396735.1). NCBI lineage: Eukaryota > Metazoa > Chordata > Aves > Passeriformes > Formicariidae > Grallaria > Grallaria varia. Next base: position 1,237,940 of record VWZG01005391.1, on the reverse strand, counting down.
TGCCATATAAATCCTTGCCTTGCCCATATCTTAAGTACAGCATGCAGCTATGGTCTCTGCATCCCAAAGACAGAAACTCATTAAGAAAAACTAAACAAAAGTAAAACTAAGCAGATCAGAAGGATGTGTGGCAATGTTTCCTAGATGTGCATAATTTCCTAGAGCTACATTGTTCATGTACAGTTTTTACAACCAGTGCCATTGTCCCCTGCTCTTTAACAAAGCACGGAGAATTGTTTACTTCTTTACTTGAAAAAAATGAAAGTATTCCCACAAGCATAAGATTGACTTTAACTTTGCTAATTCCTTCCCTTTCTCTCTCCTGCTTGTTTTATGTGGGTTTTCTAATGTAGCGTGTCTTCAATCGTAGCTGACAACTGTCTGCCAGTGAATGATTCAAAACAGTGCGGTTGCTTCATGAAAATTAGATCTTATTATCTTAAATCAATTAAAAATATCAGGGAGTTCTAAAGCTCTTCCCATTCAATTCCCCTGAGAATATTTTCTCTTCTGGGAGTACATGCCTCAAATTTTGCTTCCACCATGTTTCTTTGTGTAGAAATCCAAGCAAAATGGATGGAAGTTGTCTATACACAATACTTCTAAACACGCAAAATAAACAAATCTTGGACTGTTTGTTCTAATGCATATAAACTACTTTATAAGAAGGTAATGAAAAGGTTGGAGTAAAGTGATTTTTTCTCCTGAATCAACAGTGTTCCTTTCATTTGTTTTCAAACAAGCTATAGGATTAAATATTAATTACTCAGTTGTAAAAAGGGCAGAAGAATACAACTGGTTGAGCTGACAGTCACTCCCATGGAAGTGACACTGAGTGTCATTGACCTGACTTTGAGTAGACTTGCTCTTGCGTTCTCTAGAACATGAATTCTACAGGTTTCTGCAAATTTGAAGAAATTTGACTCTGCTTTCGAGAAGCTGAATATAAGAAACTAAAGATTCACCTGCACAGAAGTGGATACTGGATAGGCAAGTGAGATTGAGCTCCAAGACTTTCTCAATGCCTTGTACTTGCAGCACCACCAGCTTCTGTTTCCATTCTTCCACACTCCATCCAAGTGTATGGTTTTCCCCAGAGCTGGCATGAACCCTTCACTGATGAATGTTCTTCACAGAAAGGAATTCTTCTGCTAAAATTATTACCTTTCTTAAAGACACATCTGGTTTACTTTTTGGGGAAAAAAAATACAGGATAGTTTGAGATCCAAGATAGGTCTGATTACTTTTGAAGGTCCCATAACTGATTTTCTTGATTTAAAAGTAGTGGCTACAGTGAATTAAAATATCTGTAAGGTTTCAGAATCTGTGTCAATGAAGCAGGAAAACAAAATACTGGGAAGCTGTCAAGTGAATAGTCAAGAGGTTCTCCAGCCAGGACCAGATTTATGAACACTAGAGGAGATTCTGCTGTCCCTTAGGCAACAGCTCAGGTGCAAGAAGTGAAGTATGAAATCCAATTACCCTGAGCTTGCAGGGCCCATAGAATCAGTCATAAAATTATACTGCCTTTTTGAATATTCCTCCTCCTAACTGGATTAATTTCAGTGGCTCACTTTTTAATCCCCCCTCAACAGAACCCAAATTAAAATGTACAGCTATGAATTATATGATTAGGCCAGATTCACTACTATGACCTCCCATGTTAGCAGAGATCTGCAACAGCTGAGAGTATGGCTCACTAACTATCCTCCATTCTTTTAAAGTAATGTTATAAAACAGATAAAACAATATTGAAAAAGGAACTTAATTTGGGGGGTTGTTTCACTTGTGGGTTTTTTTTTCCTAATGTGTTAGCTTTCTCTACTGCATGGGAAGAGGATCACTGCTTTCAAACCAAGTGAAGAAGGACCAGACTTGCACACACACTTTGTTTGTTTCAAAGTCCAGATCTTGGTAGCTGTTTTCATTCATCCCATTTATGCCACTGTCTTTATTCTGGAAGGAGACTTGCTGAGCAGAGCCAGTGAAAAGAGAACCTGTCCCAGAACTAAACATATTTTCTTCTCTGAGGAAGCAGAATCCCTCCCTGCCCACAGAGTTATCCTACAGACTTTCCAAGTGGAATAAAGGAAGAGATCAGAACGCCAGGCCTGAGTGACTAACTGCTGCCTGAGTGCCCCACGTCACGAGGGGATATTTGAGACCACGTTTCACCTACAGAGGCAAAAGAACCAGGGGAAGATAAAGCCTTGTACATACCTAGCTTAAAATGGGTATTTGTCTGAAGTATTCCTAGCTTACTCCTAGCCTTTTTTTTTTTCCATCCTAATGTCTCAAATAAGCCTAGTCAGCAGAAGTGGTCCTATTCCATGGTCCTTATCTCCTGTCCTGGCATGCACATTTTTCACTTTCCAGCTGAGAAGCACTTGAGAAACTGAGCTCCGTGGTTCAACTAAACAGAAGGTGAATGCTAAAAGATAAGTTTCATCTCACCCCAACTACTACTAAATCCATTTGATATTTGAACCTCTATGTGAATCTGATTATTCTGATATCCAGCTTACATATTTTGAGCCAAAATCTCCAGAAAAATGGGATAGCGCATGAATGGAAGTTTTCCAAGCGGCCATCGTATGGAAAACAACATTTCTGATATAGATTTCTTTATGACTCACAAAACAGGGCTTATATATTTTGTGACTAATATCAGAAACTAACAGTTGGGTTATTTTTAAAAAAATGCCTGTTTCCATCTTTATGTAAGAAATAATCTGTTAGACTAACAGAGGGTGTGTGTTTTTTCCAATTCCTTGTAGAGCTAATTCTGTACCTAATATTTATGAAACACAAAAATTCCATTTCCTATATACTTTTACATCAAAGCCCCATGAAACCATCAGATAAACAAGCCTGTTGGCTACGTTGACTCCAGGTGGATTTCAGAGAGCCCAGTTTTCAAGCCCTTTCGAAGTGACTTTTTCTGGAGCAAAGATGACATAGAGATAAAACTACTGTTTTTACAGAATATAATGTGCATTATTCCTCAAATTTCAAAATATGCTGTCAAATAACTTGTGCCTATCCACATATTTAGCCATCAGCAATTAGCAACTTTCCAAAAGCCACACTTGCTAGATGCTCAAGGTAAGGTTTGCTTAATGGTGGTAGTAGTAGCAGTACTGTAGTAGTAGTAAATTTTCACTCACCCAGTGCATGTTTAGTAGGTAGAGGGTACTGTTACAAGCCTTTTGTAGCTGTCTGCTCAATATGTGCCTTACATACCAATCTCAGGGGTCAGGGTGCTTCTGATTGTTTTACTCACCCCCATGCTGAGGAGTCTTGAAATATGCCACCTTGTGGTTTTACACTGCCTTCTCTGGCAGTTGTAACAACACAACTGGCTGGTTTTCAAAAAATTATTATAAAGAACTCACAGAACACATAATTGCATTACTGCTTTTAAAAGGGCTCCAGTTTTCAGCTCTGCCCCGCTGGAAGGCAGCATGAAACACTCAAGAGCATCCCCGTCTGCCTCTAGTCAAGGACATCTCTGTTACAACAAACTAGTTTTAGGTCCTTTCTATGACAGGCTGGAACTGCTTCCATCTGAAGCTGGGCTCACAGGGAGTTGGGAAGCACAGTTCAAAGCCTGGCAGAGAGTAACTTGAAAGCGAGATGGAAGTCAAACAGGTGGAGGGTGGGAAAAACACACTAGGATTTAGTAACAGGCAGAACCAGGCAAAGCAGTAATGTCAGTGTCTCTATGCTGGTTGGCATTGAAGCATTCAGGATCAACTGCCACATTCAATTCATGTTGTTGTGGATTTGTTTGCTTTGATGGGAGGCTGCAAGGACTTTGATAACAGCCTGAAAGAGAACGTTTCCAGCACAAGTTCGGCTTTGCCTTATCAGGAGTTGTCGACACAACAATTTTCTTTAGAGCTGACAGGGGCACAATATAAAGGCCAAATCCAAATGTTTCTACATGTTAAGGGAGGGAAGGACTACAGTATGACTTCAATATTATCTCTGGCCTAAACTAGGACTTCTGGATTCCCATCTTGCAGTTTTTTGAAAAACTGATTTTTTCCCATAACCTCTATGTGCTTTTCCTATATAAGCTCAAAGATACATCTCCTGTTGAGATCTAACTCCAGAGTGAAATACAAGCTTTTCACAAGCATGGAATCTAACTCTTAAGGGAACTCACATAACCACAGGGTAATCAAATCCTACTGCTCAATCTTGATCTAAACTTCATCCATATCAGACTCAGAACACTTCTTCCTTCACCTCTGTGATTCCTCTAGTCAGACCATACAAAAACTCTCTCCTTTTCTATTCCCAGCAGTGATATTTTCACCAAAGCTTTTTCCAATGCATATGAAAACAGTTTTGCTCTGCTACCAAGGATTTTTCTCTCAAGAATATCAGCAGCTGTTAGGATTAGCAAATCCAAAGTTCAAACAACTGCCTCTATAGCATTATAGTTCTTCATAAATTTCTTTTTGATCTTGAAATCAAACAAGCTAACCAAAACAAGGCCTCTAGCCATTCATTGAATTGAAGAGCTCTCTGTTTTCTCTCTGTTCTCAGTATTTTCACCTAAAGAAAACACTTCTATATATAATCTCTCATACTGGCCATGACTCCATAAAAAAAGTTCTCTTTGTTTTAAAATTAAGTTCTTTCAATGCTTTCCATTAAAAAAAAAAATCCCTCTTAAAAAGCAAACAGTGCAAGGATCATTTATACCAACAAGAAAATAAGCCACTGAAAAAAATGTACTCAATGCTCATAAAAAAACCCCAAGCAATAATACAGCATCTTGGGCTTCAAGCTGTCTGACTTTCTGTGCATTCACTACTTGACATTTTCTCTCTCCCTGTTTATGTTACAGAGGTCATAACCAGATCCCACCCAACTCTAGCCAAGCTGGCCTCTCCATTGTCACAGGTCCTGGCAATTCTGTCACTTAGAAATTACAACAGTCTACAGAGGCTGGGGGTTCTCAGCAGAAGTACTAGCAGAGGAAAACTGACTTTTAGAGAAGTAATGCAGCACAGCCAGTACTAACAAATGCCCTGTGCCATCATGGCAGGGAGTGTGTGGATAGAACAGGGGAAAGCAGCACAGGCAGGGGAAAAATCTGGAGCAAACCAATGCTTTATCGATGTCCTGATGAAAAGCCTACCAAGTTTGGTACCTTTATTCTCTGAATACAGGGCTGAACTGTAAGTCCAGCAGAACAGGGCAGTGACTGTTTCATGTTGCTGGGCACTATGCCCCCAGCTCAAGGGAGGAGTTGACACTCCCGTCCCACACTCACTTCCAGCCCAAAGCTCCTCACCCTGAACAGCTGTTAAGTCACAGCATGGCCACAGTCAGCAGCCAAGCAGGAGAAGAGAAAGATAGGGAGGGGAAAAGTCTTAGCTCATGTGTCTTATCTTCTTGGAAGCACAAGCTGATTCTCTCTGCTTTAATAGGGTTTTAAATTTCTTAGGAAAGCAGAACCTTTTAACTGAACCTAAGCCTTATGGATTTTGCTGATAACAAAAATAGTCTTTCACATTCTTAAAAGTACATCTCAACATAACTAATGGTACAGCACTAATCCTCCTCTCCCTTGGCATTCATACCCACCAAAGATCTATTGACAGTGTATTTGCACTTAGTACTTCACTGCAACTTAGCCAAACTCAGACAGCTCTTTATTACTTCTCAGTATCCTGTGAGAATTATAACAAAAATATGTGCTTTTAGACTTAAATTTCCAAATATCTGTCTGGCAGTTTTCATAGCACAATTACAGATTACTAAGACTTTGTTCTGCTAGGTTTAGATATATCATAAATCATACTGGATGCAAATGCATGCCTGCAAAAACATTTATCACAACCCAGCTGAAAAGATAGTCTTGTATATTATGGTGAAAATGTGGAGACATACCATTAATGCTGCTCATTATTCAAAGTGCAGGTCTGACTGTGTAAATGCCCATAATATGATTCATTCAAAATGCACTTTTTATAGAACTTCATGAAAAGGGCATCAAGCAATGGAAGGAAAGGTAGAAACAGGCAGCCTTTGCTTTGAACCTTCAGGAGTAACTCACCAAGCCTTCTCCTAAAGTATCTGCATAATTATGGCTTTGGGGTCAGCAGATGTGCTTGAACCACTTTCTTAAAGCTTACTAGTTGGAAAGGTTTAAAAAGTGGGAGAAAAAATAGCCACACACAGGTGTCTACTTCCACTAGAGGCAATAGCTTAAGTAAATTAATGTTACAATAAAAACTTAAGTTCATGCAGTTATGGAACTGTAACAGTAAAGAGCAGCCACTTCATCGTTTCACTGCAGCTTTCTCTGTGGTCTGGTTTGTGGCTTGCAAAGAGTTAAAAGAAGGAGCATAGACAGAGCTCCATGCACTAGAAAGCCAGTTTGTACTGCTGATTCATTGTGGGACTACAAAAGACCAGTTCCATATTCTGCTATAATGTGTTTAAACAGATGAATGTGTCAGACTTCAAACATAATCTGAGCACTTGCTGTAGGCAATTCCACTTGCAGGGCTCTAGCAGAAATGGGACTTCACTCACTGCAAACCTTGCCTCCATCACTGACTAGGCACAGAAAAAAGAAGCTCTCTTGCTTTGTACTTGACATAAAAATGAAGCAAGGGACAGACAGGAAGAGAAGAAACATCAGTGCAGAGACAAGAAGGCTTTTACTGGCTTAGCACTTCCAGAAATGCAGCCTGTCTCCTTGCTCCTGTCAGGAGGCTGGAACAGGAGCTTCTGCCAAGCTCTGTACAATCAGTAAGTTTCCACTCTCCAGCAGCATGAACATGCATTTTTGTCTCCAGGAGGAATGTGAGAGCATCATGTGAATAAGGAGTGTTGCAGAGTCCAAAGGGCTCCAGCAGATAAACAGGCACTGATACTGATGAAAGCAGCATGCCTAGAGAAGCTGAAAACATCACTGAAAGGAAAATGATTATGTTTATCAAGACAAATACAAGAAAGGGAACTATCATCACTTATGACAGCTCCAGTTACAGGTCATGGAAGCACTCAGCACTGAACCACTATTCTGAATCCAGATGGTTTTATCTGAAAGTAAATGCCAAGAAAGGAGGGCAGGCAATGTGTCAGGCCTGAGCTTTCTGCCTCACTTCTCCCTGAAATCTCTGTAAATTTAGAACCTCCTAAAACCTGTCCTCCTCTTTTATAAGATCTATTAACTTAGCTCTTCATGGCAAAACTGGAAGTTCACTGGTTAGACTCCCTGCATCTAATTCTCACTATCTTGTTCCTTTTTTTTTTTTTTTTGCTACAGCTTCTGAAAATAATAGGAAATTGTTATGGCAGACACTGCACTCTGTCTTGAACCAGCTATAGCTTTTTAATTTCCTGCATTGCGGCTCCTGTAGGAGCAAGAAGCTTTCAGCAATGCCAGACACAAAGCCTTATCCTGCAGGATTGGTCCTGTAGTGGATGGCTCAGCTAAAGTGCCCTATGGCATGTATTTCACATGTTTTGACAGATGTATATTTCATATACAATTGCTAAATGAATTTTTTGTGTGGTAAATTAATCATTCCAAAGGTTACCTCTCCTTTTCTTCTGAAGTTTGCCTTACATATTTGACAGCGTTAGCACTATCATTCCAACCTGCCAGTCTGAAGCACTTCTACTGAGAAGCAACATTTACCTCTGGAGGTATTCCCTGATGCCACAATGAACTGCCACCAGAGCATTGTAAAAAAAGCAATTTTGGCCTTGTTTCTTGAATACCCTCTCAGTAACAGGAGTAACTGGGCGTTCTGGTGGTGATTTGAAAACCTCTCATCAGTTTTGAGTACTTCGACCCTAATCGTGTTACTGACTTGACTAATTGTGGTGAATGTCATCATACTTGACTGGTGACACCCCCGCTTTTGAAGACTCTGGGGCTAAGCTGCTGAGCAAGGTTTTTGCGGCATGTAGGTCCCTCTAACTGAGTGTAGATGGTTTAGCATCTCACCAGCATGTTAGGACAGACAGAAAGGCAGCTAAGGTTCATGTCAGTCAAGGTGATGGCTCATTGTTTGGTATAATAAAAGCTCTAACAAGAATCACAGTAGTGTTCCTCCAGTTACTAGAGTTCAGTATCCACAGTGCCTCTTTCCCTCCACATAAAGACTGCAGGGCTTGTTTCTGCCCTGGAACATGAACTAGTTATCTGTGGTTAAAAACTGAAAAGCTACCCCACTTTATGTGGTGTGATAGTGCACATATGGGAAACTGTGAGTGGCAAAAGGGTGAGCAGGCAGGCTCTGGAGCGGTGCTGTGCAGGAGCAGGTCCCACTGCTGTCACTGGCATCCTGCTGACCCTGTCTGCACACTCACCAAAGGACAGAGGAATTGCCAAAGTGAAGAGCTAATTTCTCCCACTGCCCCTGGGAAGTTTGAGCACTTAGCTGGCCTTCAGAGTATAGTTCTGTCAAACACGTGTTGAAGCATTCAGGGTACTCCATATGACGTATCTCCAGTTTGTTTGATTCCAACTACAGCGCCTTAAGCAAAATTAAAAACTCCCATGACACTGTGACAGATCTATTGCAATGCATTGCGACTGAAATATTGCTCAATATTTTGAAGAAGTTTCTTAATCTGCATCTAGTTGCTCTCGTTGCTCTGCCTTTTCCATTCTTCCGGGCAGGCCCCAGGCAGTGGGACTTGCTGTTAATGCAGCAGCAACCCAGCTCAACTACCAGAAAGGCCAGATGGGAACAAATGTGTCAGCTCTTCCAGCTTCTACTGCCACCACAGGACCACAGCAGTAACAAAAAGGAAGACAAACAGGTAGAAAACATGAATAAAGAGAGGTGCCAAAATATCAGATGTCCAGTCCCCTATGTTTCTGTTACAGGCTGGAGTAAAGGGAGTCATATCTTTTCAGTACCTTTCTACCAGCTCTTCCTGAAGTAGGCAGAACTTCCTGTATCCAGAGAACTAGATGTGTCTATTTAATATTAAGCAATTTAAACAGTGCTCAACACATCCTGATTAGAAATCAAGTGAGTTAATCTACCCCAGGGATAACACAGCACTATATCTGGTCTCTTATTCTCAAAAGTACTTAATAAAGCATGTCACAGGATACAGGGAAAAACGTACAACCTACCTGACTGGTTCTCTAGGACAACACTGCAGTAGAAGGAAGGACCCCTACATCTCCCAAACCATGGAACACACCCAGTGTGTAATGTCACACAGCACAACCTGTATTCTCAGGTTTGCTCATGGGTGTTGTTTCTAGTCAGGCTGTGGTTGGAAGAAAGTGCACAGTTAAACAGGGACACCATTACCTAATCATCTTCTGGAATTGTGCCTCCACTTTTCAACAGGGACCCACTAATAGGCGAGATATGCTCATGGTTACAGCTCACCTCTAATCATTTACAACCTCTTATCTGGCTGCTAAGTTTTCTTGAAGATGTTTTACAATACATGCAGAATCTCCCTGCCTATAGGATCCCTACTGCCCAAATTACTTTTGTTGATAGCATTAATATCTGTCCCTCGCAGACTAGTCTTCACCAAAACACTATGGCCTACAATTTAGATGACATTTATCTGCAGCTCTTCAATTTCGGCTTGAAGGCATATTTAGTATTTCTAAAGACCAACATCTCTCTGAGGAAATACATGTGGTATATAAAGGAGAAGCAGCTCCAATCTCATTTTGCAGAGTTTTTCAGTGCTTCAGCATGTAAGAGAGAAAAAAAAATGTTGCATCGCTCTTCACTAGACTTTTCTAGGTGGTGGTAGTGATAAGGTGTTGGAGAAAAGGAAGAAGGTGGCATGGCCATGTGGAAAGAGACCACACACAAGTTATGCAATATTCCTGAATTCAGAATGGAATAATCTCCAAGTGCTTCTTCACTATTTACTGCTTTATAGACTTCAATGCAATAAAAACTCTCTTACAGTCAGGAATTTAACACAAAAATAGCCAACCATCCATACAATCCCGGTGAATTTATCTCAGACATCTCTGTATGAATAACCTTTGATATCATTCACTCAGCTTTATTCCTGACTAATTCTGTACACAAACCTCTCTCTTGGGTGTGGAAACATTTGTGGCTCCATCTGTCTCATAGCTGGCAATGCCTTCCTGCAAAATAATTGTTTGGTAGCCAATGCAATGTAAGAAATTACCATCAGCAACCAGGGTGTGTTCTCTTTTGGCTCATTTTTCTACTAAGATGCCTGTAAATCTTCTGAGCTACAGCCCATGACCACATCTGTTGCTAAGCAGAACACAACCCCACAAAGTCTTCATGTATTTCTTTTCTCTGTGTGACCATTACCAGCCCTTGGAATCAGAACAGCCTAATTCCTAGTTTGGGGACAAACTCACTGCCAAAGCACTTCTCAGCAGATGTTCTGATTCAGCATATACTTCCCAACAGCCTCACTGATGCCACCTCTAACTACTTGGAGCATCATTGTTTGGGGCCTGTGAAACGAGACTGGGAACCAAAATATCCACACAACATAAAAATATACACACTATGAAACCACATCTGGGGAAGATGAAACCATGATATTCATCAAGTATATTGGATTTTAAGACAGTGGAGGCAAAAAAGGCTATTTAAGTGAAACAGCACAGATAATACAGGTCAGTGCATAAATATTGCAGTTTCACCCTAGCATAGAAATTGTCATCATTGACAGAGACACCCAGGTGATAGCAAGCTTAGGTTCCAATAGAGCCTGAGGAGCTGGAAGTGACACATTGTTGGAGGTTTGCTCAGTTTTATTCAAACAAGTTATTTCTTTCACACATACATCCATTATAAACAACTTTCATTCTGAATGCTGAAATCACGATGAAATAATTGGAACAAACACTGGAAATTTAATGAGGTTAAAAAAAAAAACACAAAAACACTGTTTTCTGTAAAGCGAGTTTGAACATTGGTGTTTTCACTCAAAATCTACACTCTGCTTTCTATGAAACAAATTTGAGCACTGAAGTCTTCACTGGCCATGCCTGTATTGTATTGAATATAAACAAAATCAATGATTTGGCAGCTTCCTCTGAAGCTAAATTCATGCTCCCATTTAAGAAAGGAAAATGCTATTGCACTGGAAAAAGCCTTCTGTTTATCCTGCTTTTAATTGATGTTTCCATTACCTGACCTCTCAAAAAGGCTACAAAGCAAACATCACAGTACACGTTTCTGACTGGCCTAATCTCTCCCTGTCCAGGCTGATTGATTGATTTCAGTTGAAGATTAGCCAACACTCAACTGTAACTGATTACATTCAGTGTGAATTAAGTTTCCCATGCAGAGTCTGATGAGCTGGAAGTGTCACATTGTTTGAGGATGGCTCAGGTTTTATTCAGACTGTAGTATTTCCTTCACACACACACACAGACACACACACACACACACGCATCACCTCCAATAAAGTGTGAGAACTCACTTGGCCAGAGATCATTAAAGTCAATTAAGTCAAGCCTCTTTTGAGACTGCAGTCCCAAATTCCAACTGTTGAAGTTCTTGGAAACTGGAGTGAAAAGAGCCCCGTAGTTTTGGTTTTGTTGTTTGCTTGTTTTTGTCACAAACTGCTACCTAATTGCATGTTGTTAACATCATGGTATGTGCTCCTTTGCAGCATTACACACCAGTATTGTTTAAAAAATATAAGCAACATCCTAATTCAGCAATAATTTTTTTCGTCTAAAGCAGTACACACAGAGGAAAAGTTTGGATCTATATCTCTAAGCTCTTTTTTTATCTATTTCTTTCCAGAACTAGACTGAGATTGAAAATAAACTTCCACAGCAACCCATTCTGATACCACAAGCAAAAACAACTATGTTTCTGAAATTACATCAGCAGCTGGTAGTGCTGCCAAATTATTTGTCATCCGATTTTAATTGCACAATTCGTCCAGTTAGAAAATATCACTAATAACTACAAGTAAAAAGTGCAAAAGAGAACAGCTTTCAGCATATGCTCAGACCTCCAGTCCTTTCTGTGACTAAGTGATTGGGAAAAAAAAAAGTATCTTGGACTTGATCTGGGATGGAATTCTTAAAGGCAATTCACAGATTTAGGAAACAAAAATCCCATCTGTTCACAGTAAATATAAGTTAAGTGAAATTGAAAGTCCCCCTCCTATTATTTAACATATGTTCAGATCTCAGGATTCCCCTCTCCATCCACACTCCCCCCCCCCCCCCCTC
>VWZG01005391.1:1077222-1225709 GCA_013396735.1 Grallaria varia | reverse complement strand
CCCAGTAATTTGAATATATTACTGCAGTTGGTTTCAGTGACTCTCTTATATGACATGGAAGGACTGTTTCTTGTAAATACCATGTACCCTTTCTCTTCTAATGCTCACCAGTGTATTTTGAACTGTTTTTCACACCTGTATTTCAAAGATGTTTTGAACATACTCTTTATGAGGGCTACATCAATAGCCCTTTTATACAGTGTCAGCCTGATAATCATAGGAGAATTGGATTATAGCACAGAGGGTTTGTTCCACTGATGTTTATAAATAACAAGGAAGCAGTGTTCTTATTGTGATAAATCCTTGTTACTTGTCAAGCTCTGCAAATAATACATTCCTAAATTAAGTTTATGTTTACCTTAAGGAATCTGCAGATATAATAATCTTAGATTCAACTCAGCTTATGTTCTGGAAATAACTGGTGCAGAATGGCAAGTAACTTTTCCTCCAAATGCTACAAAATCAGATTTTTAAGAAGGAAGACAACAATCCAAGTACTGTCATTCAGTGCTTATTCCTTAAAAAAACAAAACAAAACAACAACAAAAAAAAAAAACAGAAGACAAAGCCATTCAAAGACACCTTTACACATTGCTAAAATAAAAACTGTCATTTTTTAATAACATTTATCTCAGAACAAAGTCAAAATGAGAATCTACAGTTAGTATCTCTACTACTATCCCAGAGAAGCAGGGTCTGCCTACAAATTTGACAACTACTTGAACAAAGCTGTATATGGTTCCCCTCCATCCCCCTTACCTGTTAGAATGGACCATACCCATTTCTGAGAATGATTTCAACATCCAGAATGATGACTTCCATCATTTGAGTATTCTTACTACTGACACCATAAAAATCAGTAAAAGGCTGTGAAGAACAGTGGGATGGAGCAGTAGGAGCAGGGCTCTCCCTGTGGGAAGGCTGGAGGAAGCCAAGGATGGCCACAATGCTGGCTGGGCAGTGAGTTCCCCTACAGGGTGCAGGCTCACAGCAGTGGAGGTGCGTGATGCCAACAGGTCCTGGCAACATCCCAGCGGTCGACAGGCAAAAGCAAGGTGACAAGACAGATCCGAGGTCAGACTGGGAAATACAAACAATAATTCATGAACAGGACTGGGAACAGGCACAACAGGACTGAAGGCACAGGTCTAAGCTTAGATAATCTTTTAGACCCATGGGTAGATGGTGGGAGTGCCCGACAGCTGGATCCATGGCATCTCTTCTAGCACCTGAGAACTCAGACTCATCTTGGTTTCTCCAAACTTCAGCCTTTTCTCTCTGACATCCTTTCCCACCTCTGAAGAAAACAAAGTTGCAATGCAGAGGCTCCTATCACCCACTCTCACCATCAAGTCCGTACCTTTATTACAGTGGAGATGTCCCTTCATTTCTTTGTAATGACAGATGGTGTTTAGGAAAGAGAGCTTGGTTTCCAGTAACTGGTTGTAACTTAAAAAAAATTTCAAAACATCTGGCCTAAAAGAAGACAGACATAAGCCTCAAGTTACACAGCAAACCTCCCCTGAGACTCCATGTAAAAATGTGGGCAAATGTCTCAGAATTTCAACCTTATGCTCTAGTATGGATAAAACACAGTAACAGACAAGGAACCAAACATCCACTATCTGTCCTCAGAACTTGTAGGATGCAGAAAACAAAGTCAGCACTGTACCACACAGCTGGATTTAGGAACTTTTGAATTCTGTTTGGAGACACTTGAAGCACATGTGTCTTACATAACCTCACACAGACTTGGCTTTGTGAACACAGTCTGCTGCTTTGCTCACATGGCAAACTAAAATCAAGATAAGATTCAAATCTAACTGGAAAAACATTGTGGGAAAGAATAAAGAGTATATTCTTAGCCAGAAACTCTTGTATTTTGAGAGATGGAAATTGAAAGGATTCTTTCTAAAAAGAGAGATGGAAAATTTCATAATATGCTTAAAAATAGGAGGTTTGAAATGTAGGTCACTATTCATTCTGGGTTACACAGAATTTCTAGTATATTAATGGGAAGAAATACATCCTCTTTGATGTATGTTTTATCAGGAAATCAAGATATTACATCAAATTTCCTCATCACTTCATGTCATAGATAAAAATTAAGTACAGTTCTTCCTGCCACAGTGACTAACAACCTGACTCCAAACCCAGTCAAGACTCGAAAGATTAATTTGTAAAAACCACCTCCATCAGATCTCACTTGTATCACATCACAAAAGCCACTGCTCTTTCCACAAGGCTCATAAGATCAAATTCATTCAAGCAGCAGTTTCACCAAGGTTAAGGGACATACAGCACATTATGAATGAAACTACATGAGGTTCATTGTGTATAAACTTACAAAAAACGTGCAGAAGATTTTCTAGAGTATTTTCAAAGAACTAAGGAAAGATAACGCACTGTATCTGATTAGAGAACAGGTTAAAAAATAAGTGAGCTTGTGCTGCACAGGAGAGAAAATAACAGCATTGAGAAAGGAAGAGCTACCAGGGCTTTGTATGCAAGACCGTGGCGTATCCCCAGAACTTACATGAGCCTACATGTGCTAAATAAATTCCAGAACAAATGAGGGTTTCATCTCTTTGACCTGATGTCCTGCCCTAGAGCTAGCCTTAATTGCTCATCTTAATCTTGTTAAAATGTTATCAAAGGTCAAGTAAATCAGTATTTCATAAAGTCTTGCATAAAATAGATCAACTTCTAAGTTTTCTTCTTTGTTTTACTAAACATCTTTTATACTGGCATTGCTTACACTGCAAGTAAGTTTGTTCCATTTCTTAAAGTGCCTTTTTTAGGCCAAGAAATCACTTCTACAGGTTGTTCAGGGACAGAAAATCTATTACAATCTGATCCTTTTAAAAAAAACAAACCAAATTGCCCCCCCACTATTTCTAGAAGTAAATGAGACTGTCATAAGAACCTGGAACAAGACAAGACATTTCCATAGCCTACAGGAAATAATGAAGACTTCATACAGTGAAAATAAAATTTGAAATAATATTTGCCTCATAAGGATAAACAACCTGTTAACAATATTCAACATTCTCCATTTGTAGCAGCAGCTGATGTAGTAGTTTTCCTTCTAGCTGAGGTTCCTACACTTCAAAATTGAGGATTTAAGTGAGCTTTGTATCATATGTACCATATCCACAAAATAAACTATACTGCACAGCTACTCATCCTTCAAATCTCTTGTGAAAAAGCAGAGTCCCCTGGCAATATTTCTTTAACTTCATTAGCAATAATGAAGTTTATGCCCCTAATGAACACCTGAGTCGGCAAATTCCTTCTCCAGGCTTAGACAAGCTAGAGAAGTAACGTCTCCAGACAGAAATTAATTATTAAGCCACATTTATCAAGTGAGAGCAGCAAGGTGACTGACTCCCTAGGCAACTGTTAGTGACCTGAAAACACTTTCAATAGCCTTCATGCATGTCCAAGATGGTTGGGTTTGCTCAGTTGTCCAAATCAGGCTGTTTACATTAAACACTAAAGGCCAACAAGGCCCAGAGACCAACGCATGCTGCTGTGATCCTTCCTTTCCACTTAGACCCAGCCTCTTCCAAAAAACACAACAGCCAGGTGTCGTTTGTAACAGAGGCCCTTGTTTTAGTGATGGGCTGAAACAGAACTGCATGAGGGATTCACACCTTTCAGAACAGGGATGCCTTGACAAGGTAACCTGCCCATCTTCTCACAATTTGAGATTCATCTGAGCATAGCGTGCATACAATACTTGAAATCTTTCATTCTACACTCTGGCTGCTGTAGAAAACCACATCAGAGACTCTCACTTGTTTTTCTCTGCCTGAACTTATTCATGACCCCCGGTGACTCTGCTAATATTGACCTTTACCTTATGGAGTATTTTACTTCTCTGGTTTCTCTAGTTTATTCTCTTGACATATATTTTGGTTGCAATCATATCTTATCTTAGCCTTTATTTATCCAGTCTAAACAAACCAAATCTTTTAAGTGTTCTCTGATATGATAAACCATCCATTTTCCAGATAACTCAAATGGCTGTTCTGTACACCTGACTCAGCTGGAATAAAGCTGTTGCAAAAACTGACAACAGAAGTTATGTCAAGTGTTCCCCACAACTCTCATGGGGACCAAGCGCAACAAAATTAACTAGTTCCTTTCTCTGCAGCAAGTACCTACATGTTTCTGAATGTAAAATACAATTTTCAATATATAGAATTTATACCTTCCCTAATAAACACCTCAAGGTATTGATATGATTTATCATGTCTCCACTCTGCCTGCAAATCTTGTTCTTCCTCAGTCTTATACACCGCTCTCCCAGTCCTCTTTTTCATACTACTGATACCCCCACATCTTCTTTAAAGATCAGCTGCTCCTCTCTTCTTTCCCTACTTACTATCCTTTTCCCCTGTCCTCTCCTGCTTTATCTTCTGAATATTTCCAAAGAGATTCTGTAACCTACAAACTTCAGATAAACAAACAACTGAGCAATAGACTCACAAATGTGTATTTACCGTTGTGTATTACAAAAGTTTATATATCCTCAAGGAACAAAGGCCAGCCCACTCTCAAGAAAAAGAAGGCCTACATATAAAGACAGCTGTTTAGCACTCCCCCTCCCTGCTGGCATTGTTGGTCAAAAGGTTATTGCTAAATCCATCACTGATCTGTACAATGGTTTTGGTTAAACATCTGTCTTGTCTCATTCTGCTTCCTTATGAATCAAATGGAGTTAAAAATATATTCTTAAACAGATTGATAGAAGACTGTTAATAAAATCAGAGCACTTTTTAAATCTCTCAGAAGGGTCAGCTTTGGCTGGGATGGAGTAGAGGTCCCCCAGCTGTTGTACTTCACACCACCACACAGATTCACTTCTACCATTTTGAAAGAGCAGTATAAACACCCTCACTTTGTTCACTTTCAGAATCAGTACACTTTATGAGCTAAAAAAAACATTCATTGCAGTATCTTGCTATGATTCCAGATTTGCAACTTAAAATAGGCTCAATTCCTGGCAACAAAAAGCCTAATCCCATAATTTATGCTGATGGCATTTATTACTTGATTCTGAGTTGCACAAGTCAGAAGGCAAGTTATTTATAGGACAAGAATGTAGGATTTGGGGTTTTATGTCTGAAATTTTTTTCCCTTCATTGAAATCCTCTGTGAACACACTAGCAGAGACAAAAAGAACACTATGTGAAAGCACAACCACCATCGCCCCTGTTTTTAACAGTTTATGGAAACAAACTAGATAAAATATGAGGGAAATGGTATTTAAAAAACCCAAACAAAACATCTCATAATTTCTATAAACATGTACTAAAGAAACCCACCCAGCTTCTTCCTAGAGGCTTACTTTAGATTTAAATTTAACCCTTCTGCCAGGTCTTCATTAGCAATAATGAAGCAATTCAATTTCTCAGTGTCATTAGTAAGTACACATTCTGGTCTCATTTCTAAGCCAGACCTATCAGGAAATTAATGCAGGCTGTTTAACAAGCTGTATTTCATCCATTTACAAATGTTGAATCAAATTGGTTTTAAAAATGCCTTCCATGGAATGTAGAAAATAATATGAAAAAAGGAAGCCTTAGTTGCCCACTACTCCTTTCTCAAGGCACAAAAGTTGTAATTTAAAGTGTAATGTCAGACTTCCTTTTGAGAGCAGCTCACTGTTTCCCCTCTAGGAGTAACAGCCCACTCACACTGTTGCTGCAAAGTCCTCGGGCTTTATCTCCCTCTGTGTGCTTGTAACAAGGCCTCATCTGAGCTGCAGCTCACCCTGCAGCACCAGCTACCTTTAGCCATTTCCACTTTGGGATATATTCCCGATACATAATCCTCTGGACACCCAACACCTAGGACAGGGCTTCAGGCATAGACACTTTGTAACACCACTAACTCTGTCCCTGCCATAGATATTAAAGCCTGGAAAGCTGTGCCGTTCAGTGGGCATGTTCCTTCTCCACTCCCACCTCACTGCCTGGGCAGAACTACAGGAGAATGTCATACATCCTCAGGATAGCCCACACCAAGTGCAGTTACATATTATTTAATCTACTAAATAAAATGTGCTCTCACAGTTTCTCAAATCATAAATGCTGAATTCCTAGCAATACTTAAAAAGGAGAACATGAAGTTAATGGTCACATTTTTGTGACCAGTCCAGATTCATTCATTCTTCTAGAAGCCCATGAAGTATTAGGAAGACTAAAGGAAGTGAATAAAAATTTAACTTCCTAGGCTTGAATTCTGAGTATTCATCGTTTTTATTTTCCACATCTCATCATTCCTGAGTACATGCATTTAAATAGAATACCTTAAGACAACTTCCATGGATTTACTTGCTCAAGGGAGATTGATTTCTTCCATCTCACTCCTCAGCATCTCAGGACCAGCAAGTTCATATTTGTTGTGCTTCACAAGGCTTTAAAAGAGAGGTCAGACTCTGCTCCAGCTCTCAGGAGCACCACAGGCCATACACAGCCCGCTTTTTCTCATGGCATTCGCTGAGCCAGAGCCTGAAGTGAGCTCTGTGTCACTGTCTTCTGTTCCTCAGACTCAGTTCTCCACACACCAACAGGAAAGGGGCTTGGATTTTGTCTGGGTTTTTTTCATTTGTTTTTTTTTTTTTTCTGTTGGGTTTTGGTTTTTTTTTTTGCATTCACACAAACTTGAAAAATTCCTTGGACTGAAGGGTCTTGTCTACCTTACAAGTCCCTGAGGATACAAATTTTCCTCTGCCTAAACAAGCACACAACACATACATCCATTAGTGCATGATATAAATAAATACTTTTACCTCACAGCGGGGCAATTTCATAGAAGGAGAAAGAAGTGGATTAAAAGGGTTCAGAATCAAAATTTCCAACTGAATAAACCTTGTTTTCACATTTATTGAAGGGAGAAAATATATTTCTGTGACCTTGGTCAGGAAAAGGAATAATATGTCACTTAGATAAACAGAGCATCTAAGAATGCTAAGTATTTTAAGATACATTGCTTAGTACAAATATTATTTCACAAGGGGATTGTTTTCTATTGTTTTATGAGGGTTAACCTTGGCACTGGTATAAGACAGCAAATGTTTGTTTAAAGAAAACTGTAGGGTAAACAAAGCCATAACTACACTAAATCTCCTTTTCAGATGTGGAGTTACGGTCTCATTTTCTGTATATTTTAAGCTTGTGAAATGTGGTCATATAAATATTAGAAAAATAGAGGGTCATTCTAACCACAATAATAAGAACATGAATCCAAAAGAATAGTTTTGAATAGAAAGACAAATGTAATTTTTAGAACATAATTGAAAAATGGCAGCAGAGATTCTGCTGCATGGGGAAAACATATTATCCCATCTTAGGCTGCAATGAAGGAGCAGAAAAAAGCCCACCTGAATCAAGTATTTTAATGTATTCTATTGAGCTTTTTTTACACAGAAAGCCATTGATGAAATTTAAGAAAGGGTGTTTTCTGTTCCAAGACTACAAGCACATGGTATGTGTATCCTGAGATAAAACTCAGAGATAGAAAACTGCAGAAACAAGGGGTTATTTTTTTGTTACCTTTTTTTCTCCTTGTTGTCATTTTGTTGAGTTCTACTACACACTTGAGTTACACCAAGCAGAACAGAAAAAAGTAAACCCAAAACCCAACAAAATAATTTTTAAAATAAAATATTATTTCTGAGGAATCAAGGGGTAAAAAAGATAACTATTAACTGAGTTACTGCGATAGTGCAATAAAATTATGGGAATGAAAACAGAATCTTACAAAAACTGGGATGAGTAAGATCTTTTGAAAATGGAACCTCGTGCAATTCGGATGCTTTTATTTAAGTTCTGGGCTCTCAGGTGTGATCTCACATAGCATTTCCTCTCCACACTTACCTCTCCCCAATGCATGGAAGTGGAAATACACTGTAAGAATCCATATCCATCAAACATTATGGGATATGCAGTACACCTAGAGAGTCCAGCCTGGCAAGAATTAGTATTAAAGTCAGCTCTCTAGAAATACTGCAAAATTTTGAATGCTAGTGTTTCAGACTCCTAACAAAAATTGAAAATGTATCAGTTCAGGCCTTTTAAATATTTCAATGGAAAAGCTAAAGTCTCTATAAAAAGATACAATTTAAAAAAATACAGAGTATCTAGTTATGTAAATAAAAGGTTTCAAAAGGTCCACTTATTCCAGCTATTCTGTAAGTATTCATGAAAATAATCACATTACATTCTTTCATTTGTCACAGTGGAAGCCATAAGTGCCAGATAAAGTTAAAAGCTCCCAGATTAGGTGTTCACCTATACCGAATGAAGCAGATCCTTTGTCTGGTATTTAATCTTCTTTGGAGTTTCTGGGACATGTGCTTGCTGGATGGCATCACATGGCCTGCAGAAAACCCATCTTCTGTTCCCTCTTAAGCTACCGAGAGAGCTGGAAACAAATTGAGCTTGTGACCTCACCCTAAGTACTTCTTATATGAGCATCTTTCATGTAGCATTTAATAAAGTCACTAGTGGAGTTCTCCAGTACTTTTAAAATAATTTATCTGTTTTAATTAACCTGAATATATTAATTCTTTCCCATGTGGTGTCTTGTGCCAAGCAGCATATGATCCTTCCTCCCTTTTTTCAACATTAAATTTAACACATCTCATGCACGCATACTACAGGCTTCTGAAAGTCTTACCTGTCTTTCTATTTCAGAACAATTATCAGCCATTTGATCACTACTTTCAGCTCCATGCTGTGAGGAGGAGCAATGCAGAAAAGCAACTGCAAAATCATTGTCCTACTTTTACTTGTCCCAGTTCTATGTCACTACTTTATCCCCCAGCGTCTCCACGTCACACTTCTCCCACCCAACCTCCTCCTGATGAAATCCCACTCCTCCTGCAAAATCTCACTCTGCATCTCCAGCTTATTTTTCTTCCACAGCAGCTCACCTGCTCAGAGGAGCATTTTTCATGTAAGAGACAACTTTCAAAAAGCATTCCTGTTTTATTAATACGAAAATCAAAAATTGCTGCGCTATTATGAAGCAGCTACTTGTATTTTGGAAGGTTTTTGTATTTATTTTGCACATACTAATGAAGATTTCAGCTAGTCAATTATCTTTTAGGTGCTTGGATTTTCAAACTATTAACTCTGACAACAATTTTACGCAGGAGGTTATGCGTTTTCCTGTTTAGTCTTATTTATTTTCCCTTATCCGTGTATTTTTGAGGCAAAACAAGATGAAAGTCGCTCAGTGAGTCAGGACACTCACTTTGGAAACACACCCGGTGGGCAATGCTTGGGTGGGCCTGTGGGGAGTTGCTTTGCCTCGGGAGCTGAGGATACCCCCTAGAAATGGAAAACAAGGGGGAACACAAGCTGAGGGCGCCACACACCTTGCTAACACCACCGGGGCCGCTTCTCACATCCTTTTTCGCTGCATTTTCTGCCGCTGCTGGATGTGCCCTCCCCTCAGGGGCGGGCTGTGGCCACAGGACCGCGTCCAGAAGGTTCTGGAATACCCCCAGTGAGGGGGACTCCACATCCTCTCAGGGCAACCTGTAAAGAAGCAAAGCGAAGAAGTTCTTCCCTGCGCTTAGGTGGAACTTCCTCGGCAGCAGTTTCTGCCCCTTGCCTCTTGTTCTGGAGGCCGGGTCTGCCCTCTGGCTTTGGGTGCTTATACACACTTATAGTGGCTCTTAGAAGGAAAGGAGAAGGGCAAAGGGGGGCTCCTAAAAGGGGCAAGGACAGAGCTCACAAGGAGAGCCGGCCGGACCGTAGCTGCGCCACAGGCTGGGCGCTCCCGCCTCACAGCCTGAGGGGACGAGGGGGAAAGCTGACGGGCCTCCCCGAGCGCCTTATGAGGCAGTGCTTGCGGTGACGTCACACCTCCTCAGTCAATGCCGGCCCCTGTTTACCTCACGGCGGGCAGGGCTCAATACATATTCATATGCTAGGCCATTCCCCCGCGGTGACGTCCCCCACAGCAGCCAATGGCATCGCGTGTTTCCCCGAGGGGCCCGTGGCACGTTCACGCACAGTCGGGGCCGCGGCGGCTGCAGCCCCTATGTGTGTGTGCGGAGCCCCGGCCAGGAGCGGGAGGCGGGGCCCGCTTGGCCTTACTTATGCGCAGCCCCGCCGGGAGCGGGAGGTGGGGTTTGTCCGGCCCTTATTTATGCGCAGGCGCGGCGGC
Source organism: Grallaria varia (assembly GCA_013396735.1). NCBI lineage: Eukaryota > Metazoa > Chordata > Aves > Passeriformes > Formicariidae > Grallaria > Grallaria varia. The sequence goes on along the minus strand of VWZG01005391.1, from coordinate 1,215,518 downwards.
AGCGGGAGGCGGGGCTCACCTGGCCCGTATTTATGCGCAGGCGCGGCGGCAGCGGGAGGCGGGGCTCACCTGGCCCGTATTTATGCGCAGGCGCGGCGGCGGGAGGCGTGGTTTGTCCGGCCCGTATTTATGCGCAGGCGCGCCGGGAGCGGCGCCGTGAGCGCGGGGCGGAAGCGCCCGGCACCTCCTTCCTCTTTCCGAGGCGCAGTTGACGAGGATGAGCCAGAGGGACACTCTGGTGCATCTTTTCGCCGGCGGGTAGGTGTGACCGCGGGGGGGGGATCCTTCACATTTCCCTTCCCTGGGCTGCGGGCTCGGCCCCGCTGCTGTCCCCGCCGCCGCTTGGCCTGGGGCCGTGGGGCGGAGCGGCTGCTCGGGCGGGGTGTGCCCCGGGCCCGGGAGGGGCTGTCCCGCTCCCCGTGCCCGCGGGGCTGCGCTCCGGTGCCCTGAGGCTTTGCCGGGCCCGCCTTGGGAGCGCTCAGGCCCGTCACGGGCGGAGTGTGGGCCCTGGGGGGAGCGGCGGTGGAGGCTTCTCTGAAAGCCGTCCCGTTCTCTCTGGTTGCCGTTCCTGGGCTGCGTCCCTCGTGTGGCTCCTCCGCTGCATCCCGGGGGCTGGCCGGGCTCGGCGGGCGGGGAATGCCCGGCCTGCGCCGCTGCTGTCCCTGCGGTGCATCCCGGCGTGTGCCGCCCGCGGAGGCAGCAGGAGCGGCAGGGAAGAATATCGCTGGAAGTAAGGATGCAGCCTTACCTAGGTTTGAGGTAGCTCTTGTATCTCGGCAGGTGTTTGGTCTCGTTATCTATTTAAGCATCAAAACGTGTGGGATGTGTGTGGTTGTACAGCCTGTGGTCCTTTCAGGGGCAGCGTGGGAAAGGAGCTCGGCTTTTGAAAGGGTGAGCTGGGGGACCCTAACTATTTTGGCTGTGAAAGTGTGTTGGGCATGGCTGTGAGGATGTGGGATTGGTGCTGAGAGCATGCTTTGTATCCCATGAGAGTGCTTGAAGCTGTGATTTCCATTTGTGCTCTTCATTGACAAAATGAGCTTGCTGCCTCTGGACCAGGGTGTTTGCAGGAGAAGAAAAATGTATTTATTCTGAGCAGCTGTGATTGAGTTGGATACATGTGGGCACGTTCTCTGCTTTTGACATACTTTGTGGGCTTATGTATGTTATGCACCTGCTCTAGTGCTTATGTTTTCATCCCCATAATTTTTGGCATTCTGTTTAAGAGGAGAGTGGTTATGCAGCAGGACACATGTAGTAATGTATACTTTCTTCCTTAAGACTTCACATCCTTGTAAGCATTTAGAAAAGCAATGGAATGAGTTCAAGAAAGACAGGGAGCTGCTGGAGAGGGTCCAGAGAAGGGACACAAAGCTGGTTAGAGGTCTGGAGCATCCCTCTTATGAGGAGAGACTGTGGGACCTGGGCCTCTTTTGTCTAGAGAAGAGACAACTTAGAGGGCATCTCACTAATGCATATGGAAGTCTCAAAGGTGGGTGTGAAGACGACTCTTGATTGCAGGATGAGGAGCACTGGCCATAAACTAAAGCAAGAAATTTCATCTCGACATGAGTAACAAGTTCTTTATGTTAAGAGTGACAGAGCACTGGAACAGGCTGCCTAGAGAAGCTGTGGAATCCCCCTCTCTCAAAACATTCTAAACCCATATGATTGTGTTTCTGTATCACCTGCTGCAGGTGGCCTTGCCTTGGCAGGGAAGTTAGACTGGATGGTCTCCAGAGGTCCATTCCAACCCCAGTTATTCTGTGAGTGGTGCTTGCTTGATACCTCTGCACACGGGAGACTTCTAGGCAGTGATGTGTGATGTCCCAAACAGGTTTACAAACCTGAAATTTAAGACCGGATGAAGGTTGCTCAACTCAGCTTGTTCATTATTCCTATTTTCTGCAGAGGGGTCTGGTTGGTGGTTAGCTCCTGGCCAGCTGGGTCAAGGGTTATTCTGTGAGGAGAAGGCTGAGTTCAGTTTCCTCATGTGAATATGCCAGCCACGTGTTTCCTGTAACCACAGTCCAGCCAAGCTAAGAGTTTATATTTGGTTACATTTAGCAGCGGTAAAGGTTTTTGGGGTCATCTCATGACTCTGCAAATTTGGTGCACTACCGATCACCTGAGTGATCTTTAACCTTCAGTGAAATGTAAAAAGCAAGGAAGCTTTGTTTTCCTTTAGGTTGTACCAGGGTCTCTATGAAAAGAAAGATTATATCAATCTGCTGGCCTTTTTTTTTTTTTTTGTAATGTCTGAGTTCATTCTTTAGTTCCTGCTTTCTGAAATGAAACTGTAACCGACGACATTACTGGTTTAGTAACATAGGCAGGGCCATCCTAGGATTTCTCTGTAGCTCCCTAGGCTTTTTTTTTTCTTTTCCTTGTGCTTTGTTTTTCTATTGCCTAATCAAATAGCAACTGTTGTAATTGCAGACAGCATGTTGGTAGTATAAACTCAGGTGCTTTCAATCCAAACCGAAAAGAAATCAGTTGAATGTTCTTTGTCCTTAAATTCAAAAGTCTTGTGATTGAAATGTAGGCTGTAGATTAACATTTTGGCTCAAGCAGGTGAGTTACTGTTGCATGCTTTTCTAGTTCACAGAATATGCCAACTTGGAAGGTACCCACAAGGATCATAGAGTCCAACTCCTGGCCCTGCACAGGGACCTCTTCAAGAATCTCACCATGTACCTGAGAGTATTATCACCTTAAAAAGAAAAAACAGCAGTAGAAAACCTAAATGTTTTGTTTTATAGGGAATATTAATATGTTTTGGATGTACCTGTGTGCGATTGTAATTGATATATTGAATGAAAATTCAGGTGTTTGCTACAAAAATAATATTCATGTTTTCATGACTTATTCTTCATTTCCAGAGAGCTTATGACAGTAATTGTCATACACACATCCATCAGGGCAGTGTCCCTGCCTAAAGGTTGTTTCCTCAGCAAAAAGAGGGCCAGTTTTGGGTTTGGAGGTGGGTTCAGCTGCTTTTCTGAGTTCAGTTAGGTAGTCTTATGCTTGCTTCTTTTCTTCACTTCTGTTTCCTGCAGAAAGTTGGCTGCTTTCTGATTTAATATGTGAGGGAGTATGTGAGGAAGTCTCTTTATTTGTCTTGATTATAGAACTGTCTCAAATTGATCTGTCATTGAAATCACTCTGACAGAGGTGCAGAAAATGTTAAGTTTTTGAATTCTCAGAAAGATCAGATGCTGTTGAAATGTATGAAGTTGAAAGACTTAGTGTTTTCTGGTTTAAGAAGATAATCTAGAATGGGTGTTGTGATGATGGGGGCTCTTTTTACACCCTTTCAGAAAATAGCCACTTGACCCGTAATTGAGTTGTAAAGCACTGGGCTCCTCTCAGCCCTAAAATACCCAGAGTTGCACCAGGAATGTATCTTTCAGAATTAGTGAGAAGGTTAGTACCTTCCTGGCCAAACTTGCAGTTATTTTTATATCAAGATACACTTCTGTGTGGAATAAAACAGTGTTTGTTTAAAGCTTGGGTTTTGCTGCATAGGGTTGTCAAATTGCATAAAAATTGTGGTCAGTACTTGAGAAACTGTGCCACTGGTATGTTTCTCATATTTCTTTCTAGACACATGATGCTTTGAGCTGTTTTTACTTAATACAAATGTTATTGTAAATATTTATTTACCCTGGCTCCTAATAGAAACTACACTGTTCATGTTGATGTTTGTTTTGGATCATGGAACCCAGTGGTGCTTGATCCCCTGCTGGTTTTTTTTTTTTCTGTTTTCACTTGTAGGTTTCTCTGTGGCAGCACATCAGGGGGATTTTATTTTTACGCTGTTAATTAGAAATAGCAAGTTTGATTAGAATTTTTAGTTTAAGGGTGTGAGCTTACCTTGCACTTTTTCTGTTAGCGAACTTATTCCGTTAGTGAATAAGGGCGTGAAGGGTTTCTGGCTGCCAGTACTTCTAGTCATTCTTGATTCTGAAGATAGATATGCATGTAATCTGCAAGTTGAACAGTATAGTAACAAGAAAACACTGAAAATGCAGGGTTAATGACATATTCTTGTTTTTTTCTGAAAGCTGTACTTGCTAAAGCTATATCATCAAAAGACTGATATTGCAAACTTAATATCTTAACCTACAACTTTATTGTTGTGGAAGTTACTCTGGTTGTAAGAGAGCTCCATGGAATTGCTGACTTATTTGGCACCTGAATGTGCAGTGACAGAGACAGGAAGGAGTACTGTTTGCAGGCAACTTGGATACTTTTTTTTGGCAGAATTTTGAGCTCAGTTTTCTTGCTTTCCTTTTGACAGCCAGTGTTTGTATGGAACTTTCATTTTCATATGGGAAAGATAAATAGCTGGTAAACTACATGAATGAATGTAGAGCCAAGATAACAAGGTCAGGGGTTATCTTCAAGTTTTTGAGGCTGTGGTTACAAATACTGTGAAAGGTGAGTCTGAGAGCAGCACTATGCAGCCTTGTTTTATTTTTATAAATCACATAATTAGTTCAGGGAATTAAAAAAAAATCTTGCACTGACAGTTTCAGTTCTAGGTCAGCTGACATTGGCATTGGAATTTTAATCTGCTTTAGAGCATTTATAGACAATTCATTGGCTGAATTTGAGCCCCTCATCCATGCTAGAGCTGTCTCTGCTGTTATTTGCAGGAGTGGAAGGTAACAGTAGAAGACACTCAACTACTCTGGACAAAGGCAGTGACCTTCAATTTGCAATAATAAGAGAAGGCTTTCTTGGGCAGCTGTCTCTAGAAACAGAACCTGGGATTTGAATACCAAGTGGGTTTAGGCTCTTGAAGTATGTGCATATTTCTTTACCTGTAGATTCACCAAATAATAAAGGTCTGTCTTGGGAAAATGGTTGTCAGAACTGTATCTGTGTTGAACTGCCAGCAGAGCTTAAACACCAATAGATGCAGTTTTATTTCTGTTAGTCTAGTGAGATGATTGACTTCTAAATGTGCATTAGGAATCAAATTAAATGTGTTATGGGTGGGGTGGTTTTGTTTTGGGTTGTTTTCCTTGTAGGTGCTGTCTGGAGTAAGCAATAGTTTAGGAGAACCCTGTAATCTCCCTAGATTGTTCTGTCCAAGAGTTGTCAAGAAGACAACTGTTCTACTGTCTGTCTTTTAAGTTTGTCCTGATCCTGCAGGTTAAATAATGACATGTCTTGTGACATGTGTGTCTGTTTCACTGAGCACGATGTCTCTTAAACTGTACAAGAAAGCTCCATTTGAAGATTTACTTCTGACTTGATGGTGTGAATAATGTTTTTTTTTACCAGTGTGTTTATTTTTTTGGATTTACCCACTGATCTTCAGTTTTCTACCCTTCAAATTACTTGGACCCTACAGGTGCATTCTCATACCTTTGTATGATCAGGTGTTTCTGATGAAAGTCATCTTTGCAAGTCTTTTCAATACTCACTTGGCAAAGCTGAAAAAGGCTTGTAGTAAACATTGATTGGAGGCAAATGTGATGTTTAGGGTAGATAAGAAGAGCAAGTGATCTTCTGAACACCATTCATTAGAAACGTTTAGACGCAGGAGTGGCTCAGCTTTTGCTATTCTTCACTTCTCATTTATATTCTATCTGCAGGAGTGTATTTGCTCACCTCTTTGCTCTACCAGGTGAAACCCATCTAATCCTGGAGCAAAGGTTTCACACTAGTGAGTGTTCTTGCTAGTCACAGCTGTTGGGGCCTAATGCATGACTGGAGGTACTGAAGCCCTGAGTGGTTTTAGGCAGTAAAAATTTCTGAGCTAGTTTACACAGTCCCACTTGTGTTCTGAGGAGAAGAAATCTAATGATTTTCCAGCTTCTAAAAAATGTTTTTCCAAACTGTGCTAGCCCTTAATTTATGTTAAACCACAAACTAAAAAAAAAATCCCCTTAATTTGAGCTGGTGAGGAGGATGGCAGGGAAGGTGGCAGTAGTCTGCTGATTAATTTATAGAATGCTTGTTGTAAGCTGGAGCTGGTGGGTGGCTGTTAATGGCCTGCCAGGACTTGAAACACAAAAAAAGTAGCTGTCTCTTTGGCAGTGTTTCTAGTAGTGTGTTAAATAAGCAAGGCCGGAAATATATTTCGAGGTAAAACAGGCTGTCATTGCTGCTGGTGAACAGAACAGCTGGTGTCCTGCTTAAAAGTTGCTTATTTATACAGAGTGCATAGTTTTTGAATTGTCTGTCCTCTTTGTTTACCCACAAGCTCTGTTTACTGTCAGTTTCTCATAAATGCTGCAAGGCTTGACAAAAACCTGTTTATCTTAAAGGTCAAGTGAGCTAGACAAGTCAGAGTACTTACTGGATTATGCCTTCGTTTAGTGGTTCAGTTCAGACTCAGTGGGTCTTGTGACCATTGAGAAAGGTCTGGTTCCTCAACGTATCAAGACTTTTTCTTTCATTCCTTCACTTCCAGATGTTACCTCTGTTATATGGGGCTTCATGAGGGCTGGGAAAGTGATGTAGACAGAAGTGGAAATTGGGGACTTTGCCAAGACTTGAGAGATCCTGAACCATGTAGCACTATAAAACTTCTCTGCGTTCTTTAATTGTGAAGTAGCAATTTGAGATAATGAAGATAGGGGACAGAGAAGAGGTTTAATTCAAACTGTTAATAGTTAGTGGGAAAACTTTGAAATTATTATTGGGTTCAGTTGAGACATCTTAAACTTAAGAGAAGCTCAACCAAAGAAAACACCCAACAACACAACAGCAAGAAAGTGCCAAGGGTGCTGGTTATTTGAAGTTACTTTAGTGGCAGAATGTAATGCAGATAAAAGCCCTTAAAGGGAGGCAGGTGATCTGCTGCATTCTTACTGATGCAGGTAAAAGTAGTGCTGGCTGCTGTCACATCCACTGGCTGTTGCTGAGCAGTGCTTGCTGTAGGCAGACTTAAAAAGAGCAAGTGTTGAGTAGCTGTGTATGTGCCCTCTTTGCCAGTAATCTCATAATCCATTGTGAAGTGTCTGACCTATCCACAGTGAATGTCTGGCAGAAGTGCTGTTGCAGGAATTACTTGTTCCTTGTGATTTGGGTGTGGTGCAGGGGAGCATGCAGGGCACAAGCATTAATCTAGAACTTTGGAAAATTTTTCTGATGAAATGTGGTCTGGTGTGATGTAGCTGGGGAGCACTAAGGGCTCCAAATTCCAAGCCCTGTTCAAGAATGTAGGCCAAGTGTTTTTTTTGTCCTACTTTCTTTCTCACTTCCATGGTATTTTCTTGTTAATATAAATTATACTATGTGCCTTCTCTTGTGATTACTGTTGCTTGGAAGCAAGTTCTCTTGTAACATGTCCAAAATCAATTGCAAAAAGGCTTTCAGGAGAGTAAGCTCAAGGGGATTGGAAATGAAGGAGTTGCAAGAAAGGAAAAACTCAAGGCAGGTTCCTACACAGCCTGTGCAGGTGCATCACCACAGAGTGGTGTCTGCCTTGAACTGCAGCAAACCCAGCAGCTTGCTGTCTGCTCTGAGATCTAGAGCATGAGCATCTTCAAGTTGTTTTGAGGACAGGCCTACCTATGGTTCTCATGTGGTGTTCATGTTCTGAACCTTAACATGTTAAAAGCTCCTGCTGCTTCTAACACTGACTAAAATAAATCTCAGCACACCTGCCCTGTCTTTCAGCAACTCTAATTTCAAAATACAAATAGCCTTTTGTAGCTTTCTGTTAGAAGTAAGTGAATTGATCATTGCAGGCACCCTGCTCTGAGATGTCAGTCTAACTGCATGCGTGCAGCATGCACTGAAAGACTGTCTGTCATCCTCCTGTGATAATGCTTTTTTCCCAGACTGGCCAAGAAACTTGATATCTTTCCTCAATTAAACCTTGGAAGAGAGTAGGTGTCTGACTAATGTTGGACTTAGGGACGGGCAAGATGCCTTTAGGCTTAGTAATACGATATCTCTGGGTCACTAGGTTTAAATGGAGCATTAAGTGAACATCATCTAACTCTATCCTACTTTGCAGCTGCACTGTCAGTTCAATTCATACGAACAGATTAGTTCCTTAAAATGCGATGCTGTATTTTTGGTATTCTCTGTGGTAGAAGAGTCATCAGACTACCCACCTATGGAAACTGATAGGAAATCTTGTGTCTTAGCTGCAACTCTGAATTTGGACTGAACTCTCCTTTGCATTTTGGAAAACATTTAAAAAACTGTTAAATGGACTTACAGCTTTCTAAAGGTTTTAGGTGTGTTTGAGCTTCTTGTGTTAGGGGAAAAAAAAGCTGATAACTATATTGTTAGAATCAAACACCTCTTCTAGTTGTTGCATTGAGAAGCAAATGCTGGGCCTGTTGAATTGTATTTGTGTTGGATTGGATTTCAAACTGAGCTGTTAGCATTGATACTTGAATTGAAACCTAGGTTTGCTTGTTAGGTTGAATATTTTGGTGGTTTTTTCAAAGGCTATATGTAGTGCTCTGGTCATAGCTTTAAGAATGTTTAGCAATGTCAAGAACACTGATCTCTGAAAAGGTTCAAGAAAAGTGTTGTGGGTTTTTTGAGTTTTTTGTGGTTTGAGTTTTTTGGTGTTTTTTTTGTTGTAATGCTAATATAAAGGCATTTGGGGCTGTCTTAGAAATCAGAATTTCTGCATTGGATATTTTTCCTCAGAGGCTGTATTTAAATGGATAGGAATGAAGATATTAATAAGTGAGTTATGAACCAGCGCCAGAAGAATCCTCTGAGCAGAGCTGTGGAAAGGCAGCTTGGTCTTGGCTGTGTTCTGCTGGAGCAGAACGGCAGGAACTGCACTGTCAGCACAGATTGTGCTGGACTTGCTCACAGTAACAAGTGACAGACTGAAGCAAAACCTGCAAGTCTTCACCTGCTTAGCTCCTTCAGGTCTTTTGCCTTCCCAGGTTCTACTCTGCACTGTCTGCTCTGCCTTGCTGTACAGGCAGAGCTCAGGGGAGCACTCAGGGAATCATTGCTTTCATGGTACAATGCCCAAAATACAAAGTTGAAGATGTTCATAACTTGCCATGCCACAGATTATACCAGATTTTACATGTAGCCCTGTGTGCATAGTGCATAAATATCTTCTACCCTTAAGGATTTTTGGCACGTTGTTTGTGGTCAGGAGTGCACTAAACATTAAAAAAAAGTTAAAATTTACCATAAGAAGTTAAACATTTCAGCTACTGAGCTGCTTTCCAGAGCTGATTTGAACAGCATGTACTGAAGGCTACGCTCCTTCACTACTTTTGGTCTAATTTTTTGCTCCAACTTGTGGGGTTAACAAATTGACTTAACAGTTTGTTTGCCTTCAAGGGCAAATAACTGCAGCATTGCCACATATGTTCTGCTTAGTTCTTCATATTTTGCAGTTTGGCTGTGTTCATTATAATGTTGATTCCATATGAATGCATCCCTCAGTTTCTTTGCAGTTACAAATGTGATGATCCTGTGTATTTTTGCAGATGTGGAGGTACTGTTGGTGCAATTCTGACATGTCCACTGGAAGTTGTGAAAACACGACTGCAGTCCTCCTCTGTGACTCTCTACATCTCTGAAGTTCATCTCAACACTGTGAATGGTGCTGGCGTCAACAGAGTGACCAGAGTTTCTCCTGGACCTCTCCACTGTTTGAAGTGAGTGTACATGTCACAAGGTTTTGGGTTCATTTTGAGGAGGGAGGAGTAGGTTGGTGTTTTGGACAAATCTGTATGGAAGATTCAGACTGTTGTCTGTTATGTTACCATGAGATGACTTTCCATGTTTTGCCTTTAAGTTTCATATTCCAGTTTTTCAAATGTCATTCATGCTTGAGTTTGTATCTTGCGTTATCCAGAGCATATATACCTTGTACAGCTCACAGCTCCCAACTGCATCCCCAAAATTCACTGGGAGCACTGGAATACTTATATGCCACTCTCACTTCCATCTTGAAAAAGTGTTGTCCATATCATAGAAGTTACTGAATATGAAGGCAATGAAAGTTAACTCAGCTTCTTAGTTTATTTCAACTTTTACTATTCCCTACACCTTCTACCTTTGGATATCTTCTGGTGGATGTGTCACTAGTAACACTTTTTGAACTAGTAAGAAATAGGTACAGCCAGCTTTTTGCAGTGATCTGGGATGTCTTGCTTTCATGATGCCTCACTGGAAGGGCACTGCCTTTCCTCTTCTTTCTAGCAGTGCTTGTGTAGTTGAGGAGCCAGCAGGAAAGTTACAAGGCTGTAGTTAAACTGCTTGTACAGAGTGCAGGCAGGGATCAGTTCACTCTGGGAGACTCAAGCCAGCTGGTTAAGGGGGAAGAAAGTACCTTCAGTATTTGGGAATGAGGGGAGATTTCCTCCAGGAAGGACTTTGCTACTGCTTCTTGCATTCGAAAGAATCTGCCAAGACTCAATCAACTGTCTTGTATTCCTAATTAGTTAGTGAGAAGCAGTTGGTAAAGAGCCCCTTCTGGCAGTTACAGTGTAGCATTTAGGATTAATCTGGTTAGAGGATGGGATTTGATTATATGCAAGTTGTCCCCAAATAGCTCCTTGAGTGGAAGATCCTTCTTGCTATGAAAGTCTTGATTCAGAGCCTTTTCAGGTGTGAGTTTGATAGATGGGCATGTTGGGAACAGATACGTGTAAAGGAAAGGCTTGGACTGTGACGAGCAAGAGTTTCATCTAGCACACTTGCCTTCCTGGTTTCTCATGAGGGAAGTTGAGCCCTTCAGCTTCTTTTTGAATGTTTGGTTATGAATTTGTCTTCTGTCCAGAAATGTATCTGAATGAATATCAGGTTGAATAGATGTGTTTTTTTATGCTCCTCTGCTAGAAGCCTCCTGTGCTTAAAATGCATCCTTAAAACCAAAAATAACTTTGTATTCCCAGGGAGCAAATTCAGACTGAGGTAGTGGTAGTTGATGATACTCATTGGTAGGGCTGGTTTGTTTTGGTAGCTTGTTTTTAACTGTTGTCTTCTCACACGTTTTGTTTCTGTCATACAAGAATGCATGTCTCTTCTGCTGCTTTTGTTCTTTGCTTAGATGTGTTTTCCTTCAGGTCATTATCAAACAGATGCAAAGCCTGGGTTTCAAGTTCTTAAGTACAGTAAATATGGAAAAATCCCAAATGACATGGGAATGCGCTGTGACAAAAATATGTAGGTGCAGGACATAATTACCCATGGTTAAGGTACTAGGGCTGTGTGGTGGGGAAATAAAACTGGATTTGTCTGTCACTTGATATTTTTTGACTTGAAGTTTTCAGAGTTCCGTTGTCTCACAGCAAATTTGGGGCAGTGCTCCATGGCTCACATTATTCAGTATAAAAGCAGGGGGAATTGGGCAAATTGTGTCAGAATTTCAGGGAACTGATTGCTGTAGAATCACTTCTGCATCTTAAGCATCAGCAGAGGTGACTTCAAAGGCATGTCTGTCAGGAAACAAACTCAGAAGAGCTGGTACAAGTGAATCCATTCTCTGGCAGCAAAAGCAAATTCCCTTATTCTTAAATACTTGTATTGTGTGTCACATTACAGATTCTCATAATTAACCTTGCATAACTTAAGCCTGAGGTCTTGATAATGGGAATCTCACTGGCCTCCCAGTGCAGGTTTCTCCATGTGACATAAGCAGGTCTGCTGAAGCCATATTGAGCACTTGTCCTGCTCTTCCAACCACACATTTGCCCTTTGCTGCATTCAATAAACAAGTGCAGGCTCTGGGATTGGATCTTCAATGCAAAAAGTTTGTGTCTTTTCAGTGCAGATTCTTGAACTCTAGCTGGTGTCTGTGAGTGCAGAAGAGCATCAGTAACTGCCTCCATGATAGTCCTGTCTGTTGCAAAGAGTTAGAAGTGTTGCTACTCTGTCAAATTTTGGGGTTCTAGATCCAGAAGAAATAAATAGACCTGGTACATTTCACTCATGTTTCTTAGATGCTGAGTTTCCTTCAGCTTTGAATACATGTATGTGGTATATGTGCATGTATACATGTGTGATGTGGTGGTAGGGATGTTTTTTAGTAGTGTTTGAAGTGGGTACAGATCATATTAATTTGATTTGGCATTGCAGATGTTAACAGTGCTTTCAGGATGACAGGCAGGTCTAAGTAATTTGTATTTCCAAAGTGTCTGAGTTTGTGTCCAATATTCCAATTGCTACTGTGGAGCAATGCTGCTCACACAGTGAAATGATACCTAATTGTTATGGATACAAAGCCAAGATGCTGCTGGACACACGTCAGCATTCCTAAATAGTGCTGGTAACTGCAGAACCACTGTTTTGTTTTTGCTTATTGAAAGCAAATGTAAACTTTCAGTTGGATTTAGCAGCAGAACAGTAGTGAATCAGCTACTAGAAATCAGAATAGGCTTGGAATCTCCTTCAGTGCCACAGATGGCTTTCACTTCTTTGTTCTGTTAGTATATTCCAAACAAAATGATCATTTATACAAGGGCAGTTTGCTTTGAGTAATTGACTTGTCACTAACATGTGTGTCTTTGAAGAAGAAATATATAGAAGAACTATTTGTGTGTATTGGCCAACATTTGTAAATTAATAAGCACAGGTTTCCATTTTGCAGCATCTGGGGAAGTAGTTAAGAATTAACTTTAAATAGTGGTCTAAAGTAATTGCTACGGCAATTTGCAGTAATGGCATGCAGGTAGTCCTTGTTTCTCCTCCTGTGTCATACCATACTTTATGAAATACCAATGTGATTAGCATCTAGATTGTTGGACAGATTGATTTCACTGAAACTCAGTGGCTATTCTCTTACTGTGCCAGTGTACCTTGCTGCATAATGGTTTTCTGCTCTTTCTAAAACCCACAACTACATGGGATCAGTATTGCAAATACCACAATACTAGTAATACCTCAACTTGCTGCTTGTATCATTGTTTCTCTGTAAATTCCACAAAGATAGAAGGTTACACCCCCCTCCCCCTCCAGTCTTTCCTGAGCTGTGCTTAGTGGATGTGGTACATGAGATGTTAGTACTGCTGTGGCTATGACTCTCTGCATGGGTTACACTCCCATCTCAGTTGATATCAGTGAATTACCTTGCATGGAGAGGACGGGATTGTCTTTTCTTGAAGGAGTTAAAAAGCAAAAAACCATCGATCTAGTCCAGCAGCAGTGCTTGGGTAGGAACACACAAGGCAGCAGCTCAGAACTGATAGCAGGGAATCCCTGCCATCCTTGAGGAAGAGCCACTTCTCACACTGGAGTTTTCAGTTTCCTTTTAGTGTAGTCTAAACAGTCACCGTATCTTAGAGAATAAAACAAAGAATGGGCTCCTAGTTGAATACCTAGTGAATCTAAATAACTTATGGGTCTGAGAAAAGCAGGATGTAGAGGAAGCTTCCCAGATAGCAACTTCTGACATACAACTAAGTGTACTATTGGGAATTGTGTAGAATCAAACTGGGGTAGCACATGCATGGCCATGTTGAGGTTTCTCTCTTTTTGAGGAGATCTCTGGCTGGGCATCCTAAGCAGAAGAGCAATATCTTATTTAACAGCATTCAGATGGAGTAAGACTCAGTGAAACCAAATCTTCTTAAGTCTTTCTCCTGCCTTCTTGCCCTGTGCCCACTGGCCCTCCCACTCCAACAAGTTCTCAAACATAAGGACCTAAAGGGTGATAAAAGTATTTTTGCTTCCTAAACTAAAACCCACAGGAATGTGAACACTTCCATTCTTAGCATTTTCTCCCTTTCCCTGATTAGGGGACGCTCTAACTTCCTAATAGCAGACAACTCCATGCATGTATGTGTTCCTGTATTTGAGGTAAATCCATATTTACATTTCGAGTCTTACTTCTGCATTTAGTTTCTGGTTTTCTGTGGCATGTTAAGCAATAATAGAATCTTCCATGCTGATTCTAGGAAATGATTGATTTTTTTTGTGGTTAACATTGTATTGTCAGTTATTACAAAAGTTTTTCAGAGAGTAAAGCTTTGTTGGTCAGTGCATTCCTTAACTTTGATCCGAGTGTTACAGTATTGTCTTTTTTGTTTTCTAGGATGATCTTGCAAAATGAAGGCCCTCGTTCCCTGTTCAGAGGGCTGGGTCCTAATTTAGTAGGTGTTGCTCCTTCCAGGTAAATGCAAAACTCACTTCAAATAAATCCCTTAATGTGTTTCACTTAATGTGCAGTTGTAAATACTTAATAGTAAGTAATTCTTTGGTTTCTGGGGTAATTCTTAGGTCTGAGAAACTGCGCTGCTTGTACTTCAGAGCTCCAACTGTCTCAGTATTTACTGTCCTGTATGCAACTATAATATTTACCATTATACACTATCCCTTATGCACAGTTTTGTCCAAGTAAAAAGAAAAAAGGAGTTGCATGTGTAAACTAGAAGTTGGTACCTTGGAAAAGATGAAGGTAGATTTAGCTTTCCATCATTGTCACAAAGCAATTACATGACTCAAAATACCAGGTCTTTCCACCTGAATTCTGATGAAGTACAGGCTGGTACTCCCCTTCAGGGAGCCTGTTCTGTAACCTCAAAAGGAGCCAGACTCTGCAGGATGACACACTTAACAGCTGCCCCAGAGCAAGCAGATCCAGCAACAGACTGACCTCCAGAGGGTACTGGGCCAGTGCAGAGGGTGAGGATGTAAGTCTGATCTCCTTGGCAGTGGTGTTGTCTGTTGCTCTGCCTCAGCACAAACGCTCCAGCTACTGACTGGTGCTGGCAGTCAGAGTGAGGAGCAGATTGTGCCAGAGTTTAAATTTATCCTTACATATAACTGTTAGCCCAAGTTCAGTCTGAAAAGAGGAGGATACATAAGGAAGAGTGTAGAAACAAAGCTGTGTAAAAGGTATAACTACTTAATCCCGGATGAGGCTATAGTTGTTTTCTGGCTCATCTTTATTCTCTTCATTTTGAGAAGATTCTTTATGCAGAGGGAATATATTCCACGAAGACTGTATTCTTCCCTTGACCTAGCACTTTGCTTTTGTTTATTTACTTGTCTTGCCTGAAGAGAAAACATTCCTGTCCCTGCATGCTCAGAGTATCTTAACTTTTCTAGTTTAAGGTATTTGGATATTCCTGAAAAATGTTATTAAACTGAACTTTATATCTGACATATGAGGTAGTACTCTAAGTTCTCTGCATGAATGAGAATAAAACATAATGCAGGAATTGGAGTGTCTTTATTTTATCAGATTTTTTTAAAGGATTTAGGAATACCCATGGTATTTTCTGATCACTGACTTAGCACTGCTCTCTGGAGAAACTGAAGTAAATCCAGTATATTTTTTTAGTTCTTTACACCTCTGAGGTGTCAGCACTTCCTGAGCTGAATTAGCTCTACTTTTGTTTGGTAGACCAGTCAGTTCTATCAAATGTTCAACATTGATATCACTTTAATCGCAGGTTTTATCCAGGAATAGGTTCTATTTTATAAATGGCTGTCTTCAGTGAAAATTATTTTCAATTGTAGAAAAAGAAATTCTTCTTTCTTCTCCATAAATGTTATGTTAAATCTTCTAATTTCCCTTTCTTCCCCCAGGTGAAATGCTTAGCTTCTTTCCTCCCCCCTACCCCCTCAAAGATGTCAACTTGATACAGTGTGAAGTCCTGTTTATAAGCACATCCTTATTTCCCTTTGGCTGGCTCGGCCTTCATCCAGTACTTCATTTCAATTAAGCACGAGCTAAGTGGATTCAGCATCAGCTCTTTGTTTAAATAAGCTGTAGAGAATCATGTTTCATAACACATCCAGTATACTTAACTGAGTTCAGGTTCCATTTGAGAAATTACACCCATGGAGCATGCACTTCATCTCTTGTAATAAAGGAAAACATGTTTGTGCAGCTAATGAGGTTAATGTTCTGGTCATGAAAAGTTGCACGTTCGCTTTTTCTCTTGTGGAGGGGTGTCTGTATGTTTAAAAAAACTGAGTAACAACCTGAAATGTGAGTTCTGGATGTGCTTAAAAAAAAGATTTTTAGCTTTAAAGAGTGAAAACAAGCATTTTTCATAGTATGTGGAGTTGACATGCTGATTTTGATGTCTAGCTTTGTTTTGATACCAGCTCAGACTTGAGTGTAATACAAGTTTGCAAACTTCTTTCTAGTGTATTCGGAGAAAAAGTCTGTCCATTCTGGTACAGAACATATACTAATAGAGAACTAAAGAAACAAAATGTAGTTACCAGCTCCACAGCTGTTCTAGCATTTGACATACTTATAACCATAAGTTAGAAATATTTGTCCTAAATTCTATACTAATATTAAGAATGCTGTTTTATGGTATTTTTTAAAAGCTGCATACTTACTAGTTCTCCTGAAACTGCCATGTTGTTGAAATGAGTTTAGGTATGTTAGGACAGACATGTTCTGTTATTAAAATTACAGAACACTGAAACTTCAGGTTTTAGTTCAGCATTGTTTTACTTTGCAGTGTCACAAAAATTACTGCCATATTTCTGCTTATCTGTCTTTCCCCTCACTAGTTTGTAATTGGAGCTGTTGTGGAAGAAAAAGTTGAAATGTTTGGTGTTTTATTTTCTGTACCCAGAATAGTCCCACTACTTGGCAAGAGTAGATCTTTACTGAGGAAGTAAATTTTAACCCAAGACCCCTTGGATTAGTGAAGTTAATGGCAGTGCTCATTAAGGATATTGACACATAAAACTTAACTTGGATTTTGTTCTGATTTTAGAGCGATATATTTTGCTGCTTACTCAAACTGCAAGGAAAAGCTGAACAATATTTTCAATCCAGATTCTACCCAGGTACACATGATTTCAGCTGGTGTGGCAGGTAAGGATCTGTAACTTTTTAGCGTCATTCTACAGTAATATCTGCAAATGAGAGGTGACAATTGTGGGGAAAAAACCCAGCAAAACAGAACATGTACAGTAATTGAATGATGTTTTCTTCTAGTGGTTACCTGCCTTGGCCTCTCATTAAACAAGCTATCTGGAGAATATATGATTGAAACTGCACTGAGTGATAAATAGCAGTGTGAATAGTCTTCTCCAGAAGACCTGCATGCCTGCTTTTTCAGTTGTAAATGTGACATGAAAAATTAAAACTTTGAAAACAGTCACTTGTTGCTCTGTAAGCTACAAACATTGTTTGCACGGACTTCTGGTTTAATTCTTCTCAGTCTCCTTTTTTTACAACCACTTTGTTACAGCTTTATATATCTGACTTATTTTTGTCCTTCTGAAGTATGCCTGCAGGTATTTGTGTAAATGATATGTAACAATCCCTTCTCCTTGTTCTCACACCAGTCTATGAAGTTTGCTTTAGCACTGAGGAGACATGGAAGAGCAGACCTTTCATAGTTTGCATAGTTTTTTCACCTCCAAAGATAAATTCTTATTTTATATCTACAGTGTAACTTTGGTATATTTGAGCAGCCACCAATATCTGTGGCTTGATTTGTATATTATGTGCTTTGGGATCATTAACACGGGAAGTTAAAGGCAACTGAGCTGAGTTATGGGCACAGACTTGTGCTGGGAAAATCAAAACTTGGACTGCAACACTTTGCCTATTGTTGCCTGTGCTTTTCCTGCACAGAACCAAAATTCAGAAGTATTTTTTTTCTGTATAGGCCATAGGCACTTCACAGATGAATTCTGACAGTGAAGTTTCTAATTCCTGTCAAATTTTACAGCCAGTGTATAGAATGTGAGTAGTGGCAATCTGGAGTGGACTGACAAAGGTTGTGTCAGAATAACAAATAGGATTAGTGTTTTATTTAATATAATAATCTGATACAAAGAAATTCTGCAAAGCATATAAAATACAAGTGACATTAGCTTTATATAAATGACACTGTTCTTCTCTAGCCCATGAAATGTGACGGCATTTTTCAGCCTTTAAGATAAAGGAGAGGCGTTTTATTTTCCCCAAGTAAAACAAGGATGATGAGGGGATTTTTTTTTTCTTAATCATGTAGAAGTGTGGTTTTTTTATAGGTAAACAGCATAGGGAATGAAGATTTAATGAAGAGTTCATCCTAATCAGCTAATTGTGCTAAGAAAAATGAACTGGTTTTGGCTCCTTGTTGAGGGAATAACACATGACTTTAAGTTTAGGGGGCTGGGAGAAGTGTGGGTGATATAAACAAATCTATCCTTAACTGAAGACAACTCGTGCAGTGGTGCAGACAAATGAAGGTTCAGTGTGTTCCTCATCTTTGGAAGTCACTGCCCTCATTCTGTAGTGAAAAGAACATTTATGGAGATGTGCTGTAGTGCCTTTTCCTGAGTGTTTGCAGATTCAGGCTGCAATTTGTCATGGAGTTCTGTATCTGTTTAGTAACTTGCTTCCTTTCCAGAGTGTTATGCATTTGTACATACATCTGCAGGAGACTGGGGTACATGTATTTGAGCCTTAATTGCTATTCACCTTTTTTTAATACACATTGAATATTGAACAGTTCTTGAGGCTGTTAGCTTTCTCACACTTCCCAAGTTCTGCAGCTGTATTTCTAAACCATATAGTGAACAAAACAGAATGCTCAGTGCAGGCTCATGCTGTAAGTCTTAGCACTGCACACTACAGAAATACTCTGAAAGACCTTTAAAAGAAGGTTCTTTGTCAAACAACTTCTCAATACTCTGTACTGGTGTTATTCTGATACATAAAAAGGACTGTAGTTGAAATTAACAGTGCTTTCTTGGGAGCATGCTAACCTTGTTTTTGTAATTCTAATATATTTCAGAAAATGCACTTAAACCAGCTATTAACAGTTTTACCTGCAAGGTTTGTATTGCTGTATGATGCAAATCATCTTAAAGAAATGGCAAAGTAACAGGGGCAAGATTGAATGTGAGCTCTTAATTGATTGACAGGTTAACACAGAAGGTCACTGCCATATTTGCTTTGAACCTAAAATTGTCAAGGTGGTTAAAGACTTCTAATAATTAGCAAAAAATAATCAGTATTGGTTTTTTCTTTTTCAGCTGCCATTGGTTTCAGTAAGAAATTGAGTAACTCAGTATTAAATGAGGGTGGTTATTTTGGTTTGGTGGGTTGTTTTTTTTTTGTTTGTTTGTTTGTTTTTTTTTTTTTTGGACGTGACTTTTCTGTTTTGTAAAGGCTTTTCTAGTACCTAATGAGCATGAAGTGGGATTTGCACTTGGAGAGCTTTTCCTGTAGGTTGCAAAATGTGGTAATGATGCAAAAATACAATTTACCGTTTATGAAAGTACTGCAAGTAGTGAACTCTAGTGAACTTTAAATTCTGGTTAGTTGTATCATATGCTAATAAGTCTCAGGTTAGACTGTCATTGTTAAATAATGTGTTGGTTTATGGACACGGTGCTTTTGGGAGTGAAAAGCTGGGTATGATATTTTAATTTTGTTTGGTTTTAGGCTTAATTCTTCCTTTACAAGACATATTTATGGTTTTAAGGTTTCTCTAGGAGGTTTATTTTATCCCAAGGGAAATGAACTATCTACATGTTAGTAACTGATGCCTTATGCAATTAGAAATGAATGTTTTCTTGGTATGTTAGCTTCCAGCATATAGTTCACATTACCTTCAGACCTAAAATATCCACGTATTGACATGAAGTCTCAGCAATCCTTTTTGCCTCAGCACATCACATGGTTCTCTTTTTTGCAGACTAGGGCAGTGAATATATCCGAGCTTACTACAAGAATGAGCATTTGCTTGTGGGAAGGTAGTTGATCTCTGTACATTGCCAAATTAGGCTAAATTCTCAGATTCACTATCAACTCTGCCTTCTCATTGCACTTGGCCTCTTTTGCCACAGAGGAGAAAAACTGTAGAGAACTGAATGAGATACTTGATTCTTGTATGGCTTTATTTGCTTTTTTTTTAATGATTCATAGCCTCAATCAGACAACATGGTTGCAAATCTGCTGCAAAACTACTTTGCCTTGTATGCTGTTCCTGTTCTTTCTAGAACTCTAATGGCAAACCAACCCAAATGCAGAATTTTTTATAATTATTAAAAAATAATTGGGACCACTTCATTACTTAGAGATACAATACATTTGTAAATTTTTGATAGTATATACAGTTAATTCATACCAAATAAAATGCATATTTAATTCATTGGTCTTAGGAAGTTTGATTTCATAAGGTATCTATCTTGTTTTTTCAGTCCTAAGACTAGGCTAGTTTTTGTGAATAAACTTTTCAAGGGAGTAGGGAAGGAGGAGGGTTCACTTGTAAATTTGCTATATAGGTAAGTATTTGGAGATGTAAAATTGAACTGCTGCAAATGAGCAGAAATTTCAGTACTCAGTGCATTTTAAACAACTATTTTAATATCTGTGGCCTGTTTTGATTATTTTTCTTTTTTTCCGAAACTTTTACCTGAGAACAGTTAGATCTCACAATAACTAATTCACAAATCCTTCCAGTGGGATTCAATTTGTACACTTGTGTCTGATGAGGTCACTGCTTGTTGTTATGATACAGAAAAGCCTGTGTCTATTTTAGGCATTTACTGTACATTTCTCCCGTGAAAAGAGTGAGATCGTGTCATCTCATGCTCCCCACCCGCAGGTCACTTCCTGCAGAAATATGGACTAACTTAAACCTCGTGAGTACTGAACTGAGCGTCTCTTGCAGCCTCTAGTGTAAGAACCACACATTGGGTTTGTCATTTCTATTAAATAAACACAACAGGGGGAATTCACTTTCATTATCTTCAAATCAGATGATGTGCAATGTGCAAAGACATCACTTTTCCTTAACTCTGGTAAGAGTGATTTTTTTTTTTTTAATTTTTTTTTCCCCCTTTGCAGTTCAGGGAAAGGCAGAAAATACCTTTCACTGATACCTGCTACTGTACGTAGCTCTGGTTAATTGAAAGCCCCTACTGGGTTAAACAAAGCATTTTGGGTTTTTCTTTTTTCAGTGTCCCAGAGCTGCCTTTAAAATGCTGCAGCTGATATTCTGTCTTGTCATATAATTTCCAAGACCTCTTTTCTTTTTCTTTTTTATTATGTGTATAGTCTCCCTTCTGTCTCTTTTTCTGTTTACTCTTTTGGTTTGTTTTTGGTTTACTACTTTGGATTTTAATTTAGCATTCCATGTTCACATGTGTCTGTATCAATTATATTGGCTTGTAGAAAACAAAAAAGCAAAACCCCCATCCTTTGAAATATGATGCGTAATAGGAATACCTGGGATCTTACCTGTCAGGAGCTGCTAAAAAAGAGAATTCTTTGTCTGAAAAGTGGACACAATTTCATAGAAGAGAACATAGAAAAGTACAGGAATGTGTAGTATTGCCAAATTTATCTATACGTATGTTGAATCTGGAATATTTCTTGAAGGTACAATACATAAGCATTGTAAAGCTTTATAAATTTCATTGATACTTCTGAAAAGAAAAAGGGAACAATCGATAGAGCTTTATGGTAGTTATTGAAAGCCCCCACTCTCTTTAACAACTATTTTTGCTAGATATTTTCTTTATTTTAAAAATAAAAGCTTATCAAAGATCCCAAATGGTATGTTTCACGTTTTGGAGGACTGTGCTTGGTGTCAGCATCACTCAACTCTTAATTCATTTTTCCTACTCCACTAACTGCATTTACTACATTAGCTGTAAGAATTGACCTGTAGTCATTCCATCTTGAAACCTGAATTACTAAAGGCCCTTTGATTTGAAAGCTTTGCTTTGAACTGTTAATTTAGGCTTATAACAGCCCTAGGGGAAAAAAATTAGCTATGTTGCTAAGTGTCTGACCCTGCTGTTGGGGGTGCTGCTCTTAAATAATGCTTCGAGTGACCTGGGAAGGGCAGTTTTGGACAGAACAGGAGCTGCATCCTGTGCCAACCACCCTTCACTGGAAATTTCCAATATACTCTTCCCTGCCTGACTAGAAGGATCAGGCTGCTGCTGTGGGTGACTGCAGGGCCACTGACCTCACCAGTACATACCCTGTCCCAGAGTCAGGATCTGCAGAGACCCTTTTTTTGGGTTGAATAGGAAGGAGAAAGGGCTGAGCAGGTAAGACTGTAACATACAGTATAGCAGTAACAAAATTCCAAAGCATGCAACTTGAATAGGAATGTGAAAGATTTTTTAGTTTTGTTCACTTCTAATAAAGAACTAGGAGAGACTTAAGAACTAATTTCAGTTTTTAGAGACAAGTCTCTCCTGGAAAATCTGTTGGTAGCGGAAGTTAGTAAATTATCCCCACCTTATTTCAAAACCCTTGTTGCAGTCCTGTGCATTCTTAGTGCCCTTTAGTCTGCTCTACGTATGGAAAGATGATGATTGGAAGTCAAAGAAAATTAAAATGTTATTAGTGCTAGTGTAACAAAAGAAAAACTGTTTCCTTTCAGTGTAGCTGAACTAGGGCTCAAGTGCTGTTGGAATCAGTGGGGTTTCTATGACATGAAATGACAGGTCAGACAGACTGGCTAGTTGAGCTACAGAGCCTATTTTACTGATGTGATGTGTTTTAAAAACATCCCATACCTTGTTACGGCAGAGTAGTTCCCCAGTGCTTTGGGTTTTTACATAATTATTTACCTGTGTAAAATAGAGATATAAAACACTTCACTCCTTAGGATTTCACTCCATCATATGAAGGGTGTGCATTCAGACAAAGAGTAGTGTATTAAAAAAAAAAGGCAACTCCAAACCTTTAGCTACCACAGAAAGGAACTTAAAGAAGATGGAGTCATTTCAGAAATGATTTAATCAGAAGATTAAACAGAAGCATCCAGTGTGGTTTTTTTCTTTTGGTGTAGAAAACCAGCTGAATCTAATTTGTCTTTAGAGCTGCAACTGAAAATCATGGTGACCTATTTAAGATTTAGGGGTGGCAACAGACCCAGCCTTAGAGCAGTTAAGATCCCCTGGCATTTCTGAGTATTGCAGACCTTTGTGTGCAATGTCAATGTAGATTTTGATTGACCAGGAGTAACATGTATGCGAGCAGTTCTGCTAAATACATCTCTGTAAGTTGCCACTGATCTCCATACAAGCTTATCAATAGCCTGTTCCTTGGATAAGGATCATGCACCAGATGTGCACTGGGCAAGGTAACTTTCCCACAACCCCAGTCCATCCCCTTGCAGGGGGCAGCATGTCTGTAGTGATATACTAGCCATGTGTGTCATTTAGAAAACAAGTGTCTAAATTTATCATCTCTTGCCTGGCCATGTTCCAGCTTTCCCTTTTCCTATTCTCTCCTGCAGACATGACACCTCATTAATGGTGCATGTGTGGTATGACAACTCTTGATGATTTTATTTTACTTTTTTCAGAGCTGCCTTTCACTCTGCTCTCTATCTCTTTCCACAGTTCTGCAGAAGTAAGAGTGATTCTTACTTCTTTTTGTTTCTTCTTTTAATTTTTTTTAATTTGTTTCCTTTTCTTTCCTTTTTTCTTTAGTGGACTGAAAATCAAAGCTTTAACCCTTGGCCCTTATGCAAGGCTGAATAGTTGCTGTCTGAATAGTTAAAAGTTACAGTATTTACTTTAACAATTTAAACACTCATATGCTTGTAAAAGTATTGCTAGGCCAGCCAACAACCTCTGCTTTGAATACTAAATAAACATTAGCATTCAAATTTAACTGCTCTTTATAGTTCAGTATTAAAAGGTCTCTTAATTTACAGTAATGTATGCCTTTTAACTGCACCAAAAGTAGTATTTATTCAGTCTGCATGCTTTTAAACTCGGATTGTATTTCAGGTAACCAAGTAAATTGACACAATGTTTTCTACCATCTCAAATTGCTCTAGCTGTCTCTGCAATGCATTCTTACTGACATCTTTGCCAAATTGGCTGATATTAGTCTAGCTGGCATTGCTGTTCTGTGGTGTAAAAACAGGGTTGGTATTAGATAGGGAGAGATGTGTACTTAATTTGGTTTATTTTATATGGGACATTTCTTGCTAAGAACTAAACTTACTCAATATTAATGTAAAATTTCAAAATCTGTGTTTATTGGCTGTATGGATTCATAAAATATCAGTAAGGGGCTCCAATGGGTACTTCTGAAAAGTCAGTATAGTCCGAGTTTTTGCATCCATTATACCTTACTGTGTGCATTTCAAACTTAGATGCAGTTGTTCTTGTGATACAGTCACATCTAACTCTGTTCTTTTTACATTGTTTTAGGTTTTACTGCAATCACAACAACGAATCCCATTTGGTTAGTAAAGACACGATTACAGCTTGATGCAAGGTACAGTGACAATACCACTGCTGTGATAAGATTTTACTGAAGTGTTCTGATGTTCTGCATCCCAAAATAGAATCAATTTTTAAACATTCAGTATCTCATATTTGGAAAGCTGATGCTGATCTGTCTACAAGTTATATATGTCACTTTTTACTGCTGTAGTCTCCATTTTGGGGTATGCTTGAAGCACTGTAGTAGACTGACCAGAAAACTTGTAATGAATTACAAGTTTGTCTCATTAAAATAACAGGGTTTCAACGCTGTGTGTGACCTGATGTCATCTTGTGCCTCTACTTGATTTTTTTACTGAATAGTCAGTTAAACTTCTTAAACTATAGGACTTTAAAGAAATTAGGGAGAAAATATGATGTCTTGTGCATATTATTTCTTTGCATTATATCAAGACCTGAAGAAGAATCATCTTTGTCTAACACAGCAATTAGCTGGCTAGTCTAGCATGTACTGCATTTTCAGCCCTCCAACAGAAGCATAAAAGCACTTGGACTGTGGGAATTATCCAGGCCTGACCTTGTTTCTGTTGAAGTTCTCAAAAATTATCCCAGTAATAGCTGGAGAAGGCATATGTTCTGTTTTCAAGGTGAAATTTCTTTGGCCTTCAAGACAATGTTATGCATCTTGTGCATCAGAAGAGCAAACACTTGGAGCTCTGTCAGTGTACCTGTCCAGGTGTACCAGCCACAGGTGGAGTGTCCCTGAAGCTGCAGCTCCAGCTGCTCTTCTCACCAGTTGCTCCCCAGTTTTCTGCAATTTCCTCCCCCTGACTTACTCAAGATCCAGTTCCCAGCTGTGTGTGCCCAGTGGTTCTTTTACTTGTATCTCCTTTCATTGCATTGGACATTGCAGGTTCAAACCATCAGGGCTTAAATTCTGCCACTGTAATGCCTCTTAATACTTTTATAATAGCTGCTGCCCCTGTCTTGTCCTGACAGTATCCACAAGTTACCATAACTTCTTACTTGCTGTTTTACTGTGACTGTATCAGTCCTCTACTGGCACAATCCATATGCTCCAAGTGCCTGCCCTCGGGGCTGTAGGGAAGCACCTCTTGTGCTGTGTTGTGTAATGGTTTTGCCTTGCAATGTACAGTGTGTAGTGGGTTGAACCTGGCCAGCCCCTCTGTCACTCCTCTCCACAAGTGGACAGGAGCAGGAAAATATAACCAAAGGCTCATGAGCTGAGATAAGGACAAGGAGGGATCACTCAATGAACACTGTCACAGGCACAACACACTTGACTTGGGGGATACTGGATTTTATTTCTAACAAAATGAGAACAGGATTGTGAGAAGTAAAAGAAATCTTCACCTGCCTTCACCCTACCCCTCCCTCCTTCCCGAACCCTGTGTCCTCCCTCTGTGGCACAGGGAGATAACAAATAGGGTTTATGTGGGGTCCTTCCCATGGGGGACAGTCGTTCATGAACTTTTCCAACATGAGTCCTTCCCACAGGCACCAGTTCTCCATGAACTGCTGCAGCATGCTGTGCTGTTCCATAGAATGCGGTCCTTCAGGCACCCCCTACTCCAGTGTGGGTGCCCCATGGCATCCCACATCCTCCCAGGAACCCCCCTCCAGCATGGGCTCCTCTCTCTATGGGTCTCAATCCCTGTCAGGGCCCTGTTCCAGCACAGGTTTCCCATGGGTTCTTAGCACCTCCTTCCTGTCTTCCTTCACAGACCTTGGTGTCTTGATAGTTGTTCTCTCACATATTCTCACTCTGTTCTTCTCTGGCTACAATTTTGCCCAATAACATTTTTTTTTCCTTTTTAAGTATGTTATCAGAGACATTACTGTCACTGCTGATTTGCTGGACCTGGCCAGCTGCAGGTTGGGCCTGGAGCTGGCTGGCATTGGCTCTGCAGGACGTGGGGGAAGCTTCTGGTAGCTTCTCATGGAAGTATTGCCCTTACTGCCACCTGGTCACACAAACCCAATGCATATGCTAACTATTTCAATATGCACAATTCAATTCAGTAAGCAAGCTCAAAATGGAAGTAAGATTTTATTTGCCAAATACTGTTTGATACAGTCATGTCTAAGGAGCATTTTCCTTGACATCAGCGATGGCTGAGTCAAATAATAGCTACCAGTGCTGCACTGGTTGATGTGCTAGTTGTTTGCTGAAAGCTGTAATGCTGTGGGGCCTGCTGTTCAAACTCTTAGCCACTGTAATTACCATGCTATGGAGCTCTTTATTTGAGGTAACATTTAGGGGAAATCCATTATGCTAAAGAAAATAGTAATTTTTCTTATGAGTCACTGACATTGACAGCCCATTTGGGAGTCTGTTTTCAAGCAGTTTAATCCTTTATTGCCTGAGAGTTGGGGGGGCCTAAAGTTGTTCAACCTATCTGTGTGATATTTTTTCTGTAGTCACCCTGTGAAGTTTGTCTTGGATTCCATGTAGTGCTTTACCTGTGTTTGGTTCTGAGGGCCTTTGAGACTTCCAAGTTCTTTGTGTTCTTAACTAGGTCTGACTTGGAGCGCCTCAGCATCAGTGTTGGATATTTCCTAAGTCTTCTCATCACTCAAACAAAAACTGCTTAACTATTTTCTAGTCTTAAGTTGCACCAGTTGATATGTGACTTGTTTTCTCCTTTTTAGGAATCGTGGAGAGAAGCGAATGAGTGCTTTCGAATGTGTCCGAAAAGTTTATCGATCAGATGGTATTAAAGGCTTTTACAGAGGAATGTCAGCATCCTACGCAGGCATATCTGAGACTGTTATTCATTTTGTTATTTATGAAAGTATTAAGAAAAAACTGCTGGAGTATAAGACTGCTTCTCCCATGGACAATGAGGATGAATCGGCAAAAGAAGCATCGGACTTTGTTGGAATGATGATGGCTGCTGCCACTTCCAAAACTTGTGCAACATCAATAGCGTATCCCCATGGTAAGTGGGGCATGTAGACCTGAGAACCTGAGTCAGATCAATCAGAGGGAGTCTCTTCAGTGACACTTGTAGCCAGCTTTGGTTCACTTGAGCTCAAGAAATACTGTTGTCTAAAGCTTTTTGCATCTGATTCAGCAGGTCAACATGAGTATGGCATTCAGAAATGAAAGTGCCTTAAAGTGGGTATCTAGCATGGCCTTCTCTTAGGAAATGTTTATTTTGTCAAAGGTTTTGCCAGGTTATGGTCCAAAGCACTCAAGGTGATCCTTTTCCAATTGGAATTTTCTATATACTCAGCAATTTTCTGTAACTTGCCAGCAAGTTCTTATCCCCTTTATAGGGAAACAGGCTGTCCAGTTTCTGTTTCAGTTGCACTTACTTTTCTTGCAAAGTATTTGCATATACATGAAGTTTGTTAATGGACGGAATACTAAACCAGTGTTGACTTCTGGGCTAAAATGTAAGACTAAACAGCAGTCCTCTTCTGGATTGTGCCTAAGCAAATAAATTTGTCTTGTTTAGTCAGGTATCTAATGCTGCTGAAAATGTAACGCATTACATTTCTTCTTACATGTTTACTACTGTTTGCTACTCCTTTTTTAAAGAGGAGTTCTGAGATTGAGAACTTGGGGAGGGAGGTTTTTATGTAAAAGATCAGATTGGTTTCTGGGAAAATTAATAAGCGGTGAATGTAACCACATGTGGTTTTCTTTGTTCAGAGGTTGTACGAACAAGACTAAGAGAAGAGGGAACAAAATACAGATCTTTCTTCCAGACACTGTCTTTGCTTGTGCGAGAAGAAGGGTATGGATCCCTGTACCGAGGCTTAACCACGCACCTCATCAGACAGATCCCAAACACAGCTATCATGATGTCAACCTATGAAGTTGTAGTCTACTTGCTGGATGGATAGCAGTGTGCCATGACTTCCTGGAAGAAGGTGGAAGATGGAAAGGCTGGAGTGGACCACTGAATGTCAATGCCAATGTGGTGGGCAAAAGGAACGTTATATCAGGAACAAGCAGCTATGGACAAAACAGGAGGTTGATTGTGGGCAACTATGAATAATTTTGCTGCCTTATTGTGTGGTCTCTTGGCAGTGTGACAAATGGGAACTGCCCCTTATGGAATGCCTTCATACATCTCTTAATTCACAATTATTATTTTCTTTTTATTTGTTAATCTAGACAAAGCTGTGGAGTCATCTTCAGAGACCTGAGAGTGAGGGAGGGAATGTAGAATATGGTCTTGGGCAGCCTTATTCACTTCTCTTAGTGATTGCTCTGTTTTACTGCACAGTAACCTGTTGGAAAAATGAAGATAGTACTTTTATAGATTTCTATACCTGAAACTTGCATTCAGTTGCTCTGAAGATTCATAAAGAGACTGAGGTAGTAGTCAGTGTCTAAAGTTTTCCATGTTGCTACCTCAAGAGAAAATATGGTGCAGGGACCCAGAACAGTTATTTCTTTACTGCTGAAGGCCATACTTAGTGTAGATTTTTGGTTTGCGTATGGTTGGGTTTTTTGGTTTTTTCCCCCCTTAAAGTTTGAGCAGTGTTGTTGGTTAGCAAGAGAGGTTCTGATTGTTGAGCTCTTCAGGTTATTAGTGTGTTAATGTCGGATGTATGTGGATTTCCAGTTCTGCTGCATCATCCTCTTTCTTGTCTGGAATTTTAAGTAAGAGAGACCTATCAAACTTTGTCCTGTATCTGTCAGTTTTCCTTGCCAACCTGTTCAGGTCACTCAAACAGCTAAGGAAGAAGTTGGTGAATGCTACTGGTAGCCTTTTTAAGAATTTGTAATGTGATAAGGAATCTCAACTAGTCCAACCTCCTATTTATGGAGACAGGATTCACTCAGATAGTTTCATGCTGCCTAAGTACAAGCTGTATTACCCTTAAATGTCTGGCAAATCCTGAGTTGGACTACCAGTATTTATATGGAAGTACTGGGGGAGAGCACATATCATGGTGGCTAAGGGGACTAGAAAGCAGAAACCAGTTGAGGTTGTGATAGATCTCTTCAGGGCAGACAGCCTCTGTGCTGTGGGATAGAGAAGATTGCAGTTGAGATTTTCTTGAAAGCATTCCCCTTGATAGTTATGTCAGCTTGAGCCTGTGTGCTGAGCTGCAGCTGACAGTGTGACCTTGTCCTCCACATTGTCTGAATGTTCAGGCATTGTTTTTATTTTGTAAGCCAATTGCAAAACAATACCTTGCATTGAGCAGTGATACTTGGCTGGTTTACTCTGTCATAATTTACAGAGTTTTCCAAAATCATACAACTGGAGTGTCAAGAAGTTTATTGTTTTAAGGACTTTTACAGCTTTTCAGGTATCTCCTCAGCCTGTATCCATTATCCTTAAGAGGAAGATGATCATTATAAATTGGGGGCAATAGCTTTCTACACATAAATGCTGCTACACTGGCATGAACAGAACTGTGCTATCAACTCTTCCAGTGTGGCACTTCAGTACACTTGAACTGTGCATCGTGTGCAATGGCTTTATTTTATGAATGATTTCTTATGCACTTTGTGGCCTTCTTTAGGGCTTATGACTTTTCTTCCTCTTACTGATTATCTGTGGCCAAACTGTGTTTGAAACATGCAGTTTGGTTTTTTAGCAAAGCATGTGGTTTGATTTCTGTGTAAGCTGTGCAGGAGTTCATGCTGTAGATCCAAAGCATCTCTGTTGTAATGGTTCTGTAGGCTCCATGTAAAAGCTCAAAGCTTGCAGAACAATCAGTCTGGTTTTTTCTCATTTGCTTTCCTTCATTTTGATCCTTGTCATGTGAGATCTCCACACAGTTTGAGTACTTGAGTATTTCATGTAATTCTCTGTATTAATTGCTCATTCTCTGAAGGTCACCCATAGTATTTACAGTGACCTTGCAATGGTGTATTGACTTCCCTCCTCGGAAAATGTTCTTTGTAAAGACATTGCATGGTCTGAGATGTGACCATGGTGAACTTGATTGTCCCAAAGAAGTGCTTAAATGTGTTCTAAAGTGGGCTTTTGCTGGTGGTCTCTCTAGGAAAGTCTGGGGTATTCATGACTGACCAAAGCCTTGCAGTGATGCTGTTGTTCAGATAAACAAGCGCAGGAATAGCGACTTACTGTGACTTCTGATACGTAGAAAGGGCGTCACTCTTTAAACTATTGAGCTTACTTAGACCTTGCCAAAACTTAAACTGGCAAAGACCATGTTCAGCTTTGGAGTTCATGAATATGATAAAGGTGTGGATTAGCCTGGGCTTCCTGAGAGTTCCTCTCCTCTGTTTGGATATGTTGTCCCTCAGTTCTGTGTTTGTCTCCCATGGGTTTGCTGGGTCCTGTGCTGTGTGTGCCTTCTCTGGGTGGGAGCAGAGCCCCTGGAGCTGGGGAGTGTAGGACATGTTAACAAGGTAGTTGAGTATGGGAGACAACACCTCAAAGCAGACAATCAGCTTGTTCTTCCACTTCTTTAATGGGTGTTCCAACTTTATTTTAAACTTCAGGGGTGATCTTTTTGGCTTCTTTACATAACCAAACATAACCCCAACATTTCTTGGGATTTTTTGTTATTTTTAAACTACCAGTACCTGCAAAGTTACCTCTGAAATATTTCCCAAAGATCTTTGAATTATTTATTTAGTTTTCTTGCTATTTATTATAAAAACTCAAAGGGAATAAAAAGATGTTACATTCAATAATACCTGTAAGTACAGAGCTGAAAGGAGTGCATTTAAACTTTCAGTAACTTGGTCATCTTCATTTATATTGGAATGTCATGTATTTGTCACGCTCGTCTGTGCTCGAGGCAAAGGTCTTGGATGTGTGAAGGTCTCACTAATTAATTAATTCCCCGATCCGATCCTGCCCTAGGTCAGCCCTGAGTGTCGGGCCGTCTGTGTAGCCCTGGGTGTGCGGGGCTGCAGTTCCCGGCGCGGCCCGCAGGTGGCAGCGGAGCACGGCAGAGCCGTGGGAAGGCGATTCCAGAGGCGCCTTCCCGAGCCGCTCCCATTCATCCATCCACCCATCCCGTCCTGCGGGGGGGCGCCGGCTGAGCCGGGGGTCCTGCGGGGCGCCGGGCCCCGCCGCTCAGCTGACCGGCCCGTGGGCGTCTCGCTGGATTCCTGGGCTGCTCCTCTGTGCTGGTTGGAGCGGGTTTACAGCAGGGAGCTGTGGAGCGTTTGGTTGTCCTGATCGTAACTGAGACGTCACCTGTCCGCTTGGATGTTAACACTGAGCTTATCTATTTCTCTGTTTACATAATGCACTCCTTGTTATTCCCTTGCTGATTGAGATGTTAATGACATCTGATTGTTTCTTAAGGCCCTTTTCTGTTGTTCTGTTTTTCTTACGACCTCTGTAACATTCCTCAGACCGTAGCATTGTAAAAGAATGCTTCCAGAGACAAAACAGTGGAGAGCCTTTATAAATGTTGCTTCCTGTTTAAACTGTTCAAACTTGGCAAGCAAGCTGAATGCTGAAGTGTGCCTAGGTAAATGTACTTTTTTCAACTTTCTGTCTGTTAAAACTGAGTTATGTTTTTTTCAGTTCTTCTCCTTAAGAGTCTGCCTACCCTGCATATGTGAACATAACTATGCCCTCAGAGTCATAGCTAAACACTCACAGATGACAGTTTGAGAATACTTTGATGCTCATGTGAGGTTTGCTATTATTCTTGCAACATGTAGTTGGCTGTAAACTATGTGCATTTACTCTGTATTTATATAGCTACCTTTTTTGTTTGGTAAACTTCAAAGCAAATTAAAATGATGTGCTTCTATTCACATGTTGCCTTCTGTGTGCTAAACTGTACATTATTTTTAACCTTTTAATTTTTTCTATTATTGATACATACCAGTGCCTGGAGAGTTCTGATTAAAAATGAGCAATTCATTAGGAGATCCTAGTGAATCATTTTATCTTGTGCCATTTTATAGTAGCTGAAAAGAATATCTGTAGTACCTATAATATTGTCTTCTTGGAGGGATTCATGGACGACTTAAACTAGCTCCATGTGCAGTTTGTGCAGTTGGATTTGAACGCTGCAGAACTAAGTGGTACTGTCTGTCAACTGAGATTTAGTAACTAGTGACCAGAAAACTCATGTCCTTTTGAAGTGCCAGCCAGCACAAACCCCTGCCGACAGAAATGTAATTCTTTAATGTTCAGAGTTAGCTGCACGTGCAGTTATAACCAAGCCCTTGAAACAGTTAGATATTGATTTTCTTACAATAGTAGATGTTTGATCTGAAGTCTGTCCACAAAGCTGCCCCTCAAATCATTCTGCAAATGTGTACATGGGTTTTGTTTTGTTACTGTGTGCTGTATCTCTTCCCCCTCAGTGTCTATTCTAGAACTGAACCTTTGCAGCCTTTAATACAAAGCCCAACTTTGCCTCTGATTTGATTCTATCACCTATTCAGAACTACTTCAAAACTTGCATTAAATCAGCGCATCTGTGGTAAGTGTTTTCTTTCCGTAGGTGTTAATGTGAATTGTCTTGGTTTGTTCTACTTTGTAGCTTCCAGGTCAGCCAGGCTTAGAGGTGATCAGTCCTCTGGAACCAGTACAGGCAACCAGTGTGTTTATCCCTGAGACATCTGGAATTATGCCTCTAACTGGCATAACTGTGATTGTCTGTAATTGATTTTTCACTTTTACTTTCTGAAAGAGGCACATTGCAGGGCAAGAGCCCACACTAAGTCTTTGAGGTTGTTCTGATGTTCTTGCTGCTTTATGACCCCTTCTGCTAAAGGGGTTGTGTTAAGCTTACCCTGGCCAACAAGCATGTATATAAAGTGAAGGACTATTTAAAGTGCTAATTGGTTATGGCTTGGCATTAATGCAGCAGTGTAGTCTGGCATAGATGCAACCTAAAAGCATGTGAGGCTTAACAATGATCTCTTTCACAAAGGAAAGCCCTTGAATTTGATAATGCACTTACACTAAAATAAAACGTACTGCCAAAGACAAATGCTCCTCTCATTTTGTACATGCTGTTGCCAGCCACTGTGCTTTGTGCTGACTCAGAACATCCTAATCTTCCTGCACAGCTTCTGTAAAAGGCAGGAAATGCCAGGACAGGAATCTAGTTTCCATGAGCAAATGGATGCAAACAAAATGGTGTCTTGAACTGTGGCAGATATATTGGAGCAGAGAAGCTTCTGTTTTTGTAGATGGATTGTTTCAAGGGGTGCTCTTAAAACTGGGTTCACTCATGCAGAGATACTTGTCAATGATGGAATTGTGTGAGGTGAACTAGAAGCGTTCAAAGACATGCTCCAGATGGTGGAAATTGCTGCGAATTCTGGGTAGACATCTATGAAGGGAATGTTTCCTCCTTTACCTGGGGGTGTTTGGAAGTAGGTAGCTTTTCCTAATCGTGTTTCTGTAGCAGACACTTGGGATGGGACTGAGGATGTACCTGTTGAAATTATCTGGAGTGTAAACAAAACGTCAAGTTGTCTCTTCTGAGACTTGGTCATCCATCCAGACTTCTGAAAACAGGTATATAATGTGCAAGTGTGGCAGCAAATGTCTTGAGGATTCTGTTCATTTAGGACTGTCACTATATAATTTGAGGCTAGATAATGTAGAACTAGTATTTAAAGGGAGGAAACAATTAAATGAGAAAGCTACAGGCTCATGTGTCTGTAGTAAGCAGAGCTCTAAGTACATCTGTCTTCTGCAAAGTACACTATAGGCATAAAGGTTTACTGGACAGAAATCAAGGACTAATGATGTTAAAAAAGCTGATGATTTGTGATCATCTGTATTTTAGATGAAGTAAATGCGGGAGATCAAATCTATTGTTTGTTTTGGGGCAACTATATAATGTGGAGCCACAAGGGAAATTTCTAGTTCATTCCTACATGGGGAGGATCTTGGCTAAAGAGCAAGTGTTTTGTGATGGGAACTGTTGGATTGGTGGTAAATACTGGAAGTACTTGATAACGTCTGAGGAAGGTACTGTAGTTAGTGTCTGTCAGTGGTTTGGTAGAAAGACTTGGGCTACAATTAGTAGGATCTGTAGAAGATAAATTTGAAGCAATTTGCAATACAGTGTTTTGAACGTGCTTTCTTTAAAAAAAAAAAAATTTTTTTTTGACCAGCAAAGTGTGATTAAATAACAGTGCAAAATGCATATTCAGTCAGTTACAAGATACTGATGAGAATTTTTGCTCTAGCCCAGTAGTGTCACTTTGTCTGTTGGACAGGAGAGAAGAAAGAAACCAGGTGTAGTTTTACAACACTGATCACTCTTGACTATTTAAAAAGACAAAACAAAAAAACAAAGCAGTTATAGTTCCAGGATGCCAAATGAAAGCATACCAGCATGGTGGTATAAATCTCTGGCTGACCTAACTTGGGCTACATTCACAGCTGTGGTTTGTCACAGCTATAAAAGAGAAGGTTATGCAAAATGATCATGGAAAGAAGTGTGTGTATTCTGCCAGAGCATGGTGGTTTTACAGAAGAAGCAACTTTAAAGGGTAAGTACTGTGGATGAAAGCATTAAGTTGCAAGACCTGCTGCTTCAAAATGAAGAACTACTTGCTGGCTGTTAGCTTGGATATAAGAAAGCTTTTAATGATCAGTGCAAAAGTCTTACATAGTAGTTGAGAGCAAGAAGGAAGAAGGCTCTTCAGAGTGCCTGAACAGCAGGTGAAAGGGGTGCCATGATCTGGTGAGCTGGGATAGCTCAGACCTAAGTGATCTCCTTTGTAGGGATTAGGCTCTCTGTTTATGGTGGAATTAATCACCCTGTGCCTGGGGGCTGTGTGGGGCTTTTTCTGGGAGATACCATGGAAAAGATGAACTAGGGCTCATCCTACTTAGTTCCCTGCCAATTCTTCACACTCCGAACCAACCAATCCAAGAACTTGTCTTTCCAACATTCCCTCTCATAAATGCGTATCTTTAGTCGGTTTATCACTTTAACTGAACAACATAATTTATTATGTTGCTGATTTGAATTTTTCCTGGTCTTATGCCACATGTTCCTTTTCTGTAAGTGTTGTATTTTTGTCTGTGTCTGAGGAATGGTGCTGTTATATGCTAAGGTGTTAGGAAAGAATATACAGCATTCACAAGGAATATCCTTCTGGGATGGTTCTGCCTAGTTCCTGTCACATGCAGTTGTTCTGTAGTTTACCAGGGAAAGGATTTTGTAGATTTAAAATTAATTGGAAGGTGTGAGAAGGGAATATGATTGGTTCTGTTTATTATTGTTTTTGTGGTCTCAAGCTAGATGTATAATTTTTAAATGGAAAAAGTGACCCCTTTGTAATTCTCACCTGAGGGAACAAAACCCTCCAAGCACAGCTTTGCAAAAGTTTTATCCAAATTTAGCTGTGCTGGATTCTTTCATCGAGAAGGTAATAGTATGAATACTTTTGGGGGCCACATCAGACTTGGTGCTCTCTATAGCCCCTCAACTCCAGAAGAATGTTCAGCAGAAAGACTTCCATGGAATGGAGAGAGTTATGTTACCTTGTGTTGCCACTGTAAATGTTTCTGGCCTTTGCAGTGACTGAAGGACTTGTAAGTTGATTTGGGGAGCTCCAGCTGGATTCATGCTGGATATGTTGAAAGACTTGGCAATGTGCTTTCAATTACTTGAAACAAGAATGATCTATTATCATTCACACATTTCCTAAGAGACTAGTTGAGGGGAAATACTGAAAAATGACAACCATTCAGCTTTGCTTGTAGGGTGGTCCAATATTATTCCCTAATTCATTCAGGCAACAGACAAAGATTTAAAGTGCTTTCTCTGCAATACTAAAAAAAAACAAACCCACCAATATAAAGAATATTGACCTTTCCCCATTAGAGAAAAGAATATCTGCCTTAGTCCCTGTTATAAACCAAGGGGACTATTGCCAAAACTTTATAGTTTGGATGTAAATGGAATATTGCCTCTCCAGCGACAGCAGCTCAGAGCTGTTAAAGCCACACACACTGAAATGCCTTGACCACACAGGGGTGAGCCAGTTTGAGCAACAGTTCCCCGGGGCTCAGGTCAGCCACAACTGTACTTTCTTCCCATCACCTTCTTTCCCAGGGTAAAGGAATTGTTTCCTTATGGCAGGGCAGGGCCACTTGAGTGCTCCTCAGATATGATGGGATGTTTCTGTGGGACAGCATTCTGGTAACGCTCAGGATCTGAGCTTTTTACTTGCCATTCTCCCCCTCCATGAAAAGGTGTTCAGAACTAATTTGGGAGGGATGGGATTTTTAGAGATGACAGACATGGAAAAATGCTGGAAGATAAGTAAAAGTATGAGAGTTCTGGCTTACTGGAAAAGATAAGACATATAACCACCTCTCTCCTTCCCAAATAGCTTGAGAAAGATAAATCTTCATGAAACCTTCAACTTTATTCCTCCCTGGCTGTGGAAAGACCCCTCATTATTCAAATGGAGAGTTGGCAACATGTGGTGGCAGCATCTGCCAAACTTCCTGTTCCTGAAGAAGGAATAACATTGGGATTCAGCACTGTAAATCCCTTCCTAAGGCAGGATTCAGGCAAAGGGACAGCATCTGCAGAAAACAGGGAGTTCCTTCAGTTCTGAGCTGCTTCCTTGAGTCCCTGGGGTGAATAAGGCTGAGAACTGTAATAATCTGCATTCAGGGTTACATACTGTATGCCTTAACTGGTTGGAGATCCAGTCTCTCTAGTTTGCATGACCTGGAAAATGAGCAAAGGAATTTTCCTAGTACCTGGTTTCTCTTCAGCCTCATGTCCAAACGCAGCGTTGAGGGGAGATGGGATAAAACTGCAGCAATTCCTGGGCCTCTTGGTGCACTTGGTGTCGCTCCTGTTTGCTCAAGCCTGTCACAAAAGTCAGATGGAGAAGGGATGAGTTTAAACTGTTAACAAGGAACAAAACCTGCCTAGGTCTCCTCCTGATTTGACTTTCCACCTATTTACTAGGTGTTTTACTTCCTTATGTGTGTTTATACTGTTTTTCCTTTGAGTTGTATATTTCTGATGTTAAAAGTAGTAATGGATGGAGAAAGCAGGATTATCTAAGTACATCAGTTTTTCTACAAGAAAACTGAAGTCAGCATTGCAAAAAAAAAAAATCTTCTAACAGTAACATCTACAAACATCCTGAGCTGACAGACTAAGCAGCATTCTTGGGGCTGAGCAAGAAGCCTGGTAGTCTCTGCTAAAGGCAGAGTGAGAGTGGAATGTCAGTGGAGTCACCCTGAAAAATAGTAGGAGGGCTATATATAAAAGAACAATAGAATGATTTAGTTTGGAAAGGACCTTAAATTCATCTAGTTCCACCTCCCTGACATGGGCAGGGACACCTTCAACTAGACTAAGTGATTTTCATACTTAACCTGGCTAATTTACTCCCTTACCTGACATGAAAGCAAAGACAAAAGAGGGAAAAAAAAGAGGTATTAGTCAGCAGAGCTTTGCATAAACAAAATGATTTCTTGGCTCACCCCACAGCAGGGAATAATCTAACAGTTGTGTTCTCAAAGTGCCTTATCATGCCTAAGTAGGTTTAAAGATGTTGTGTTTTTATAGAAAGGACTGATGAGGTGGCCATTATATGAAATGATTTAAAACCTCACTACATCAGCTATAGTCTCTTATGGAATTGTGTGGAGGGAATTTGGATTATGATGAATATTATTATCCTAAACCTGAGGAGTGTTAACATGAGCAACCTGATCTACTGGCAGGTGTCCCTGCCCATGGCAAGGGCGTTGGAACTGGATGGTCTCTGAGGTCAAACCCAAACAATTCTGTGTATTCCACGGCCAGGACCTCTTTGTGTAAGGCATGGATGTGCACCTGTCAGTTGCCTTCTAAGCAGGCCCAAATTAATACAGAATATTTTAAGTTACTATTAATAGATGCAAATTAATTTTCTGAAAACTAAGTCAGGGAAGTGGTGTAGTCAAAGTAAGTCCTGATTTAGCTTCCTCTTGTTTAGTTTTTGAAGATTTAGGAGTCCTAGTGGGAAGAAAAGCATTTCCACCTGTAATACCTGATTTTATTTAACAGAGCTGTAATTTAGTCTGTTAATTTGAAGTGTTACCCAGCGGTTCCTGGTGAAAAAGCAATGTAACTCCAGGAGACCTAGAGGGACCAGTGAAAAGGTGCCTATTTTTGTAAAAGGTCATTCTGAACTTTTGACTCTGAAACTGGGGGCTTGTTCTTGACCTTGGATTTCTGGTCCCTGGACAGATGGTGATCGAGATTATTGAAAACAGAGCTATAGAAAACTACTAATTTTCACTTAATATGAAAACTGATAGTTTTGCAAGTATGTGAAAATTTGATCCAGTGTATGGTTTGTTCTTTCTGCCAGCCAACACTGCTACTCATGGTGTAAATGACTGCACGTCTCCCTCTGGGCAAAATGATGAATTTGTTCAGGCGCAAATCTGTCTTTTCATGATGAAACTTTACTCCCTTCCATCAAAAGCAGCTTTTTTTTTTTATACAGTAACATGGTTTTCTCACTGTTTTTCTAGTCATAAGAATTTCAGTGCAGGACCAGTGATATGGCGTTATGGGAATTGCATACCAGCTAAAGCAATTCCAGTCATTGTTCTCTAAGCAGTATTTCCACCCCTCTGAGGACCCCCACTTAAACCTTTCCAGGTTAGCGGGAAGTCAGCAAGATAGAATTAATGAAGGTAAAATTACATGAATGCCTAAAAGATTAATTTATGCTGATTATTTCCTTGTTTACAGGCAATCAAATATCTTCTAATGTGAACAGAAGGTCTGTAACATGATGAAAAGCCCGATACTGCCCAAGAAAACACTTTGAAGGTTGAAGACAATGGTAATATCCTGCAGTCAAAAGTATATGCAGCAAGGTGGGGTCACCAGCAGTAAACCATGTGTGTCACAATGCTTACAGAACAGAAGTACCACATAAATTCACACTCAAAAATAACATCTTCAGCTCTGTAGGACAGGAAAGGAAGTATATTTGAGCTTTCTCATATTTTTCACTCAGATTGTGAAAAATTATGAGAATTATTTCTTGTTTAGGGTGACTAAGTGTAAAGAGCTGTACTTATAAATTACTACGTTCAGGTTCTTAGGGTTGGATTGTAGCATTTTGCTGAGCTTATGATTGAGGGTTCATTCTGTATTTGTAGTTTCTAATTGCGAATTAGGTTGACATAATCATGAAATCTTGACCCAGACTACTTAAGAAGTATTTGGCACTTTAACAGAAAGTTTTAGAATTAACAATTGGAGTGAACTCTTATTGTACATCCTACTGAATCAATTTGCAGAGATATCTGTCTGAATATCCAGAGATAAGGGCATAAGACACTACAGAGATGAAGCTACTCAATATAACTAGTCAATATACAAGCAGGATTCAGAATGGGAGCTCTAGCAAAAAGCAACAAAGCCAAGATAATCCAGGTCTTGAACAGCCTGGATAGAGCTTGAATAGATCAGTGTATAAAGATGTTAGTGTGCTTTTTTGTTTGGGGTTTTTTGGGGGTTTTTTTGTTACATGAAGATCAATATTTGATGTGGCTGTATGAGCTGAAATTCCCTTATAGGAACCTTGATATATAAGTGCAGAAAAGAATTCGAAATTTTTTTTGTCACACAGTTAAGTTTCATTGTTGATATTTTGTATATAGGTTGATATTAAGGAAAATATTTGATAAATCTGGTAAATTCTGGTAAGTCATTCAGTTGCTTATGAGATGAAACTAACATCTTGTACTGTCTATGGCACTGCTGTTCATAAAAGATCATAATACAACTCCCAAGGATTTATAAAACTTGCCCAAGTGGGACTTCAATGTGTAGGTGTAGTACTACTACCAAGCAATGTGATTTGCAGGCTTTTTATAGTTTAAAAGTGTCCTGGGAATGGTGACAGCAGACTAGGTAGGAAAAACTTAAAGAACATTGAGAAGGTAAGCAGTTTGTTCAGTTGAGAAATATCCTTGCCCAGCTCTCCAGAAGGGGCTTCCCATTCACGTGGTGTAAACCTGTGTTATTACCGTTCTGTGATGTCTGTGGGAGGGCTGAGTAGCAGCCACGGCACCTACAGGCACGTACAAATTAGTTCTCCCATGCTTAGTAATGCAGGACCAAACAGGGACTCCTGTGTGATTAAATCCAAGTCCTTACTGTGGCAACTTGTGGTCTATACCATTCATAAATCTACCAGGCTTCATCTTCAAACTAATTAGGTTACTTGCTCTACTGGGAGGTTGCCTCAAAACCTGACTTTCTTCTGTTGAAGCGTTTGGGGTTCACTGTCCTAGGAGAAGTCCACAGAAATTGATACAACTGGTGAAAGTAAGCACTGACAGCCCTCTAAAGGGTCACCCGTGTCCTGGGCACTTTGTACTGGACACAAGCAGTTTGCTTCATTGCCCTTTTTCTACTGGCTTTCTTTTGCTTTTGAGTAGCATGGGGAAATATCTTACACATTGTGACTTGGATTGCCTTGTTCGTGGATTTGCGTAGTAATAACCTTGTCTCTTAATTTTTATTTTAAAATAGTTCATCGTATTTGTGCAAACAATCTGAATAATCACTCAGCCCTTGCGTACAAGCAGCACAGCTGGCTCAGCTTTTGTGCATCACAGCAATTAGTTCAGGCTGACTCTCTTGGATTGTTTTTGCTGTATCTTCTGTCTAAATTGCTGCTTTGCAGCAGCGACACACATTTTGTAGAAGTTTTTCTGTTGCTGTATAGACACTGCATTTCCTCTTGGTTATACGTGAAATTATAACACACTTGTAAGACTTTTGCTTGCATCCTTCTGTAGGCCTGAGTCTCCCAACTTACCTAAGTAAACCTTACTCATTTGATGCCATCGTGCCAAGCCTCCCCCTGAGCTGTGTCTCCTTGGCTTTTTCAGTAGCACAGTATAAGGCTAACCTGGGTAAAAAACCCAGTGGTTTTCAGCTCTCCCTCCTCCTTGCTGCCCACGTACAACTGCTCCTGCAACACTGGGGGAAAGGGGTGTTCTGATGTTATTGCATTGTCTGTCTGACCTTCAAGGCTGCAAAGTCCTGCGGTGGCTGCGCTGTTCAAAAGTCCCAGGGGAGGCAGCGCTGCCATTGCCGGCTCGGCAGCTGTGCCACAGACATCAGCCTGCCTGGGAAAGCATGCTGCCATCTCGGGAGACATTAGCCAGGCACCGACAGGCACTGGATATAAATAACAGTGCATGTAATGTGAGGTGGGTTCAATTGATCTGTTGGATAATAAAATAATTCAGAGGCAGCTGGTCTTTATTACTGTTACTGAAGAAGCTACTTTTTATCCTCCCCCCCTTTTTTTTTTTCCTCAAGACAGTTGTGGTTTTTTCTCATTTTTTCCTGTTGGGAACTACATAATTGATAAAACAGGTGACTGCACTGTATTGATTGAGGCTAATGCCAACAGAAAGAGTCTCAAGGGAAGAAAGTTCTTCCTGTAGAGGGTTAAATTACTGATTCTTTAAAAAAAAAATAGATGCACAATCTGTCTTTATTTGCACTACTCTCGATGCCAAAGAGAAATAGATTTACAGGTGTTTTAGTGAACTACAAAAAG
The DNA here is from genome assembly GCA_013396735.1 of Grallaria varia. Lineage (NCBI taxonomy): Eukaryota > Metazoa > Chordata > Aves > Passeriformes > Formicariidae > Grallaria > Grallaria varia. The sequence continues at coordinate 1,173,913 of VWZG01005391.1, read as the reverse complement.
CTGTCTCTTGCTTTTCCCTTTGACAGGAATATCTTCCTACTAATTTCAGACAGACCTTCTATGGGCACTATAATTTTGTTTCTAAACTTAGACTGGTTTCCTGCACTCACCTAGTTGAGTTTGTTTCATTCAAAAGGGATTATACATCTTTTCCTCAAAGAGCCTTTAAATTAGAGCTGCCTAAGTGTACCATCATTTCTGCCAGCTTCCTCTGCCCCCCAGCTGTTATCCTGTGCCCTCAGGGAAGATACTCTCACCCAGCCGTAAGTCCTAACACTGATAAAAGAAAGACAACGTGAAGGCACTGCAGTTGCCTGTTCTTGAGCCCTTTTAAACATTTTATTAAAGAGAACATGCTGCCTTTGACTGCGTAGTAGTAGAATAGGCAGAAAGAGTGCAGAAATCCAATCATGAGCTCCAAAATCTCCAAGTGATGTGCTCAAAATAACTTTCATCTCTTTCATCACAAGTGAAGCCATTAAACTCACAAGAGCAATGGGAAAAAATATTACAGATGCGTAGCAGTGAAATGATAGACTTAAGAGCCAAATTATAGTTAATTTTCCTTTTTATTATTGGAATTTTGTTCAGATTATTTTGGGGCCTTGGGGAACCCTATGAAACTGAGGCAAATCATTTGAATGTTCATCAGTTTGAATTTTTTTCCCATGGCACCTAATTGCCATGCTCATGCTTTGAGTTTATTTTCTTTGTGATATGAAGGTGGTTTATCATTGAAAGAGTACAAAGCTCAGATCACTGGAGGGTTCTGTGATTCTAGTACTGGGCTGCTTTCAGTAAGGACTTTTGTTTTTGCCACAATACAGTTGAGATTTTGCAGCTGAAAACCTCTTGCATTTTTGCCCCTGTTCCGAAACAAAGAGGGATGTTCTGTTGTAACCAAGAATTGCTTCAGGGTCTGTGATAAGTGAGCGCATTGGAAATAATCTGTTTCCTCAACACAGAACAATTCAGAACAAGACTGGCTTTTGTCTGAAGCAATGCCTTGTCATCAGCTCTCAGCACACTTCCCTGCGCTGATCCTTTAGCTCAGACACTCTTTTGAGGACAAGTCCTGCACAGGAAGATGAACTGGGATGTGGTTGAGGTGTCTGAGAGTGAGAAGTCATCAGAAATATTAGAAAGACATCACACCTGGTCTGGAGAAGGACAACTCCACAGCTTCATGGGTGTGAGAGGGGGAGCAGCTGAACGAATAAGTATTTAGACTATTTATAGGCTTGCTTCCAAATTGTGGTTGGAAGGCTGGCTTTCTTCCTAAATCTTAGTGAAGCTGTGGGATCAGCTGTATTACTTGTAAGGATTTTTATTAATAGAACTTTTGGAAAGATTTTTCGTTTCTTATGTCAAAATGTGAAGGACTATCCACCACAGTATAAAATGAAAAGCAGACTATTTAAAGTCACCACACGAAAAACAAATGGTTCTGAAATGAAAATATAAGTAGACCCAGATAACAAGTACAAGAAAGCATAAATTTTGTTGCCTCAAGCATGCTGTTCTGAAGGGGAGCTGAGAATTCAGCTTGGAATATTGTCTTCTCACGGGAGTTGCTGTGACTTTCACAGTAACGAAGGGGAGCGAGTTGTAGATCGAAGGGAACAGGGACTTCTTCTTCCATGAGTGTCTGAGGTTCTCCAATTCTCAGACTGGGAGGTTGTGTTGGACTCTTCTGCACACAGTTCTGCTCTGGGGCTGCTCCTTCCCCTGGCCTGGAAGCAGCTGTGCAGAAATAAAGCCGTATTTGTGTGTGCTGCTTCCTGGGCCAAGCTGAAGAGTTGATTTTCCAGCGCGGTCCCTCTGCCTGTTACCATTCCCTGCTGGGGACAGCTTTCCCTTTGGGTGTGCTGGCACGTGCATGGAGATGAAGCTGCTTGCTAACACAAATCACTCTGAATAACCTGAACCATGTTTTCAGTATTGTGGGGTATTTTTAAATGGATCATTTTTTCAGGAAAGCTTCTAAAGCTTTCCTGACAAAATGATCCATTGGTCATGCAATCAGACCAGTGAATGTTCACTATACTAAACATCCACTGGTCTGATTATGTGATCAATGTGTCTGTCCTTGAACAGGCACCAGTCACCAGCATTGGGGCCACGCTGCTGAGAACGCAGCTGCGCTGGGCAGGGCACGTCTCCAGGATGGAGGATCATCGCCCCCCTAAGATCGTGCTCTATGGTGAACTCACCACCGGCTGCAGCAAGAGAGGAGCCCCGAAGAGGAGATACAAGGACTCCCTGAAGCAATACCTCAGCCTTGGCTGTATTGACTACCATCAATGGTCCACTCTGGCCTCCAGTTGGGAGGCATGGAGACACACCATCCATAACGCTGCTGATTCCTTTGAGAATGCACGCAGAATCAGTCTGGAGGAGAAAAGACAATGCAGAAAGAACCGTGCCTCACCAACACTGCCTGTGGTGACTTTCTGCTGTGCCTTTGGCAACCGGACTGCCTATCTCACATTGGCCTCTTTAGCCATCAGCGCGCTTGCAGCAAGCATGGGTAGAGCCCTTCCCAAATCTTCATTCGTGAAGCTGACCTATAATGATGATGATATGTGGTGTCTTGCTGCAGCAAAAGCAAGAGATGGGACAAGCAGCTGAAGAGGGGTTTGGAGTAACTGGGTTTCAATGCTCCACCCACCTGGACACACCTGCAGGTGGGTATTGCTTAGCTGTGCTTTGAATGTTACATTTTCCTTTTCCTACATAAATAGTAGTTAAATGCTTGGTTCCCATTGAAAGTCATCCTGAAAGTCAGGAGCTGGATGTTTCACTTCCTTTCGTGTCTTTGAAAATCTCCCCTTTCGTTTTGCCAGTGTGAAGCAGTGTTAGAGGTCCAGCAGGCCCAGCTAATTTTGACATACCTAACATAAGAAAAAACTTTATAATGTGAAAACACTTAAATTTTACAAATCTGCTTTGCAATGCAAAACTCATTCGCAGTAAAGAAGTTGAATAAAAGGCTTACCACTGCCAACTAATTATTTAATGTTCTCCAACTAATGTTGTTATGCTGCCAAAAATGTGTGCTTCCATCTTTTTCTTTTCTCATTAGGGGAGGACAAGCTCGTAAATTATTTTTCTGCTTGACTTATTTGATTTGGACTAAATTTTCTTTCGTGAAACTATATGTCTGCTCCCTTATACTCAGCAAACTTCGGAAAAAATGGCACAGCATCTCTTTGTTCCTGAATCTAGAAGTAAATAATTTTAAAATTGGATTTTATCACACTTTTCAAACGAAATCTATTAAAAAACCCCTTTGTTCATGTATGAGAATCCAGAACCCAAATTAAGGCCTGACTTCTTGTTTCTACAAGGCTTTGAATGTCACAGTACAAAATGAGGTGGTGGCTGGTTTCCTGTCAAAGACTTGAGAGATTTGCCTTCAGCTTGCTGCTGTTGTAAACCCTTCCAGTAAGATTGCTGGCAAGTAGTTTTATCTTTGACCATCATCTCAAAAATGGCTTTCCTTAATTTAAACAAGAGGGCAAGCACCTTAAAATTCAGATGCAGTACAAAGGTGTTCAGAGAGTGGGTAGTTTAAAATCTGAGCACAAACATCCCCTGGTACCACCTGCCACCAACTTGGTGGGGTTTTGCTTGCACCATTACTGAGCAAACGCTGCAATTCTGCCTGTTTAGGTCAGTGGGAAACCTGCTGGTGGTGTGAGCACAGGTAGGATCTCCTGGGGAATTCTTCAGTTTGATCATAATGTGAATTCACACCAAATATGTATGTCTCCTTGTTGCAATATCTGAAAATAAGCATTTTGTAGTACAAGTTTACTTTTCAGATACAGCAGCAGCTCTGAGCTCATGTCTGGAGTTACGACTTCATCAGCTCTTACAAACAAGGCATTTTTTGGTCTGGTTCAGAAGCTGCAAAAGAAAACCCAGGACATTCCTGTCGTGATTTAGTAAATAGTGCTATTCTTCTGTTTCAGTGCCAAATTGTGCTTCCCTCCAAAGGGACGGAGTATGTGTTGGATTACAGGCCATTAGAGACTTGGTTTCCTGGCAGTACCCACTCCCACACAGTCACTTGTGTCACTGAGATCTCAATGGCACCCCGTGAGGCACCAACCAGCTGCTCCGTGAATGAATTCCAGAAACCCTTGCAGAGCAGATTCCCAGCTTTAACTATCACTGCAAACTGAATTTGTCTCCAAGTCTTGCTCCTTGCTATGCCTGTGTGAAGCCTATCAGATTCCTGGAGAGCACAGGGGAGGAGAACACACCTGTAAGGTGATGTGTTTACAGGCTTCCTGTGCAGTATTTAAGCAGCACCATGGTTGTAAAAAAGGGCAGATCACAGGGGGGAAAAGGGAGGATTTTCATCAAAACAGGTGGGGATCTCTCCCACATATTTAGTACAGAGACACCTTGCAACTGCCATTTGAAAGTAGTAGTGCAGTTCAGTTAAGCAAACCTGAATTCATTGAAGTAGACCTGTTTCTGTGAATGTGAGGCATTTGTATTTGTTTCATTGAGAAGCAAAGCCAGCAGGAGATCCCTCTGGGCCTAGAGTCAAGGTCTGAGATCTTCAAACAGGTCTCATGATAAGGCATTTCTAAAAATGTGTAAATAATCCATCTGTCATATTTTTGGCAGAGCTTTTGCTTATGTCTCCATAGTGAACCTGACAGTTTTAGTGTACACGGAACTGGTCAGAAAAAGAAGTAATTGAGGTATTAAACTATTGTACCCCCAGGTATCTCAAATCTGTCAAAGCTGCCTTCTTGTTACCTAAATTTAGCATAAAACAGGCTGTGGAAATCAATGTCTTTAACACCACCCTGGAAAATGGAACTGAGGAGGGAGACTTGAGTTTTTGGTGACGGTGGCTGAAGAATTTGATGCAGAACCTGGCAAAGCTGTATTAAAAGCTTGGATTTAGCAGATATGTTTCTGTAAATGTATGTGTGAGACAGTCCTCTAAATGCTTTAATTTCACTAGGGATGGAAGAAAAAAGAGACTACTTTATGCTGAACTTCTATAGACAGACATCTTTGGGTCTCAGCCGACTTCACACATCGTAGTGATCCAGTGGCGGTTTAAAGCATAACAGGGAATATCAGATTAATAGCTAAACTCCAGTCCTAAGGAAGGCAAGAGTGGGGTTCTTTTTTTGTTGGTTAAACTGGATTTTGGATTTACCCCTGTTTTATTGTGTAAAAAAGTTGTTCAGAAGCCATATGTTTGACTTTGCACTACATAGAATTTGTAAATCTTGTTCCCAAGAGTCCTTGGCCTGCAATGCGGATGCTCTGTTGGAATTTGTTATAGTACAAAAGGGAGGATAATGTTACAGACACTGAAGTGGTAAGTTAACTTCCACAGCAAATCTTTTTCTCTGTATCATGGGCAGCCTTAAAGACCATACACACCACCTGCCTCAAAACTGTGGTGTCATGGCAGTGACTCAAAAGGTCTGTGCCTGTTGAGTTCTGGCTCTTTAGGGGCATTACAAAGGAAATCAGCTCTCAGGAGAGGAGCTTGTGTTGAGTAGCCTGAGTACAACCCTAAACCATCATTAAAGCCTCCTGGCAGTGTGGCACAGATTTGGAGTCTTGATCTCTTGCTCTTAAGTCTCTGTATCCATCGGTCTTCTCAGCTGTAACTCTTACAGGCTTTTTAATAGAGAATAACAACAGAAAATAAGTAGTAAAAATGTTACGCTGCTGTCAGACATCACTGAGCTTCCATAGGCCTGGTTTCCACCTTTAACTATGGGCTTGCAGGCATTTTAGTCCAGCTGTGTAGTCAGGAGGGATTGATCAGTGCCTTGTCTGGGCTTACTTGGGTTCCTGGCATCAAGGGGTTCAGTGCAAGTTCTGATCTTGATGGAGCTCGTGGATGTTGAGGTGACTTGCAGGGCTAAGAAACTGGGAAAATGGCTCTCTAAAAACACATCCTCACCTATGCTTGTGTCAGCATGAGTGTGTAGCTGTACTCACTGAAAACACAGAGTGCAATATGAGAAGATAGGACAGTGATCTGATACATGCAAAGAAAGAGACAAATTTCCCTTGGGTTCTTCCAGGTTACTTGCCAGAGTTTTACTGTCCTCTTCTTTCTCCTCCTCATCTCCATGACACCCTTTCCATTGCAGTGGCCATGTCTATATCTAACAATCTGCTGGAAGAATCAAATGGTCTCTGTACAGTGGATATTTTGCAGTAAGTGCCCATTTAACTACTCTGCAGAAGGCTGAAGTAAGTCTAAAAATAATTTTTAGAGGAGCTGCAGTAAAATAATTCAAAGGCAGAGCTGTCATATTTGCTGTCCCAAGGCTCTGCTGCAGCTGAGATACTCCTCTTGCCCTAGGAAGAAATAAGAATGAGGGCAGTCAATGAGCCAAGGTAAAGATGCAGAAATGGTGTTATTTCTGGTGACACACACAGTGCCTGGCATTGTTTTCTCACCAGTATTCCAGCTTGCAGAATATATTTTCCTGAGCTGGTGCTCTTTTGTGGATGGTGACTATTGACATGATCTTCTGAGCAGTACCACGTGGCTCAGGCATTCTGCCCTTGTTCTAGAACCATCATCCAGGCCAGGACCTGCTGACAAGGAGCTCTGAGTGCAACCAGGCATTTCTATCAGGACGAGTAGCACTCACCTATCTGTGCCCCCAACAAGCTGCTGGGAACGTGCACTGCGAGTTGTGATTTCAACTGACAGAAACAACTAAATGTGTAATGAAGAATTACTCTTTTCCATTTATTTTACTACATAACTGTGTCCCATCTGCTTGCCTCCCAACTGCAAGGCCAGCACAATCCCAAGATTCCTCCCATGCATGCCAATTCTTAAGGGCAAAAATTCACACTCTTAATGACATAACATTCAGTTTTGCAGAGCAAAAAACAATCTTCCAGATCAAGCTCAGGCACTTGTGGCACTTGGAAATCTTTTGCTTCCTCCCAGCTGGGGTAAAAATACTGAGTTATTCTATCAATTCAATTCTTGCATTTGTTTGCTATAGCTCAGAAATAGGCTTGTGGAGTTTGTTGCTGCTATTGCTTTTCATTTGCAAATGCACCCTGCATAGAAGAACCTAGCTTTGAAATGCAATAAATAACATGGGCTTTAAAAAGAAGTTCAGAAATCGCTGCAGAGACGAGTAAAAAATTTATTTTGTAAACTGCAAGTTTTATTCTAAAATGCTGCCAAGTATTGATTATGGTCTTAAAAAAAAAAATCCAAAGGACAGAGAACCTAAGTCAGGGACAGGATATTAATAGGTACTTAACTGGGTAAAAATAACAACTAATGTTTGTGGAGGGAGGACATTTTCCTATTAGTTCACAAAATGCCCTGTAAGCAATACATTAAACTCATCTCTTCTGTTCTCTTGGCTTTCTGGTTTGTCACACGTCTCCCTGGTACAGCCTTGTAAGGGAATGAAAGGCAGAAGTAGCTGTAGGGTTTTCACCCAGACCCTCTGCACCCTTGATGCCTCTTGTTTAAAGCTGATTCTATAGCATTTGACAGGTATGACAGTGTGCCTGCAGGTAACGTAAGAACACGTGCTGTACACTGCTGCCTGTGTCATTTGTGGCAAGCAGAGAGCTGTGCTAGTGCAGCTTCCAGAGGTTTCATCTTGTAGGTTGCCTTGTAAGATGTTCTCCTGCTGGGACTTCCCAGTGAATCTGCCCCACTGCTGTTGCTTAACCTGGTTTCCAGCTGTGCCTTGGTGTGTGCCAACTGCAGAAGACACAGTGCCATGGACTGTCCATTCTCTGTGGGCACCAACTGGCTTCTGGCCAGACAATGGGAACCTCTGCTAAAATTGTTATGGCCACCTCACAAGGTAATGTGGGTTCATGTCTCTCCACCGTGGCCTCGCCAGCTTGTGAAGGTGTAGAGCACAGCTCAGTTCTCTTATGAAAGTTGATAAGGGAGCCAAGCTCCTTCAAAAGGGTTGTGAGGGCAGTCTGGTCTCTTAATTAGTCCTTTCTCCAGACAGCCTTGTTTTCTGGCAGGTGTTCACTTGTGGAAAGCAGAGATGGAACATCTGATACATCTTGATGCACCGAAGTACAGTCACTTGAAAGATAACGCACCTGAGGTTTTATTCAAGTGAATGCCATTTGAAGTATAACCCAGAACTGACATGAGCCAAGGTTAGGATGGTGGCATGGGCTGAAGTGTCGGGGTCAAGAGCAGAGTGGGTCCATTAATGGGCTGTGAAAACTTGCAAATAACATATTCCCCACCGATAACACAGATAGTGCTACTTTAAGACTATTCTGTTTGACAGTATTGCAGTGGATAATGATGAAAGAGGATTATGTTAAAACTGAGGGCATATGCTATCTAACTAACATAAATCATTTTTTTATTGTCTGCATTTCCAGTGATTGGTAAGTTTGGCACTATTTTGAATTTCTTTTTAAGTTAAATTAACTCTATCTTACTCTTTAGAATTATGCACATTTGTTTTCACTTACAAAGCTTGTGAATTGTCTTAGCCAAGAAAAAAACATTTGTACAGACTGGGAACTCCTTCTGAACTGAATGGGAGTTTTATCTTTGGAACAACTGCATCATACAGAGAGCATTTTTTGCAAGGAAGATGTCAGAATGTTTCATTTGTGTGCACTCTTTCATGGAAATGTATCCTGGATGTCTTTACTTAGGTTTAAAGCTGGAGCTTAGAACTGGCTTTCAGAAAAGGACTGAAAATTTTCAGTCTGCATTGCATTCTTTGTATCTCAAACACTTTTAATCTGTCTGTACCAGCACGCACCCATAACTTACATGTAACTTTACCTCTGGTATTAGCTGTTTTTTATTGTTGTGGTTGCAGTTTCACAGCATAGATACATGACAATTTTCTGGCTAGATTGTGTACAGAGTTCTGTGCTGGGACAAGTAGAAGGTGTCATGATAGGGCCCTACCTTACACTTAGGTTTTTTTCTGCAGAAGCATTTTCACAAATAACAGTTTTACTGGATTTTGCTCTTTCCTAAATTTAGGGGATGGTTCCAGGTCTACATAGAATCTTGGAGAGGTATTTAGGTAGTTAAGTCTTCTGCAAGGGTTGGGATTTAGAGGGGGAAGGTAGACTCTCTGAGGTTGCAGTTGAATGACTTGTGTTTCTTTAGTGTGGAATAAGCCAGGGTAATGTGTCTATGCCTTATGTCAGAGTTTCACTGCAGATATTGGTCACTTGGGATTGAGGTTGGGTTAGGCTTTGGCTTTTAAAAACAATGGAACAGTTAGCCCAGTCCTAGCTGGGCTTGGAGTCCCAGGATGAGGGCAGGTGTAAGCACAGCTCAGCTGCCACGGAAGGGCTGGCTCCCTGCTTTGGCTTCAGCCAAGGCTCAGAAATGGGCTAACAACTTTTGCTCTTTTTGCCGAGTTCTGTTTGGCTCAGAGATCAGGAGTGACAGCTGGGGTTAGTGGGGTCCCTGGCCTTGCTTTCCTTCAGGATTGGTGCTCAGCCCCTTCACCAAACCGGAGCCAGTTTGGTACGGGGTCCGAGGGAGGGGAATGCCTGAGCCCAGAATACCTCTGGTTCCAACCTGTCCTCTGAAAATCCAAAAAGGAGCAGAGTGACACAGTGAGAATTTGTGCACGTGAACTTGGAATATTGGTCATGCAATTAACACATGATTAGCAGGTGGGTTTTCCAGGACTCCCTTCTCAAGGAGCAAAGCAAGTTGTGAGCAGAGGAATCTCATGCGTACTGTGTTCTTTGGTACAGAGGGAAGTGTCTGTGCAAAGGCAAATGTCAGAGCACGAGGCTCACTTGAGCAGCTGGATTACAATTTTTATTTTCAAGCAGTATCCCTGTATTTAGATACATACAGAGGCACTGGTTTCAGTAACACAAATAGTAAGCTGCATAAATGTACGTTTCATGGGCATGAATAACAGTTATGTCAGGGAAGTGACGATAAAGCCACCAATATTTTTGTCTATATAGATGCAGACAATCTTTTAATCTGACAAATAATTAGAAAAGTGTATGTGTTAATAGTAATTACCATGGAGTAGTATCTTGGAAAGGATGAGACTTTGCTTTATAGAGCCACTGTCTGGATGTTGGTCGTGATTTTGTTGTAGAACTGAATGAGGCAGTCAAGCTGATGACATTTTGCTGAGAGCAAATTAAGAGAAAATGAAAAGGTGCATGTTGGATATATTTGGCCATTACACTGGAGGAATTGTCCTGCTTTCACTGTTTTCAGCCCATTATTCTTGACACTCTCTTGTATCCCTCAAATTACATCTATGAATCTCTTTCTCTCCCTGTTGATTAACTTCAGTGACATTTATCTGAGGCAACAGTAAAAATTATGGTCAAATAGAGGGTGTTTGGGTAAAGAATCTCAATGGAGTGCCCCTGTGTTACCCCTATGGAGGGGAACACCACAGCTTGAGTTTGCACATTACTGGGCATAGAGAAACCACCAGGGAGAGAGAGCTCTGCCAAAGCTTCAGTAAAGTTCTCAGTCAGTCATGGGAGACAAGTGTATAGGAAAGTAAACTTCTGCAGCTCTGCTGCTCCCAAAGGAAACTTGCATCCCTGTGAGCTGTGACTGGATAACTCTGGGTGTTTGTTGTCTCTGTAGGTTACTCAGGGCCTTAAGACTTCCTAGTCCAGTCCCAGGGAGCTGAAAGTCACAGTAATTAAATGCCTAAGTAGGATGGTGCTGTTGGCAAGGGAACAACAAATGCCTTTCATCAGAAGTTTTTTTTTTTCCAAGTTTTCAGTTTATTGGTTTTAGTGGTAACTTGATTCCTGAACTGCTTTGTGAGCTCTTAGTCAGAAAAGCAGTGTCTTGAGGGCTCAGTTTCTGCCCATCTTCATTGCATTAGACTAGGGGAAATTTCCCTAAATGTCCATCCGGTTTAACTAGGATTAATCTTGAGTAAGAGCTGAAACAATGCAGAAGGCACTTGTTATACAAAAATCTGCAAACAAATGGCAGGTACAGTTCCTTGCTTCTGTTCCCGCAGTTGAAAATGAGAGAGCTTTTGCAAAGCCGTGGAAACAAAATAGCTGTGCTAATCTGAAAACAGCAACCCTGCACAGCTTTGCAAGGAGAGAAGAAGAAACCTGATGCCTGTGAATGGCTGTCTGTCAAGCACCAGTTTTGGACTGGAAGTTTAGTGATATTCCACCTTTTTCCCTAATACTCACACTCGAGCCCATGTTCCATCAGAAACAATCTGCCTTATTGTTATCCTTTGAGAGGATAAATTCAAACACATTTGGTTTTTTGCGTGTTTTTTATGCATTTGAAGAATATTCCAGAACCCAGCTAGTTGAACTAGTTTACCTCTAAGAACCCTTCCCCATCACATGAGGGAGAGACAAATTTGCTCTCTGATTTCCTCAAAAATAACACATAAGGGATGGCTTAGTAGCTTGCAGGGTTTCAACCTGGAATCATTAAAGATTAGGCAAACTTTCAATGCATGTTTCCTGTTAGTCCTGTGGCACCACATAAAGGTGGATGTGAACAGAGGTCAGTAGCACATAATGAACATGCAAATAGTGTCATAAGAGCAAATTCACCAGGCCTATATTTCACAGAATAACAGAATATTCTGGGTTGGAAGGACCCACAAGTATCTTCATTTGTCATGAGAGGGATCCTGATTTCTCTTTTCTGATTCACCAGGCAGTTTATGTGTAAATTCTCATCCTCTCACCAGATTTGTGCTAAAATGAATGTGAGAATATATTCCATCCATCTACACACCAAGGTCAGCAAGTTTATGTACACCAGTCACTTTAGATGTGGGCTCAGCACTCTACTTTTATGTAGAGATAATAAGGGAAAATAGTAAATGTTAAAACGTCCTTGGTGAAAGAGGCATTTCTAGCAATATACAGTGAGATGGACTCATACCTGGGAATAAATACTATTTTGTCTTTCTGCAGCTGGTATTATAATTTGTACTATGGCAATGCCTGAGGCTCCATTTAGTTGGTCCCTGAAGGCAAGGACAGAAAGCCTCCTGAAGAGCTTAGTTCTGCTGTTTTTCTAACTTTTTCTCCTTAAATGGGTTGTAAAATTTGCCAAATGATGAGAGAATTTCTCATTGGTGAAACAAGTTTTAAATGGGGGAAATATTGCTGTGAACACTATTCCTGTTTTATGATGTAAAGGAAGATTTTAAATGGTGTGACATAATATTTTTCCACTCAGATTTCTTCATATCTTTATGGCCCTGTAAAGTATGCCACTTGCATGTGAGAATCATAGAGAAAAGTCAAATGTACAATAAGAGAAGTACTTGCTCCTTAGAAAATTCCAGCGCGGGTTCTTACTGAAGTGATGAATAAATTAGGAGGTGAAATATGGGCACCATTGCAGATATCTGAGGGGATACCTCTTTCACTCAATGTAACATTCACAGATGAGTCATTCTGCACCTCAGAATTCCTGTGTTTCATTTTCTGGGATTTTGCTGTGCTCAAATGCTGTCAGACAGCTCGTGCTGTCAGATGACACCATAGAAAAGTAGAACAAACAGAAAATAATGTCATTACATAATGTCTCTGTTTTTTCCCTTGTCTTAGAAAGTGACTTTGCCTCGGCATCAAACTGAAGTGCTCGCAACTCCTCTTCCCCTTTAAGAAATAAATAGGTCAGCTCCCTGCAACAGGGTGGAAAGAGCTGGTTATGTCCATGGCACTGCCACTGGCATGTGATTAATTAGCAAGTATGGTTATTAGGTGGGTAATTTTGTGTTTCTCTACCATATTTTTCCAGTGGTGGTCTTGTTCAGTAGTCTGTTGAAAACGTGCCTGATGCAGCACAAAGAAATGCTCTGATAAGAAGGTTCCCTGCCCAGTGATTCAGTCCTTTCCAGGTTCCTGAAGGTCACTTTCAGCTGCCTCCCTGTTCACGCTTCAGTCTCTCCCAGTTCCATCTCAGTGCTCTGTGTAATAACAGGTTGCAGAATTGGGTTTCTCAAATTGGCATCTTTAAAAAAAACCCTGCTTTGAAAATCTAAACACTCTAATGATCATGTGCATCCACTCTGCAGGCTTTATATAAATAATTTTCGTTTTCCTTCTGTTGACATTCAAGAACTAAAGCAGTGTACTGTGCTTTGAAATCCAAAATACAGAAGTAGCAAACTCCTCCTGTCTTGAAAGCTCTTCAGCAGCAGCTACTTTGCTCTAGGAGCTTTCTTTTATGATACCCTCAGAGCACTGCCCAACTTTTTTAAACGGCACTTAAGAGTGGATGATAAAATGCATTAATGTGTCCCCCATCCCTAGAGAAGCAGGACCTGTGACCGAAGCCAAACCATGCGATATAAGTAGCTGAGTAAGTGACAAGTTGCCCCAGAGGAGGAAGTGTGTGGAAGTGCAGCTCAAGTTGGCTGTTCTCGTGATCATGTTTTCTTTTTAAATTGTCTGTACCTAGTGAATATATAACCTATCATAGTTACTGCCTGAATTTTCTTCCTAAACGTTTTGGGGGTAAATAATGAGGAAAGGTATAGGGAAATTACTGTGTCAAGAATTCCCATATTCAGGCAGACTGCAAATTTTGTGGCCATTCAATTTAGGCAGCCGCTCGATTGCACTGCTCACACCTGAGGAGCCCAAGAGGGTCTGTCTGTGCCCCACCTGGCCTCACCTCCATGTGGTTTAGGCAGCTGCTGCTGTGCAGACATATGTTATGGCTTAGGTGTGAAGGAGATATTAAAAGTCTGTGTTGGCCTCCTCATTTATCCCCTGTGTGTGTGCAGTGGGTAAATCCCAGCGGTGCCTTCTGGAGGCATCACGTTGTTGCTGAGGTCCGCTAAGGTGGCTCGCAGCCTCCCACATTTACAGAGAATGCAGGATAAATAGTTTGCCAAACTGGGGATTTCTAATGAAGTGACTGCTCCAAACTTGCAGTCAGGAAATGCTTCAGACTATTTCTTCACTTCTGCTCTGGTTGCCAGGTGGATACCGCAGAGATAAGTCTTTGTTTCTCTTTTACTGACCTCTTTAATTTCTCTAATTTTCTTTTAGAAAAACATGGATCTTTGTCTTCTGTGAAGAAGTTGTTTTTTTAATAGGGTATAGAAAATTTGTAACTACTGTAACATTGAAAAAGACACCTAACTGTTAATAAGCACTGAAGGATTCACCAAGGATGACACTTGCAAAATTCTTAGGTCAGCAATCTCACACACTTTTATGCATATGCTTTATGCATAGAAGCCATAATTAGAGAGACAGATTTGAACATGGCAGCATGCCATGCACTTATTAAAATGTAAGTGCCTGAAGTCAGCCAGAAGCTTTGGGGTTTGTTTTATTTGTGAATATGATAGTAAATCTGGAGTTATTCTGAAGCAATAATTATTCTTTCAGATAGTATGGGAAACCTGCCTAAATGTTTTCTGCTTCCTTACACTTGTACTGTGTCTGCAGCTTCTGCTGTCTTGGGACTATGTATTTATCCCCTCTGCATAAAGCTTTCTTCTTGTTATTAAACATACCTCAATGCTGTGGTTTTTTTGGTTAAAGTTCTACAATATTTCAGATGGTTCACACCAGAGTAAAGAAACTGTAGGGGGGAAATTAAAAAAAATCTAGGTATTTTGTTTAACCTCTTTTCCAGCATGAACTGGGCAATCAATGAGCTTGCGGCTGAAGGACTCATGTTGGTAAAGCCAAAACAGAAGGGACAAAGTTAGAGAAGGGGGCTGTAATGAAGAGTTGTGGTTCAGCTGTGGCATCTTTAGGTCTCACTACAACACCCCATGTTTGGGGGAAAGGAAGCATCAGGATTTTTGGAGACCAAGACTGTACAGGTCATCTCTGAAAACTGAGAACTGGCACCACGCATTTGTTTGCTTCGGGCCTCGTGATTGATTTCACAGCACTTTTGCTCTGGCAGCTATTAAAATTTCTTTTGTGACTGATAAAATTGGAAAGAGCAGTTTGGAGAACTTGCAGTGGATGTTCAGAGCTTTAATTTCAAGGCTTCTTACCTTCCTTAAAACGCTTAAAGGGGCCTAGATCCATTTGTACAGCTTGTTCAAAATGAACTGAGGTCATTCCGTGCTGCGCTGCCATCTACACCATCAATGCAGCTGAGGTTGGGCACTCCTGTGGGTTTGTCGTGCTTCCCCAGCTCCGAGAATTTGCGCTGCTGGTTCTTGCCCAAGTCATGCGCTAACACATTTTCTTTTTATCTGTTATAGTTCTGTCCTGCGTCTGAGCAGACACGGCACAAGATGCCAGTGGGGAATGAAACAAGAGGTGCCCACTGGGAGCGCAGGAGGTGCCACAGGGCTTGGGCTGGGCTATGTCCTCCTGCTCAGTGTCTGCAGGACGAGCCCCATCAGAGCACAAACCTCACACAGCTGGACAAACAGCTCAGCTGACAGCTCCAGGTCAGCTCTTCAGTGGATTTTCTTCCTGCTGCTCTCTCGCTATTTTCTCCTTATAAAGGTTTGAGATGAAGACACAACTCTACCTGAGTGTGCTGCTTTTCAAGGTGAACACACCTTTGCCTCACTGAACAAAAGCGATGTTACCGACAGAAATGTTTGAAAAATAGTAAATATTAGGGAATACTCTGAAAAAAATGACACCTTAGGGTATATGTTCACATCCTAAAGCAGTTTGGTCATCTACAGGAGGAAGGTTCCCAGGATGAACTGCTCATTAAAGATTTGTAGACTTTGAAGCTCCAGACTCTTCCTGTACCACAAAACCAGAGCACTTCCCCAATGAAAGGCAGGTAAAGTGAACAAAGCAGAACACTGAATAGTAGCTCTGGAAGAGAAACATTGGAAAATGCCAGAAAATTATTTGCCACCATGCAGCCCTTAAAGCAAATATCCTCTGGAGTGAGATGCTGACCTTGTTCAGGTCATTGGGAGCATTCCCAATGGCATTAATGCAGTTTTGCCTGATGAAATGAGGATGAGTGTGTGTGGGGATGGGTTGCATTCAACCGATATTTCCTTTATTTCTCAGGTTTCTCTGAGGCCTAGAAGAGCCAAGGAAGGGCAAGTGGTGAACCCAGAAATGTGTGAATTCCTCAAGTGGACACAGCTCAGCCAAGGTGCTGGAGCTCAAACTGTATCACTGCTGTGCAAGTATCTCCTTATCCATATTCCAAATTTCCCTCGGAGCTTCTGTGATTCCTGAAGTGAATTTCCATAGAGGACTGGAAACCTGACTTTACTGCTAAATTACTTATGCAAACTCAATGCAAAGTGAAACACTACATCTACTTCTTGGAATAACTCTCACATATCTAGAACCAGAGTTTAAATTATTTTTTAAATTATTGTTTTAATAGATATCATGTAATATCTTTTATTGTAGTATTAAAGTCCTTCAATTACCAAATGAATATTTCCCAAGTAAAATCTGGTAAGTCCTAAGTAAAGAGTGAATTGCTGCCCAGAGCTGATAGTTTTAATAGTGGAAATGCTATTTAATTTTATTATTATTCAAATTTATGTTCAGTTTTCTCAATTAGCATATAAATACTATAAATCACTTATATGGAAAAAGCTTTTCCTGGAATATTTCTAATGATTATAAATAGCTGGGTAAGGCAAAATCTTGGCAAGCACATAGCAATTAGGCTGAACGGGGTTGTGGTACAACGAAAAAAATGTTTGTTTTCTCTAACTTAGTTTCTGTGCAAGAATTTGTGGATCCTTGAGTAGAGATCAGAATCTTCTTTAATCTACTCATGTAAAAGAGTAACCATTTTCTTTTATGTGCATAAATTTTTTTTAAATTTTTTTTTTGAGCTGGTTTGCCCACATGTTCTGTAACAGAAGCCTTTTTTTAAGGGTAAGTTCAATCTCCTCTTTGGCACCCTTGCAAATTGCTGCTGAAAGGATGCTGTTCCTGTAGCCACCTTTTGCCCAGTGTATGTATAAATTAGTAATTCAGATGAAGAAAATGTGCTAAATCATTCTGGTTTCTCACTAGAGGGCCGGAGTAAGGAAACAGATTCAGCAGCATGGATGTTTATAAATGAGCATCATTTTAGATCAATGAAAGAGAAGTGAGACAGCCAATGATTCATTAAGAAAAATCTGCTTTCATCCTTACCTTGTGTGTGTGGACTCAAGTACTGCCACCTTCATGTATAGCAGCAGAAGTAGCTGTAGCTTTCAGGCCATTTAGTGTTTTTAGGTTAAAATGAACACACCAGTCTTTTTCCATTCTTAATGGAGAGCCAGCATAGGCAGAGGAATATCAATTTAATTTCTTCCCAAAAAGAATGCTCAACGTAAGGAATGACCTATTGATACCAGGTGTAACTGGACAAGGAGATACCAACATCCTGTGTGTGCCAGGGGTGCACCACGAAGTTGGCTGTGTTTGTGTTGGAAAAGAGGGAAGCAAATTATTCTGGCTGCCTGCAGTGTCCATGGGAATTGTCATGGATGTGTGAAGCATGTACATGAGCTCAGCTGAGCTGCTGCCCTGGGAGGGGTGAAACTTCTGTCGCTCCAAGAGCACTGCCATTCCTCAGCCAAAGTCACACCAGGGCACGGTCAGGCCTCCCTCGTGCTTTTTAACCCCCTAAATTTGGAAGGAGAGCTAATTAATGACCTGCAAAGCCTCATGCCTAACTTTATTATAAATGCAACTGTGACACAATTTTTCAGGTGAAACCTACAATGGAAGGGAAGAAAATGTGCCTTTTGGATGAAGCAGCTCTGCACTCAGGATGAAAAGCAGGAGAGATCTTGACTAGGCAAATTAACCTACCTACCCCTCTATTGTGTGCTGAAAAAAATTATTTTTAGCATGCTTGTGACACATTTGATAATTACTCTTCTCTGGAGTCAAAGTCTCTATTTAACAAAACAGAAATGAAATGGAGAGTTCAGCATGGAGAGATTTCTGTGTAATCATCTTTATCTTGCTCATATTAATGCCCTGGGAATGCATTGCTTCAGAACCTATAGTTACCCTCTGAAAACAGAGCAGAAATTATTACCTGTATTGAATACTTTTTAATATCAGTATAATAAACTTTAAAATCCCTGGTGAAAGATTTGGTCCCAGTGGATGCTTAGTAGGCTGCAGAACCAGAAAAATGGCATGGAAGTGTGGCCACCTACTTTCCCAGGGAGCTTCTCCTTTTCCACACAGACATCTTGTGGAACTGCCTGAGCTGATCAGCTGCTGTGGGCTCTGCCTGGTGGGCAGTTCAGCCTGGATTGCCCCCAGAACCCGAAGGACAAGACGTGCTAGAGGGGAATTGTTAAGATCTCCAGCACTGGGGAAGGCGGTTCTATTCTGAGCTAACGCAGTGCTGAAAGCTGTCACAGCAACCAAAGGCCATCCTGAGCATCTTGTGTTTGGTTGCCGGCAAAAGATCAGCCTGGAGGGGAAAAAAATGGTATGAAGCCCAAAAGAGGATAAGCCCCAGTCATTTGCAGAAAACTATCGAATTAATGGAACTTCATTTAAAAATCAGCATGAATTTTAGATCATTCCATATGCTTTGTCCATTTAGGCTTTTTTTTTTTTTTTTAAATTAACATCTTTCAAGTAAAGTACTGAAAAAGACTTTGACTGTAGGGGTTTGGAATGAAATGACAAATTTAATGTGTAATTTGTCAGCAATTGGGAATAGAATTTCTTCAGTCCCATTTTGCTGGGGGCATTTTCTGTTTTGTTAGTCTCTTTCTGATCATCTCTACTGCCTGAGAAAGGAAAAATCTATATTTTTATTACCTTCACTGAAGAAATTGAGTGACAGGGGGTTTTTTCCATGACTGACTGCTGAGTTAAAAAAAAAGTTATGACTGGGCTATGATGGTTTTCTCCTGCTGTGATGAGATTAGAAAAAGTTGAAGTCAGCACCTATTTGTGGATAGTCATCAATACAGATGATACACAATGAAGATGAAATCTAGTATTTCATTCACCATTTGAGCAGCAGCTCAGTTTCTGTGCTCACTTCCTCATTAAGAGACTTCTCTTCAAAGAACCATCATAAAATTACATTTCTCTGCTTCTCAGGATGACATGGACTTCCTAATTTAGCACTTACACAGTAGGAAAGAAATAATTAACTTTGAGCTTTTCAGTTCTCTCCATTGAGTTGCAAGAGGAAAAAAAAAAGAAGGAACAATTCCTTTCAGATCTGAAAAGAGGGTGAGATAAATACTTGTTCATGAAGGAGGGACACATTGTCCAAGCATGCTGATGAATATTTATTTTTTCAAAAGTTTATCACAAACTTTGGTGAAGTTTGTGATAAACACGTTTAGTTGAGTTAAAATATTCTTTACATTTTTATCTTTTTTTGTGGACTTTTGGGAATGGTCCAGGAGGGGATTTCACTTGAAAAGTAAATGCAGTTACTTAAACTGTATTTTGAAACATCTGATGTGCAAAGGTTTGGAAGGCATTGAAGCCCAGTAAATTCCCTATATTGTGTTAGAATTCAGCTCTCCCACAGGAAGTATTAGTTAGAACTATTGAAAGTTTGCACCTGTGTTACAAGGCTTTGCAAGTCAAGCATCAGCTTCAGATGAAAATTTATAAATGGAATCTAATTTTTTAAAAATAACCATACTTGGAACACAACACTCACTGTGCAACATCCCCATGAATGCCCACAGCTACCTGTACTGCTGAAACTGTGTGGCTAAAATGTCATAGGCTGGTAGGGAAAGTGGAATTAATAGTTAAGCATTCTGGTTTTAATGTTCATAGAATGGTTTGGATTGGAAGGGACCTTGAAGAGCATCTCTTTCCAACCCCTTGCCATGGGCAGGGACACCTCCCACTAGACCAGGTTGTTCAGAGCCCCATCCAACCTGACGTCAAGCACTTCCAGGGATTGGGCATCCACAGGTCCTCTGGGCAAACCTGTTCCAGTGCCTCACTGCCCTCACAAGGAAGAATTTTTTTCCTAATATCTAATCTAAACCAGTCATTCACAAGCCATTTAAAATACATACTGTTATCTTACTTAGCTTAATTTTAAATTAATTTTCATTGTCTGAATGATTCTCCTCAGCAGGGGAAATGCAAGTGAGCTCATTCTGTTACTCTGTGAAGAATCAACTGGGAAAATTTCAGTAGAGGCATCAGGTATTTTATTAACTATGCGTTTGAACAAATTAATTTTCTTTAACTCATTTCTTGAGAACAGGCAATTGTGCTGCAGAGATCCTGCTTGTGTCACTGCACCATAATCCAAACATTGCTCTCATTGTACTTCCCAGCCTACAGATTTGTCAGTAGACTATTCCGTTCTGCTCTGCTGTTTTTTCTAATTATATTTTATATTCCTCTTCTCAGAACATCCATGCCATACAAACAATGTATTTTAGTCATTTGATGGAATGTTATTTCAGTAGTTTCTTTGTAAATTGATTGCCACTATTATTTCAAAACAAAGTTGGTTCAAACTTAAATGTTTTAACTTTCATTAGTAGTTCTGCTTTTCTCAGGAGTACCAAAGGCAACTAATATATTTCAGCTGGGTTGCCTTTTGCTTCCAAGCTGGGCTTACTATCATGCTCTATGGAAATTGAGAGTATAACAAATATGAGTGTGACAAGCTAAATTTCTGCTTATTACATTAACACCAGGGTGTTGTTTGGTGTTTGGTTGCTGTTTATTCATGGCAATAACCCATCTTTTCCTCAGCAGCTGAAGCATACCTAATGCCAATTACAGCTGACTCAGACTCCTCTGAAATTCGTGTTGCCATTTTTACTCCTCACAATTTATATGGCAATCTCTGGGATTTGAGTTAATAAAAGGACAGGTCAAGAAAGGAGAGGAAACAAAATATACCTGTTGAATTAGAGGGCTCAGTTGTTTCTGATGAGACTTGAAAAATTGACAAGTGTTACTTAGTCACCATTGCTATCCATCAGTATTAATGTGCAGCTCACTCCAACTGGACACGAACCACCTCCTGTGAAAAGCAATTAACAAGTGAAATCATAGATTCTAAACCCTTAGGGTTCAGGCAATTTTATTATAATCCAATGATGATTGCCACACAGACTTTACTTTCCATTCAGGTAATTTAGTTTACAAGCTGTTTGGAAACTCATCTTCAGATATGGAACACCCAGGTTTAAAATGAATGATATTACATTGCTGTTCTCAGATTTAGTTTCATTTATGATTGTGTTACATAATGGCACCAAGATAACTAATCCATGCTCTGTGACAGGATCTGTTTCAAAGTTCCCAGTGAAACATCTCAACATGAGCCCTCTGCCTATTGTGTTACACCATAACTGCTCTCAGTGTTTTCTTATTTAAAAAAAAAAAAAAAAAGGTAATTTTGGTTGAAGGGAGACCACGTAACATGAGAGAACAAAAGACATATCTTACAGTCTCTTAATTTCTCAGAGGTTTGGAGTGGGTGAACTCTGATTTTGCCTCTGTCAACAGCCCCAAAGTATTCTCGGGTGTCAGACAGGTGAAGGGCAAATCCATACAGCCAAAAAGCCAATGAAGACTTTGTTTGCCAATGGCCATCTGGGTTTCAGGGCACTGGCACTTGTCGGTGGCTTTCATGGGTGTCCCCAGGCTGGTAGTTTGTGCTAGATTGGAGTGATTAAACCCAGCAGGGGTTTGGTGACATTCACAGCCAGGTCCTCCTCGTTGGTGATGTGGCTGAAGGACATTCAGACTCTCCTTAGAAACATCCTCCAACGCACATATATCTAAGGCTGGAATGTCCCTACCACATCTGTGCAAGGTGTGCTTTTGTCAGGCTCTCACCTGGTCCCTTCTCTCTTCCCTGTGTCTTGCAGCTTCACTGTTGGGAGAGCTCTGAACCCACAAAATGTGTTCTGTGGAAGAATTTGGAAGGAGCCAAACAATTCTCCATACAGAGCCAGGACACAGAGGTTGTCCTATAGATGAAGGATTAGATTTTGGCCTCAGGTGAGCTGCCCTGAGCATTATGTGCTGTAATAAGACAGTGAACAGAACGTTTTCATCTCCTCCTCTCTCTAAGGGAATTTACAGGTGGCTGACTCCTGCCTCTATTTTTAGTAATTTATTCTTTCACTTAAACCAGCAAATTAAAATCTGAGTTCTCTTCCTGGCTGACATTTGCATATTCATTAAACATTTCATTAAATTATTTCACAACATTTTTAATGATGCTCCCTGGCAGCTCAGGATGTACCTGTCTCGTGGCAATCTCAACTGGCAGAGCTCTACCTCACTGATTTGAAAGACCACTGTCACCCCTACCCATTGCCAAAATGCAGCTGTGGCAGAGAGGGGCTTGAACTTCCAAGAGGCACTTTACCCTTGCAGGCTCCCCTTCAGTTCCAATTTCCTTTTAAATATTTCCATATCCAGCAGCACCCAAATTATCTTCACTAGCATGCAGGCACAATAGGAATGCTTATAGGTCCTGCCATGTCATATTCCGATTTATATTAATGGTTTTGACACTAAGGTTTATTTTATATTTGTATTCAAAGACTTCATTAATAGGAAATTAGCACAAAATACAGTCAAATAATTGGAAGAATATAAAATGGTGGATTAACTGCCTTTTTAATATCGGAGTTGAACCCCTCTGGTGAAGTCAACATTTTCTAGAAAATAGCCATATTGAATTCACTGGATTATATTGTATGCTCCTGGATTTTTAAGGACATCTGTAATAGCTGGAAGATTAATCCATTCAAATGAAAACATAAATTACAGTAGTAATTTATTTGCCTTGGCAAACTATGTGAAAGACTGATCTTCTTGGATGTTATGTAGAAACACACTGATTGTGTGCAAGTTGAGCCCTGCAAGGTGAGATTTGTGTAATCACAAGGTAGTTACTAAATGCAGGAAAAATAGCATAGTGATAAAACTTCATTTGTTCCCTCAACTGCTTATTGATTAATGTTTATTTTCTCATTTCAGCTCAGTACACATTTTGGGAAAAAGTTAACTGCTCGTGACAAGACAATGTATATGATTTGGCTGTGAATTAAAATTTGTTTGGCACCAAAGAGGACATTTGGCACTGAAAAGAGTTTGGATAACAAACTTAGATATGACACAGAGAATGAAGTTGGAGCTATATGGCTGAATATTGAAAAGATATTCCTTTGAATTCACTAGGGGTTCAGTTTGATTCTGGGTTCTTAAATCCTTGAAGGATTTGCAACTCTAGCCCTCTCTCCTAGAAATTTCATAAGTTTATACAAAGATGAAAAAATAGTATGTTATAACAAGATTTTTCAAACCTTATCAGAAAGCAGCCCTACTTGTTTGGCTCTTAAGAGTAGGAATGAAATAGAAGTAGAACAGATGTCTTGATGTATTTCCTTCCTCAGACAAAATGTGCAAAAACTTAAGCTGTCAGAGATTTGTAAAGGAGGCTTTTTTCCTACTTTCTAGCCACATCTCTAATTTCGTTCAAAGGCACATTGCAGGAAGTAACTTCTAATGTTAGGAAAACAAATATTTAGCTTTCCTAAGAATCCTACATTAGAGTGTTGCAAAGTAGCCCATAATAATGTCACTTTGACTGGAAACAGATTCCAGGTTTTTATCTCTTGCATTAGTCATGCCTGAACTTGATTTTTAGTGACGAACATGTAGATATAAATTGAGACAAATAGAGCAGTAACACCATAAAAGTTGTCTTCAGAAGCCTCTTGACAGCTTTTAATAACTCGGACAAACAGCATGTTCTACTGGGGATGGTCTGGTCTTCTGCTACCTGTTTTATTTAGGAAGTCAGGGGTGGAATAGGTTTATCATGCAAGCCCAGTAACAGTGGTATGATTTGTGAGGCTTATCAGTACTTTAAAGTTTGCTGTTAAAATTTTGCTCAGGGTCAAGAAAAGTTCTTTATTATGTTTTAATGTGGAATGGAATATTCTTCTAAACTTGTATTTATTTTTATTATGTGCAGAAACTGCAGTGACATGAGCATTTTCTAGAACTGGGAAATTAAACAGGTTATTACTCTCTATTTGAAGAAAATTAGTGCTGTCATTGCAAGGCTATTATGTCTATTCATTTTCAGTGCAACAAATTGGTTTTGCAAGATTGTTACTCTTCTCTCCCACCTCCACATCTGTCTTGTCTCTGCTGAGCTTGGGTTAATGAAGGACCACACACATTTTGCCTAATTTAGACTCAAAAACAAATTTTCTTACAAAGCATATCAATGATGTTATTAATCACACAGTGCCTTTTGTGTTAACTGTATTTTTGATGCTTACTCTTATGCTAATAGATGTAGTTATTATTTAAGTAACAAAGAAAATTACGCATACATTTATTCATTCATGATATTTGAAGACTCTTGTTTCCTAATGCAGTTATAAATGATTGCTTTTTTTAAAATCTTGTGAGTTTTATCAATGACCAGTGTCATAATTATTATTTTATAAAAAGCAAAAAGCCCCATCAGTAACCAGCCTTTCCTGCAGATGAACCTCCTCTGTGTATCACTGTTCTGCAACTCTATGTTGAAGAACAAAGAATGTTAATTTGCTCTGATAAATGCATGGGATCACTGCAAAAGTTACAGCAAATATGGAAATAAACTGCATCCTTGATAACACTGGAAGGGTCTGTTGTTACTGTTTTCATTTCTAGTCTCTATTGCACTTTCTAAGACCATTTGCTGTTTTCCTTTCAGCAGGGAGATGCTCTTGGCTGAGGTCGAGTTAAGTCTCCAGGTGGATCTCTAGGATAGACAAGACTCCACTAACAAAGGTAAGTCCTGCTTAAAATACATTATCATGTCATGACTGACGAAATACATCTTGAAGATGACTGTCTTTAATACAGAGTAGTAAACTTGTAAATTCTGTGATTTTGCATGTCTTGTGTACCAGTCTGTACTAATTTGGATGTGCAGTGCTTGACTTTTAAATTTATAGCATCCCCATGACATTTCTTAATGTGAAATTATGGGCAAATCTTCTGTCTTAATTCCCCTATAAAGTGGCTTCTTAAGAAATGTACCCTGCTTCCTAACCTGGACTATGCAAAACCTGCCAGGAAACAGAATATTTGGTTCTTTTAAATGCTAAGAAGATATTTAAAAAGAGAACAATATCACTTGCCTTTTTTGTGAATACTTTGCCACTTACCCTCCTCACTGCTCTCTGGCCCTGTTCTAGCACAGCATCATTGGCGTTTCAAACTAGTGAAAGTTTTGAGCCATCTTTATGTGTTAATAATGTTTTTGGGGTTTTTAATTCCAAATATGGAATGTGAGGTTCAGGACAGGAATATTCAGCTTTGGATCACTGAAATTCTTAGGTTCTGGTATGTCATGATTCATTGATACTGGAGTTACTTACCACCCTTCAAAAAAACCCTCATATATTCCCACTTTCCAAACATCAAGGTCTCCCCTTCTCCTATTGTAGTTCCAATATGAAGCATCATACCATTTTCAAAGCTGAAAGGACACCATTATTTATATGTATAAAAGCTTTTTTTTTTTTTTTTTTTTTACCCCTCCGAGGGGAAGCTATGAAGGAGACAGATGTTCATAACCCTCATTCCCAAGAAAGTTCCTACCACCTGCCAAGCCATTCCATGCTCCCAGGTACCGACCTCTTCTCATACCTGTGCCCCTTCTGTTTCCATGTGTGAAGGGACTGCCTTTCCATGGTGAACTGCTTTGCAATGGAGTGCCCAGGGTTGTGACGGAGTTGTTGTCCCTGGAGGTGTTTAACAAAAGACTGGGCATGGCACTTTGGCACTGAGGGTGATGTTCGGTCTCGGCGTGGACTCGGTGAGCTCAGAGCTCTTTTCCAGCCCAACTGATTCTGTGACACAGCAAATTATTCAGCAAAACTCTCCGTAGTCCGTAATGCAAAACTTGACGTACTTGAAAAGTAATGTTTGTAAAAGCGTTGTCGCCTCACACTATTTTCTGTCGGAGGGGAGAGGTTTAGCCAGGCAGACGCTTCTCGGGGACCCCGGGACGCTGGGCCGGACGCTGGGCCGCACGGCCCCGACGGCGCGGCGGGAGCAGCAGCGCCAGTGCCCGGGGTTGCGGGGCTTGAACGACCACAGCCCCGCGCGCTGGCCGGGACGGGCCCCCCGGGACCCCGGGAGGGACCCTCGGCCTGCGGGAGGTGCGGGGCACCGGCGGTGAGGGGACCCGGCGGTGCCCGCGGCCGGTGAGTGACTCCCACGGCCCGGGGGGCGCAACCCGAGGGGCTTCCCTGCGGGAGCAGCTCCGCGTCCCCCTCTCCCCGCGGGGCTTCGGGCGGTGCTTTATCGCTGGCACTTGTTACCTTTCACACATATAACGAAGCCGACAATGCCCAGGGTGCGGAGGAGGGTCACGGGTTTGGTGTCCCGATGGCAGTCGGGTCTGGAGGCGGTGATGCTCCAGCCGGAGCGACGGCAGCGCCCTGAGGCGATGTGGCGGCAGCAGCACCCTGAGGTGATGTGGTGGCACCCTGACGCGATGTGGCGGCAGCAGCGCCCTTGAGTGATGTGGCGGCAGCACCCTGAGGCGATGTGGGAACACCCTGGGGCGATGTGGCGGCGGCAGCGGCCTGGGGAGATGTGGGAGCACCCTGAGGCGATGTGGCGGCACCCAGCAGCAGCACAGGACAGCCCGGGGAAGCGACGAGCGAGGGCTCCGTGGGGTATTTAAGCAACGCTGAGGGGGAGGCTGCGCAGCATCGCCCTGCGCTGTCACGGGTGACCTCCTTTCCAAGGGCCGTCAGCGGCAGCGTCTCCCTGCGATGGGGTTTTTAATGCTCGTTCACGCTCGTGGCAAAGTGGGATTTTTGCCGGGCTATTTGTCTCCCGGTGTTGCACGTTCTGCTGCTGTCACACCGCACAGCTTGGCACTTCCTTCAGCCAGCTGAAGAGTCCATTCATAATTTTCTTCAGGCTGTCATCTCCTTAGCTGTTTTTTGAGTGCTGGCAATGAAGTTAAAATATCTTAAACTTGTACTTTTATGTTGTGTTTGAAGACACAGAACGCAAAGAGCTTTAAAAAGTATACTCAGGGTAAAAGAAAACATTTATCTCTGGTGAGTTGCAGACACGTCTTAATGAATAATCCTGGTTCTCATTTTCCTTTTGTCACAAATACAATACCTATGGGATCGCAGAGGATCTGCGAGAAGCAGAGACCTCCAGGTGGAGTTTCCTGATTTTCCATTAACTATCCTGGGAGCCCAGATGGTTGTTGAACCCTCTCCCCTCTCTGGAAAGGGTTTTGCAGTGCTCAGGAACAAGCCCTTTGGATTTTTGCTTTTCTGCTTCCCAGTGGGTAAGAGTCGGTGTGGCCCTTGCGATGAGTTGTTAACGATGGCATCAGGTGTGTCACCAGAGGGTCCTGTGTGGGGAGATTTCAACATGAGTGCATTAAAACTTGCTATAGAAGACTTCCTATTCTGTGGAAGTAAATGAGAGTGCTGCACTTAACTAAGCATCTCTTCTAATAAATTGGAATTAGGCTCTTCCTTAATGATGCCTTAAAATAGTTTAGATGCCTTTGTCCTATTAGGACAAAGAGGCTGGTGTCACTGAAGACTCACTCAGACTTATCTTACCTCTGTGTTGGATGTTAGTGGCATTTAATCCTTATTTAGTTCTGGAAAGCTTTAGAAGTTAAATGCTGTCACAGAAAAGTGTGGAGAAAGGCTCAGTACTTGAGTCGCATTTGTGTTTTGATTCTGAGTTTGTCAAATGAAAAGTGGATTTTGTCAGTCTTTCTAGTGGCAGCAAGGACAAACCTGAGGAGGCCAGAGCTGGGCTTTGTGTGCGCTCTACAAGGATGTTCTTATTGATTATGACCTATATTTATGACGATATAATGACTATTTACTGAAGAGAAAAAGCAGCAGGGAAGAAGGCAGGCATTCTGTTGCTGCGCTGTTATTTTTGAGCATTTTCACATGAGCAGTTTTGTATTTGTGCAATATATAAAAAACCCTGAATACTTCTGTTTTACAGTGCTAGTTTCTAGCTCCTTCTAGCATGTGAGGCTGCAAGTCCTATTTCCTTGATTTCATAAGGAAGGTAGTGACTAGTTTATTTTCCAGATGTAGCCTGGGACTAATGTTTTCTAAATGTTAACTGGTCCTAGAAGAATTAGAACTGACTGATCAAACTGCAGGTCAGTTGCCATCATTTCTATTACCATTTTGATTTTCCTTGTGTTTGTGTCCTTTGCTTTGGTTTATACATTTAGGATTATGTAGGTTTGGTTTGTTGAACGAGTTCACTAACTACTGATGAAATAAATTAAACTCACGTGTTAAAGCAGCGTAAAGCAAAGTAATTCAGCTTTCCATCAGAATTAAGTATTTGATTCTGGCTTTGAACATTCAGGAGTTATCAGCTTTTAAAATATCACTGCTATATCCACTTATCTTCAGGACTTCTTCAGCGTTAGAAACACCTAATCCTTGATTTTAGACCAGCACATTTCCTTAATCTCCACAGACAAATTTTGCAAGCAGTTCTGAGTTCCTCATTAAGATGCTGATGAGCGTGAGAGAGAGATCTCTCCAGTAGTGCAGAGCTTGCTTAAGGGAGGGTCAGTTCTGAGTAGGATGTATTCATCTAGGAGTTTTAAATGATTTATCCAAATTACTTTAACTTCATTCTTAATTAGTCTAAATTAAAGTGCTGTCCCTTTGGTTTGTATTAGTTTTAAAAGTGCAAAGTACTTTAATTCTAAATGAGAGCAACCACATTGGGATTTAACAAGCTCACTGGTAAGTGGCTTTGCCTAATCAAAAATGTTGTAAGTTTGTCAAACTAGACAAATCTGCACATTCTGATGGTGAAAAGACTGATACCTCTTAAAACTGCTGATAAAACTTCTAACAACTTTCCCAAAAGTCTCCGTTCCAAAGCCTGTTCATTGATCATATGTTAAGCAGCCTTAAGACAGAATTCCATAAGCAGTGGTAAGTGTCAAGGACACTTGATTTTACATGGAACAGGGGAATGTAACTCAGCTCTCAGTGCAAATATTCTGATTATATAGAGTGGTTTTCCTTCCTGAGATTAAATATTGCTTGCATTCAAGGCTCTAATTTTGAATATTTCACTGGGCATGGTTCTCATTTCTTTTATATTTGTCTTACAACAGCCATATGAAGTATGTGCTTTCAATGAAATTATTCCAGATCTTTTCAGTGAATTCTTATGAGAATTCTAATCTCAGATCCCTTATCTGAGAGGCAGGCTCTGATAAAACATACCCAGATGTAACTGTGTCTGTGATACCAATGAAGTGTGGTGTAAGCCTGCACTTTGTGTCCCTTAATTTTGGACAGAGCTCCTCAGACCTGTGATCTGACCAATACGTTCCTAGCAAGGCTTCACTCTGCTCTTCCTGAGCTTACCATGAGGATCATGAGGAGGAGCGACAGCTGCACTAACATCCCCCAGTGTGAACAGCAAACATGTTCATCCTCAGGCTTGCTCTTTTCATCACTGCAGTAAAGGAGAAATTACTTCAGAGCCTCTCCAACAACGTATAGCAATGGGCCCCTTTTGTTATATGGGCTTACAGGAAAAATTAGGCCTGTTCCTATATAATTTAAACAGGTTTGGGGTTTTTTTCTCAAAACAGCATTAGAATGAAGAAGTTGTGAAGTCTTCATTTCAGTTTTTGACCTTTCACAGTTTCAGTGTAGCTATTGCATTAAGCTGCAGCACAAAACAAAGATTACAGCAGACATTTCCTAAATAATTCGAGAGACCTGTGGTGGTTCATTCCAGTAGCCAGGTAGTTGAATGTCATCTGCCTTTTTTGGCATGCTCAGTTATGGATCTCTTAAACCCCAAACTGCAATTTCTTGGTAAGAATCTCCTACTGCGTATTTATAAAACTGCCCTTTAAAACTCTGCTGAGAAATTGTCTGGTCACAGAGTACTGGTGAATAATCAGCTTTGTAGTCTGCAAATCCATTTTAAACATCTGTTGAACAATGTAAATGTGGAACTTATCAGTTATAGCCAAATATGCCCTGGATGTTTCCCTTCTGCCCTTGAAGGAAGCCAGCTTTTTTAGTCCTTCAGTTTTGAGGCAGAGGAACAAAATTGCTTTATTGCACTACAGTTTCATGTTATTTTAGCAAATATGATGAGTTCCTGAAAGACCAATTAACCTTCATATAAATGAACTGTGTTGCATAGGGCCCTTTGTGAAGTTTGCTGATGTTTACAGTGACTGCTCACAATGATCATTAGATGTTAAAGTGATGACCCTTGGATATCCAAGGGGCTGTAAAGCATTCTCAAGGGATCAAGGCCCTGCAGAAGCAAAGATGAGAACCTACAGTCTGAAGGGGAGGTAGAGCAGTGCTTAACCAATGCCTTTCATTTTTATATTGTTGGCTGAGAATAATAGCCAGTGTAGAAATAGCTGAATGTATCCTGATAAGTAGAGAGTGCCTTTTTAAAAGCTGATTAATAAGCTATAGCTTGTTTCTTTGTATATAATTGATTTTCCTACAAGAATGAAGGGTGTGAAAAGAAGGGAGATTTCCAGAGTAAAACTTAGAGTGGGATGAATTTGGAATGAAGTGCTGTTTGTTCTCCTTCATCAAGGTGGATGGGCTCTGGCAGTGTATTCTTTACTGGATAAGTCCTTTCTTCTGGACTCACCCTCCTCTTGCACAGCTCCAGTTTGATGTGAGCCCACTTTTGAGGAGTCTTGAGGGGGCAGGGCCAGTGGGCATCCTGGTCACTCACAGGAGGCCATAGATGTGGTTTGAGGTGTCAGCTCATCTTCCAGCTGGCTGTGGTACAGCAGCAGATGGGAAGAAGCAATAGGTATGTCATCACAAGGCCTCTCTGGTCTGGCACAGGGCATTTAATGGACCAATGTACAAGTGAAGAGCTGTCCTTTCTGTCTGGTCATGTTGTTACGTAAGTGATGGCTTGTGTCATACTTCAGGTGCTACAGGTATGAAGGAGCTACGATTTAATATGTTTTCCTCCACTGCTTATTCATTTCCCAGTTCATTACACGTGCTCAAGAGTGTTAACGTTCTTTGTCCTTCAGACTTTTCCTACTGTTCCTTTTTTAAAAATTTTTTATTAACAAGTCAGACAATCCTATGCCAATCCAGTTAACAAGTCTTGCTGCTACTTAGCCAGCCTGCCTTATTCAATCCTTTCTTCTCTCTTTTGCATAAAAAACATAGATAAGTTTGTCCTTCCTTTAAGAACTAGTACAGCATTTTTGTTACATGCATGTTTACTTGCTGCCCAGAGAATGCAAGAGACCGTTGATGGGATAAGGAATGGACTGTTGCCTGTTTTTGTGCAGGAACCCTGATCAGCAGTTCAAAAATGCAGTCAAGGTAAGGCTGGGTTTAACACTGGAGGGCAGAGGCTCCTGCAACAGCAGATCCTATGCAAATTTGGTTTATTAAAAATGTTACATTAATTCAATTCCAGTTTGAATGATGTTTTCTTCTGCCTGTAGAGTCAAATAACACGTTATTGACTCTTCCTGGGTAATTTCATGGTTTCTTCTTCCTTCCCCATATCTCACGTGGAAGGCATCAGCTGAAAAAGGTCTAACACTTTATCTCGTTATTTTTTCCCTTGACATCCCTTGCAGAAGAAAATGAGACGTGTGCACTCTCATCCCAGAGAAACACCTTAGTCCTTTCTTCTTTCCTCTGACTTCTTAGGTAACTGGGTGTTTTGAGTTGTTTTCAGTTAGTTTGTTTGTTTTTAATAAGAAATTGCTTGGTGCAATTTTTTCTGCTTTGATAATAAATAGAAGAAAACAAACTGGGAATTGTCAAGTCCCCGGGGTGTTTTTTTTCAACACAGTGATGACTACTTAGGACTACATGAGCAAATGTAATTTCCCCAGCTATTCATTCTGTTGTCAATGGTCTGCATGTGCAACATTCAACCTGTAGTTCCTTGAATTTTTTTTTAATGCTGTACTTTGTTACTGAAGTGTGTTTTGAATAGACATTTTAATTAGACATGGAAATATCCTTTATTTAGGTACAGGTGTGTTTGGTGTGTACACACAGAGAGCATGCATGTCATGTTTATTATAGAAGCTTTCCGAATATTTTTTTTTCTTCTAGGATATGTCTGCAAAGCATGTGCTTTTATGAAATAGTGCCACTTCTTGAGCATTTCCAATACCCTTAATCTTCTTTAAAGTTAGATCCTTGAAGAACTGTATATGTCTACAGTTATGCACACTGAGATGGCCTTACTGGCTCTGGTGTGTTTGTCTACGAGTGGTTGCTCAGAGCATGTGGACGTGGAGTTGAGCATGTATAAATTTTGTAGCAATGAAGACAGTTGTAATATCACACATCCATTTATGTCAGGGGGACTTGCTGCACAGTAAGTTATTTTTGTACCAAGTTATTAGTCTATGTGAATAAAGCTACTGAAATCTTGACTGTTAAGTGCAGGAGATGTTAGAATTAGTTAATGTTCACAGATCAAGATATGTGAAGGTTTTGGGGCTCAGACAGATCACCTCATGGTGCATTCAGATCATTGAAGTGCATTTATTTACTCTATAAATATCTGAGTGTTCAGATTTAAAAGACTTCTGGAAAGCAGAATACAGGAAAAGTTAATGACAATAAAACATTCACTTCTGAAATCTGTATATCATGAAATATTCATAGTTGTTCTACAGAGAGGATATAGTTTATGGTGAGGAATAAATAATTTTGTTGCAGACTTAGCAACTTGATGTCTACTGATTAACACTGGGATGTAATTATTTTACATTTTCAGAAGGCATGATACTTTGTGATAGCAAATACGTATGGCTTTGCCTGAAGAGGTTATTTCCTAAAGTTCAGGATGTCCTACCAGCATTCTGTGGTGTCTCTGCTGGTGACCAGGATGAGAGTTGGAAAAGGATGTTACTGTTTCATTTCTTTTACAGGTATTTTCACAATGAGAAACATTGGCTACTTGAAATGCTCTGAATATACTCAGTATCCTATCCTAATTTTAACTGTTTTTT
This sequence comes from Grallaria varia, assembly GCA_013396735.1. Classification (NCBI taxonomy): domain Eukaryota; kingdom Metazoa; phylum Chordata; class Aves; order Passeriformes; family Formicariidae; genus Grallaria; species Grallaria varia. Next base: position 1,140,936 of record VWZG01005391.1, on the reverse strand, counting down.
GCCACCACTCATTAAAATGATTTTCAGTAAGATTAATCTGGAAAGATTGCCCAACTTCAGATGCGCTGGTACTTGAGACTGCTGTTAAATAGGGCCATTAGCCTCACCTGACGACTTCTCTCTGCTTGTCAGCTCAATTACAGGTTTGCCACTGCCAAGGAAGATGCTTTTGTTAGTGGAGTGGAATAGAGGGACGTGTTAGCACCTGCTCATAGTGGAGTTCCTCCTCTTACTGCTGCACAAACCCAGTTGATTTTAGAGAAGAGGTTGATCTGTGTCAAAGATATCCCAATTTCTTTGAATTTCAGCTCAGTGTATGTTAGACTAGAATATTGTGTCAGTTCAGGTGCTGAAACGCTTTCTTGTGTCTTGAGTGGTTGTTCTGTCATTTTTTTCTCTCCTATATTCTAGATTGTCAACAAACCTCTGCAACAGAAGTGCTCTAAGAATGCATTTATTTTGCTACTCTAAAGGAAATTGCAGTACAGCTAATTTGCAAATGAATATATTTAAAAATTCTTCTCTTCAAATCTTGTACTACTGATCTCACAATCCAGTCTAAGAGCCAAGTCCTTGTTCAGGATATTCTGAACAAGGAAGAAAAGTGAAGAGGCAGTAATTGCAACTGTGATTAGCTGTGGTTAATTTGAAACACTTTCAAGGACACCTTAAAAGGCTTCTGAAAATCAAGGTGACTTGGTGCTAAAGTACCAAATTTACTTTTGAAAATGGCATTTAGAAACCTGAAACATCTGGAATGCCGACTTCTAAATGTGCTTGTATTACCTTCAAAAATGTTTTGGCACTGACCTGTAAACCCAGAATTAATTTTCCAAAGTGTGGACTGTAAAATCATTTGTCCATACCTAGAAAAACTTATGTACAATATGTAAACTCAGTTGTATTTATGCCTTTCTTTGTTTGAGAGCTGTCTAAGGTCTGTCTGATCATGGGTGGATTGAGAGTTGCCAGAGTTCAGTGGGGACTTTGCAGCTGAAGGGAAAAAGAAGGGAGCGTATTTTTTGATCATGCTCTTTCCTTCCTCACTGAGCTTCCTTTTTGTCACATCTTCTGCTAAGCACCTTAAAGGGAACATGCCTAAGGAAGGGACTGAGCCTCAGGTGCTAAAGGTTCCTGTGGCTGCTGGAGAGCCTGATTGCTTTGGGTGGGCTGAAAGAGAGGAGGAATCCAGCCCCGAGTAACTCGCTGTGTGAGCTCACATGGAGTTCATACACTTCACTCAGTTAAGTTCATTCAACAGGAGTTAAGGAATCAAATAAATAGTAATTTTGAGCTCTATGTGGCCCAGCACTGGGGAAAAAAAAGAAAGACTCCATTATTTGTTTTTAAGAGGAATATCAAACTTGCATTATTTGATCAGATAAACAGTTGTGTCCTTAGCAAAACAAGAGTGTGTTTATCGGAAATGAGTACTTATTTGAAGCTAAAGGTTGCTCTGTTTGGGATTGTTATTCCGGCAAATCTTTCATTACTGTGTATGCTCCCTGTAGTAGAAAGGAAAGCAGTGCATGTGTGAGTTCCTGTTACCAAGAGGTGCCTTTTAAAAATAACAGTTGTTTTCATGGAAGTATAAAGTTTTATAATCCCTATATTTAATCATTTATTTTTAATGAAACAGATGTGCTGTTAATGCTTTGCTGTGAATGTGCTGATAGTGAAACAGCAACAGCCATGCGAGTCGTGTGTGTGTTAGGGCAGAAAATATGCTCAGAGTATGTTGTATTAATTCCTTTTCCTTGGTTACCTGCCTCAGATTACTTTAATTTTTAAATTATCCTTTGTTTAACCACTTTTTCCCAAAAGTGTCCTGTATGTTCCTTGCATCTCTGCATTGTATCATTCCAGTTCATCTGTTGACTTTGAAGAGTAGCAGGTGAGGGGACCTTGCTCAGAGTTTTAGAAAGTGAATTATGATTTTGGCTTTTCCTTTTTTGGGGTACGAATGGTTCCTTCTGTGGAGCCTGGTTTGTTTCTTTCCTCTAGGCCTCTTTTTGTCAGTTTTAAAAACTTCATTGTGAGTTTGAGGTTATCCCAGGCACTTGGGGAAAGACTTGAGGAGGTGTGTACTCAGTCGAGTATGAAAAGTCTACTCCTCCAATGGTACAATCTGGCCTCAAATATTACAGGCTTTACAAAACATTACTTATATAATGTTTTTTCACTAATACATGGTTTTGACTTTTAGGCTTGCCCATCAAATCTCCTGTTTTTCTTTCTAAGTCCTGTGAAAACTTACCAGAATTCTGCAATTACTACAACGGTATCTTTTTCTGCTTTGCTTAGTGCATACATGTTAGAATTCAAGAATTTCCATGTTCTGTTAATTCACTTTAACTATTTTAAGGTTCACATTCAGCATAAATACAGGCCACTAGTTCACTTAAATGTCACCCTTGTGGCTGTATTTGCTTTTCTTAAGACTAAGTTGTTTTACAGAAAAATCACTAAGCGAATCTAGTTCCTTTAAGTAAACCAGACTAAAGTGTGAATATTTATCGCTTCTGAACTGTTACTTCCATTCATGTGGGGACTCCAGATGTCTTTGTTTCACAGCAAGCAGGTAGAGATAAAAGCTGCCCTTAGGTTCTAGCTGAAGTTCCCTACTGTATTTGTGTGAATTAAGCTGGAAGTGTGCCATAAAAATTTGCTGTATGTACAGTAAAATGGATGCATCCAGGGTGCCCACTACAAGCACCATTAAAGTATGAAACATCCAGCTTCTCTTTTCTCCCTTTGCTGAAGTTACTTATAGGTGGTCATAAAGACACAGGGTAAGTGGTAAAATATTATAATTATGCAACTAATTCAAAATCATTTTCTTCCATGACAGTAATAAAGCACTGTCAGCCCAGTGGCTTGACAGCTATTGATCCTGACTTTCAGATGTAACTCAATTTTGCCTCTTATACTGAGGACTTGGAATTGTATCTGCAACTTCCCAGGTCCAAACAGCACTTACCCAGAAATTATTTTATTTTTTTTGGGTTGAGCTGCACTTTGATATGTAGGCTGTATTTCACCCCTGCTGAAATCAATAGGACCTTTTTTTGTTGACCTCAATAAGTACTGGATTGGGCCCATAATTTACACTTGCAAATAATTGTGGGCACACAATGACATCTGCAGAAATGGAGGCAATTCCTCAAACCTGGGCTGACTTCTGCTTCTGAGGATTTTTGGAAGGGAATTCAGTAATAGGCTGTGTTTTTTAACTTTTTTCTCTGAGCTTGTCAGAAACACAATCATTTTCAGACCTTGCTGGGTCACAGTGACATGATATATAGTTGCTCCCTGGAAAGGAAAGCTTTCTCTAGAGTTAAGGGGATTTCTGCTCTGTTGTGCCTGCTGTGGTGAGTCACGAGGACCTTCACCAGGGAGAAACTGCTCCCTTAGGGAAGATGTGAGTGATTTCGAGGTATTTCTTGCATTTGCTGTTTGCAAACCCATCAGTCCCCGAAGCAGTTGATTCCCTCTAGCAAACAGCAGCATCACTTGCTCAGGTGTGATCGAAGGTGTAAGGGAAAAGTGGCACCTCCTTGTAACAGAAACAAGGTGGGTTTTGTTCATTGAACCTTCTCCCCACAAATTCAGTCGTGAAACTGTAATGATATTTGTGGTAGGTTTAGCTGTCAGGCACCAAACATTTGCAGAAACAGAAGAGAAGCCTCAATGTGCAGATTTAAATGTTTGCAAGACAAAAATCCCGTGAATTTCTGATAGATTGTTTACCTCAGATGAACTAGAAAGTGATTGACAACTGGAAGTCATAATCAGGAAAATATTTTAAGTACTTTTTTCTCAAGTAGAACTTTATTTAGAAACACTCTATTTAGAAAAATGTTCTGGTAGAAATTTCAAGATTTATAGATGACCTTTAAACAACAAACACAGGATCAGTGGAAGAGGCAAATGGTTTGATAATCTCCTATGTGCTGGAGTAGAACGAATTACAATTAGGCAAGATATACCCTCTCTGTACAATACCAGTGGGCCTGGAGCATTAGGACTGATGCTTTCCAGTGTTCTGTATCCTTTATGACCTTTAGAGTTCAGGAGGAATTCATAGTGAAATGTTTATCCTCTAGGATGGGCTCTGAATGGCTTCTTTAAAAAATATTTTAAAATCATATTGCAAGTTAGGGGAAGGAACTTAAAATGTTCTAAAAAGTATAAACACCTGAAGTTTTCTGTTGTTTGCCTGCATGGATTCCAATCATGCAAGAGAAGCAGCTCTGCCTTCTTATACAGAGAATAAATAACCCTGCCACTGATAGGATTTTCTGGAGATTTCTTTTCTTTGCAAATACTCAGTGTTCACAAGCATGTAACTGGAACAACTTTCATCATATTTGGTGTTTTTAAGCTGCTCTGTAATTATCACAGGCAAGCTTGAAAATATGGTCCTTTGCACCTTGGCTGATGCAAATCACATTCTGCTTTGCCATGCGGGAGTCTTTTGTGTGTTTTCATATTGCTCTTTGCTTGTTCACAGTTGTGAAGGATATAACCTTGGAAGTAGTCCAGGGACTGTTTACAGAATGACATGATGTGGTTTTCACCCAGAACATGGAGGTGAAGAAGTCAATACCTATAGACTATTTGGTCTATGGCTTCTCCTCTCTCAGTTCCCAAAGGTGAGTTAAAGTTGGTGCTATCTTTTGTTGTGGTAATTAGGGTGACGAATATATAATTTTTAATATTTTCTATTTTTTCTGGAAATGTCACTTTTCAAAATAATGAAAGTAGCAATGCCAGTATATTTAGATGTCATTAACAGGTGAGGCATCAGTTAAAGATGGTTTCTTCCCTAACAGACATGCAGAAGAAGGAAACCAGGACAGCCCTTTCAGACTGAAAAGGCTGGCCCACAACATCCAGCTCTGACTCTGCCAGGGAATTTAACTGAGTCTGCTGGACAAAATTATTTAAATCTTGCAATTTTTGGAGCTAAATGTGATTAAGAAGCTACATTTCAACCCCAAATTTCATCTTGAAATACAGCAGGGCAAAATACTGCCTTACTGCATGACTTTGCCTGTCTGAAATGCCTTTAGTGTACTCACCACTGTCACCTCCCACCCACTTTGGGAAAAGACACTCACCTGAGAGAGAGGAAAATCCTGTGAGACCACTTAATAGTTAAAAAAACCTGAGCACAGGAGTTTTAGACTATCTTCTCTCTTATATGTCACTGCAGGGAATAATTTTGGGATTCCATTCTGGGTGATGTATTCAGATTCTTGACAAGTTTGAGAAGTGCCTTGTAGTGTCTTACAGTAACTGGGGATAAGCCCCAGTGCGCTCAGTGCCTCAGTACAGGACCCAGTTCCCAAGCTGGGATGGCTCAGGGAACAGGGGCAGCACAGGACTGCAGGGGCACCTTATCTGTCACCTCTGTCTCTTGTCCTTTGACATCATGAAATTGCATTTGCAATTTCCAGATTCTCTGTTTCGGGTTCTGACTCCCAAATCCTCTGAGCAAAGAGAAAGGGAAGGAAAGGAAGGGACAGGGAAGGGAAGGGAAAGGTGAAGGGAAGGCAAAGGGAAGGCAAGGCAAGGGAAAGAGGAAAGGCAAAGGGAAAGAGGAAAGGAGAGAGGAAAGGACAGGGAAAGGAGCCTGCAGTGCTGTGCAGACACAGAGGAAAGATCTGTCATGTCATGTAACTCGGTGCTGTCTGGGCTCTGTTTGGCTGTAGACACTGGGAGTGCACAGCCCCCTCTGGGGGTTTGGGTTGGGATTTTCCTGCCAGCATTGTGATGTTCAGACAGGGCAGGGTAAGAAAGGGCGCAGTGAGGAGCTGTGTTACCGAGTTCTGGGGCAAAGTTTTCTGGGTACAAGAGGCCAGAGACATAAGGTCCTGTGATTGTTCCAGACCACTTTGTCCCTTTGGTTTTCCCAAGTGTATCTTTTTGAATTTAGCTGCAAAAATGTCAAAGGCCCTGTTAAGCAGCCCCAGTTACTGTGCAGTTCAAAGCAATAATTTGGTATCTTGGGGGGTTGGAGGTTCTTTTTGATTCGTTGGATTTTATTCTACCATCTGGCCTAAGGAAATTTTAGAAGAATGATTAGTGGTATATGAGCCAGTTTGGTTAAAACAAACACAAAATGGATGAACCGTTTGAACTGTCGATTTGAACTCTCCCTGTGGGCAGTCCCTACAGAGTGTTCTGGGAAGAGAAATGTGCTGTGAAATGCAAGCCATGATGTAGTTTGTGGAAGGAACCTGTACTCAGCATTTAAGAATGTTTTTCTGATTTTTTTTCCGCTTGTTTCTAATGGGAAATTAATTCAGCACAACTTTTTCTGTTTCTTCCTGTTCACAGTTAAACTGGTCTGTGGAGGGTATGTATACCAGGCTTGCTTCCTGGGGCAGAACTAATCCAATCATTTATGAGTTCAGCAGATGTTTTTGCTTTTCAGGCCAGGTGTAATCTCATGCACCTCTTTTTTAATCCCTCCCTGGAGTAAACACTAGCTGGGCTAATGGCCAAAAATTTAATTAGCTTTTTTCTTTTTTTTTCTCTTTTGCTTCTAGATGTGTATACATCAGAATTCCTCTCTTTTAGGCACACTACAAAGATGCATCTGCTCATACTTCCAGCAGAAAATGATCTCACTGGTTGCTTTCTCTTTGCAATAGCATTTACTGAGCTGATCGTGTTTGGCATAACATACCTCCAACAGCTGAACTGGAGGGTCATAGAGAAAGATTTGAGTTTTATATCCTAATGAAGGTGCTTCTTTGTTGTATTCGTACTGTTGTCTGCTTACTCTGCCAAGGATTTAATTCACCATTCCTTTGCCCTGGAGTCAATGTAGAATAGAACTTGGGCCAGAACTGGGCTAGAAAGTGAGACATCAGGGCCACAGATATTGAAGAAACACTTTGTGATGTGCACAATCCCTCTTTGGGAGTCCTGCACCCCTCTAGGGGCCATTTGTTCATCCCCCTCAGGGTTACAGGGCTGTGTTGTTGCTCATTGACTGTACCAGTAGTTTGACTGAAAAAATGGGAAAAAATGAGAGTAGTGATAGCAAAAGAAGTATTGAAGTGTTGGGAGGCAGGAATGATACCTTGGGAATCACTGTCAGGTCTGGACAAAGCTGTCTTGTGACTTACCTGGAAGGAGAAACTGGCATGCCAGTAAAACTTCTACAAGACATTATATTGGGAATACCTGTGCACCAGTGTCAAGTTGTACAGAGGTTACAATGTGGACAAATGACAACAAATACCTCCAAAACACATAAAACCTAAAAATGTTGCCTGTGGAGTCTAGAAATCCTCTCTTCATCTCTTCCCCTGCCATACCTCAGGTAATTGTAAAACTTAGAGGTAGCAGACCAAGATTTGCCAACTTTGCTGGAAAAAACAATCTGCCAGTATCGAAAAGGATTTAATTTTTTTAAATACTGCATGTTTTTTGCCACAGAACTTTCTTGCAGAGCTGTGGTGGGCAAGGGAAGGGGAGTTCTCACCTCTGCCTCTCGTCTGTGCATGCAGGAGCTTTGGATATCATGGTAATTACATTACCCAGCTGCCTTTTGCCAGTACAGCTGATTTTGCTGGAGAGGGAGGTGTCTGCACTGATGATGGGGTTCCACATAAAAACAGTTCATGGCTGTGATTACACAGGCACAATTACACAGAACAAAGAGCTACTATTGCCATACTGGCAAATGGTTCTGCAAAGAGCTGGCATTGATTGGTTTAGAAATTAATTTTAGGTGGATTTATTCGCTACTATTTGTAATTAATTTTACATAACGAGCTACAGTCCCTAAATGAGAGTCTTGGTTCTGCTGGCCTCAGAACAGAACGATGCTTTCAGGAGCTGGTTCAACATTTTGGTAGTTCTGGATTGCTCTATAGGCATCTCTTTCCAACTGATGTCCAGCCACTTCACTTGAGTTAGGAACTTAGGGTTAGTCAGTGTGCACGTACATGTCTATATTTTAAGGCCAAGATGTGTGTATGGTTTGCTGGAGTTGGCAGATGTGCTCCCCGTGAGTCACCTACTGCTGTGGCATCAGTGTGTGTGCCTGTGGGACAGGGAGGGGACAGCTGCTTCCTTGGGCTGTGCTGAGCTCTGAGTGAACTGCAACAACCCGGGACGATAAACCAACACTCTGCTAGGTTCATCCGTATCAGCAAGCCCAGTGCCCACATTTCTAACACTTCTAACCATCTGGAATCTTATGTTTTCTAAATGAGCAAGTACTGCTGGGTGAGGTTGCTGTTGTGACTACAGGCACTCAGCTGCCAGAGCAGCACGGCTTGATGGTCTGTGGTGTGCTAGAAAATTCATTGCCTGAACCAATGTAAACTTGCAGGACATGTGGCATTTTAAAATGTCAGTAAGTTAAGTGGGGTCTGTAAACATCTCTAGGCAGATTTTGGTTCCTTGGCTGAGTATATACTTACTGTTTGACCATTTTGAATGGAAGCATCCATGTGGTTTTATTACATCACGACTTGATTAATTGCAGCCAGTTGAACAGTAAATTACAGCACCAAGATACCTAAACACTGAAGAGCTTTTAGGAGAGAGAATTGTGAATACTGACAGAATTAAGTGCAGCGTTTTCTGATTAAGATTGCTGTGGTGCAGATGTTAACACTGCCACTGCTGATTAAAACAAATTGTAAATAACGCTTGTAGAAAATTCTGTGAAAGCCACAGTTGCTTCAAGTGGTTATTTTCATGGCCATATGTATCCTTTTTAGAGGACACTGAAGGTTTCTACAGCTAACTTCAAAAAATGGAAACAGAATAGATTGCTGCTTAATCAGTACCTCATTTGGTCCAAAAGCAAAAACATTCAAGGTATGTAAGATGGAAATGCTGATTCTTCCACAACATTTTCTTGTTTAAACTTCCATTTTTTATTAAAGATGAAAAATACCAAGGATCTCAAGGCACAGTAAAGTTGTGGAGAGTCCAAGATCTTTTTACTTGCCTCTCTGAGCCACAAATACAACTACAAAGGGTGTGATCTCTTGGCAGTGTCTGGTCTGTAATGCTCACAATATGTATAAGGACTTCTTTTCATGGGCCTGGACATTTGATTTTTAAAACTGAAACCATCCCAGCCATGCTGAGCATTACCAGCCCCTTCAGGCAACTCAGCCCAGAGCAGCGGTCACACAAGGATGCTCTGCAACTTTTTACTGCTCTCTTTGTTAGTAGATTCTGGGCTGTATCTCAGCTGCTGCTTGCAGGAAAAGTGAATATGCAAATGTGGGGTTTGTCTCAGAGATGCCGAGTGTTATACAAAAAGCATTTCAGAAAAGTAATAACAGTAAGCTGACATTTGTTTGAAGAGAATGAAGATTGTATGGGTGTGTGTAGTCCAAAAAATGCTGCATTTATTGCTGATTAAGAAATTCTTCATTATCAGATAATTAATGGTGCTGTGAGAGTGCCCATATCAAGTGTAATTTGGTAATGATAATTAGGGAGTGAGTTAATCTCTGCAGTTTCAATGGCAACACAATAAAATGAGGCCGTAAGTTTAATATGTGAAACCAGTAAACTGTCAGGTGTTAAATTAACCAGCATAACTCTCCTGCTGATGGGAGCCTTAACTTTCCAGTGGTGTATATAAAACAGGGTACAACTTAGTGTAACTTTTCCGTGTATACCAATTTCAGTATAATTTCAGGAGCTGTAGCCTTGGGAAACACTCGAGCTGGAGATCAGTGAGGTTCACCTCTGGGGTGCCTCCAGTGCAGAGTTCAAGGCACAGCAGATAAATATCAAAATTGGATCATGCCAGTATGGAAAGACTGAGCTGTTAAGAAACTTCTTAATGTGTCACAGTCATGTAATGGGACAAGGTTTTCAGTCAGTGACAAACTGGCTCATTTTCTGGTCTAATAGTTGTTTATGTAAAAGCTGTGCTTTAACAGGAAGACAATTTTAAATCATGCACATTATAGTTTTGATTTCTTTTGTCTGCTTTAATTCATCTGTTTCTAATAGAAAAAATCAGTTTTAAGTTTATTAGTGATAACAGTTAATGCCTTAAATGCTTTCCCTCCATAAATAGCAACGTGGCAACTATATAAATAACTGCATTGCTTTGATGCCGAGATGTGGTTGTGTCTCATAATTAATTCATTTTCCAATAAGAAATCCAATTTTAGAAAACAAGTTTTACTTTCCTGCATTTCTTCAAAGGAACTTAATTTCACAGTAATTCAATTATGTAACCACACTTAATTCATTGTTACTGTTAATAGAGTAAACATTTCTAAAATAATTGGATAACTCCAAGTGTTGCTAATGATTTTGAATATCTTACCTTCAAAATTTCTCAATTAGTCAGTACTTCAATTGAGCATGATGAAAATATTTTCATGCTTTCTGTTTCTTCTTTTGTTTAAGGGGGTTTTTTCAGTTCAACTTTTGTTCTCTTTTCTTATGCATTAGATCTAGAAAGTGTTTGCTATGACCACTGCCTATCTACTATATACCCTTTTAACCTAGTTTTATAGAGTTCTAAAACATTCATGGTGTAACATTACAAAAGATATATGTGGGAGTTTATTTCTTCATGTAGTAATCACTGCTAGTGGAGCAAATTGTAGCATGTCGGTTGAGGCACATGCCTCTTTATTTAGCATCAAAGCTTAACTTTGAAGTTTTAACTTATATTTCAGGAAGGCCTGTTTATGGTGATTTTAATTATTTTTATTTATGCAAGATAGGTAGGAGAGCTATGTATGACCTGGGAAATGGCCTCAGCTTCCCATTAAACCCAGTTCTTGAGGTGAAACATCTCCATAAAACTTTCAGTGTTAGGTTGCAATTCCTAACAGAGGAGTTTGCTTGCATCTTATCCATCTCATAAACATGCTATGGGATAGATACATAAGGCAGTCTTAAAATCCCCCATCCCTGCCTGATTGCCTACCCCGAGCACCAACAGGGAGGAGTTGGCTGTCACTGGCAGAGCCGTGGTGGCAGTGCCACACCAGACACTGCCACGAGAAGGGGACGGAGGGTACCAGGTGCCCTTGTTACGCATTGAAGTCACAGAGCTGACTTGTCAGGTGCCAATACTGGTGGGATCTCTGACCCTGAGGCTTAGAAACCCCAGAGTAAATGACATTTAATTGTTCAGTCTCCAGATATTTCTTCCCTGAGTGTGTTAAATGCTACTAGATGAAGCCTCTGCATTATGTGAGGCAGCTCAATGATGTTGTATAAAGCCAGAGGTAACAAAGCTTTTTTGGGGGGTTTATTTGGGGTTTTTTTGTGGTTTTTTTTTTGTTTTTGTTTTTTGTTTGTTTTTGTTTTTTTTTGTTTGTTTGTTTTGGTAGGAAAACACTGTAAGATTTAGTAAGCACTGTTTACAAAGGGTAATGGATGTGCCTCATTTGTATGGCTGCATGTTGCTGTAGCATGTGGCAGGCCTTTGCTGGGAGGAAGAAATTTGTGTTCTCCTGAGGATGGGAACGAATTCACTTTCTTCCGTGATGGAGAGCTAATTGCCACCCACACATGGGCAAGCAAATTAAAGCAAAGGTAATTAATAAAGCTTGTGTTGTGTTTTGGTTTGGTTTTTCTAATATAGTTTCCCCTTCCCATCCCCTCAACCCGCCCTCAAAAAAACAAGTACTTGGCTCAGAGCAGTTAAAACTATTCTTTGATGGACAGAGGGTTCTGGTTGCTGAAGCTTTTCTTCATTCCCATTACCCTTTACACCTGCATTACTAAGTATGTTTTATCTTGACTGAAAGTTTTATTTAGTTATTCCAAGGGATTCTTTTTCTTTAACCAGGTCAGACACAAGGGGAAAGAGAATCAATTATTTTCATTCTTAGACGGTAGCTCCTTAAAAAGAAATCAATAGCAGTGTCTGTGAATGAGCTGTTGGCCAATTGGCAACATAATACATTTGGAGAAAACAGAAAAAAATGTAAAGTAGAAATAAATTATACTGAAAGATACTGAAAGATAATTGTTTTGAAAGCTGATCTACTAGCCTGATGGGTTTTTCCTATAATAATCTGTCATAAAAATATTAATTTTTACTATAACCAACGACTTGTCATTTTTACTGTTGATTTGTATAGATTTTGATGAATTCTTAAAAACCTGTTTGAAATGAAGCTTTCTTTCCCATAATGGGAATACCAGCAAATTAGCTAAAACCAGCTAGTGTTAGTTTTTAGTATTAGTCTTAGAAGAAAATATTATACTGTGTTTAGTCAAATTCTCTAGCACTTTTTCTAGGCAAAATATCAATTTAAAAGTGAACAAACAAGATTCTAAGAGTCATCACTCGTGGAATGATGAGATTTAAATCAAGGAAAGATGAATTCTTGGGGAGCATCTTTCCCTTTTCTTTACCATTGGCTCCAGGAAATTGGAGCTGGTTTTGACTTTTCTGTGTGTATGGGATTGACATAATGTCTTAATTCCCCCTGTTCTCCAGGTGCATTTCCTTGGGAAAATCTCAGGATCATCAGAGCATTGGGGTCTGTTTTAACTCAGCTGAGTAGTATTTAAAAATCTATGCAGCCAGCATAGCTTGTGTTGGTTATAGTTTTTCTGAAAACAAATATCTGTTACTGTATTTTGTCTGTCTAATAATTACACTCCAGTTTAGAGGGTTTTATGCAGTAAATACTATCAAATACTGTATTCCAGAAGACCAGTGGTAAAACCCTTGCCCTGTTAGAGTTGATGTAGATCCTGTGGCTTCAGGAAGATGAGAGTTCAAAGCCTCCCAGCTGAATGAGGACACATTTCCTTCAGGAAAGGGGTGGAAGATGAGACATCGTGATCACTGTGGGATGGATTCAACTGGGCAGATGTTTGCAAATCCTCTTCATTTGGCTTATTACCAGAAGAAAGCCCACTGCTGTACTGCCAGTTGGCAGTCGGTGGCTTCTTTTGCCTCTGCATCTCTCTGTTTTCAATCAAGCTCGAGTCACAAATGAACATTCTGTAGCCCAGCACTGGATGGGCAATGTCAAATAGACAATGTTGCTACAAACCTTAGGAGTGGTGGGTCTATTTGCCAGGTTTCACAACCACAAACCTGTAGTTGCATGTTGTCATGCAGGATAAAATTAGAATCTTGCTTCCTTATTTCTCCTATAAATTTAAAACACATACAATTCTTTTTTCCTCTGTTCTATTTCTGTAAATCTGAAAGGTGCAATTTATAAAAACAAAGTTTGACATGAACCTCAAGTAACTGATGGGTTAATGCGAGAAGTTTTGTTGTATATTATGTGGAATTTGGAAATTTAGGATAATTATTCACCAGCCACCTTTACAGAAGAGGAGACAATTTAACACGGAAGAGAAACTCACCCTAAAAGTACTTAGTTTGTTGTTTTTGTGTTTTTTTTAATTTAAAAAATCAATGCATTGGTAATTGATTTACCTTGGTAAGATATGATATAAAGACAGTTCTCAGTTTCATCTCTGAAATGTTTATAAGCCGAAAAGTGAAAAAAGTTCCCATGAAGTATCAAAAGAGACACTTAGCACAGGGCCATAGTTGACCTGGTTAGAATAAGCTCTGGACTCCAGCCTCTTTCTTGCTGAGAAATCAGCCTGTGGCCAAACTGAAATAATGTTGAGGTTGTAGTTTAGGCCCATGGTATGTGGTTCTAATGGTTTATTTCTCTGAGAAGTTAATGTTTGCTCTGAGAGAAGTAACTGGTGGTGCATGGCAAATAAGAGTGATGTCTCACAAGTGCAGGAATCAGGGCTGGAGCAATGAGGTTTTGTGCAGAGGGATTAACTTTTGTGAACAACTTTCTGTAGCATTGGCTTCTTTATCTGCAGCCGGTCAGATCCGTGTCCACGTTTCAATAATTAAATCTCTCTGTTTAGTCTTTGAAATCCAATTTGGGCTCTTTTTCAAAGAACATGGCTCCTTCGGCAGACATCTGGATATTTAGTTTATCTGAGCTCTGAGCTGGTCACGTAAATTGAGTGTCTCTGGTTTGGATCTGCTTTTTGATGGGTAAACACAGCCTTGAAAATGGGCTACAGATCCGTGGCTTGAGTGCTGGGCTGAATTTATCTCTTGATGTTGGTTGGTTTTGTTGTGGGTTTTGTCTTTTCTGGGGAAAGCAGTGAAGGACAAACAGTTACCAAAGTAGTACTGGGATGTGAAATGTGTCTCCTGAGGTGTTAATAGCTATGATGTGGATCTGCAGCATGTAAGCCAATAAGCACATTTCTGCTACCTACAAGAAGTAATTACATGCTGTTTGTGATAGATAGTTCTGCTTCTTCCAATGTTTCCATTACTAACTTCTGTTTTCATGGAATTGTACGACAGGCCGAGTCTGTATCTGGATAATTTTATTAAAGCAGTTTTCAACAAGCTCTTTGGCTGTACAAGCATGGAACGAACATTAAATTAAAAGAAAATTCTGAACCGAGGGAACCTAATGTTCTGATATGGGATGTTAGGCTGTGTCATCACTAATACATTGTATAATTTCTGTTTTGCCACTTATTGTATGGAAAGTCAATTTTTCAGCGTCAGTAACTTCAAAATCAAGTGTTTTAACCATTGAAATATTAGCTGGAAAATCACAAGAAGATCTTAAATGAGTTGGCTCTTCATTGCCTTCCCTTCCGCTTGGAAGGGGAATGTGATAACAAGGAGTAGCTGACGAGACCCAGACCTGCAGCATCAGCTCTGCCTCTTTTAGCTGGAGTGCTGGAGAGGTGGCTTAGCCAGGACTGTCACCAGCACATCACTCAGATCTTCAACCACCACTCCTGTGTGACTGTGGAAGTTTTGGTATGGGTGTCACAGTGTTTACGAAGGGTATTTAGGATATCAGGTACAGAAGTAAACTGACCAGATACTTGACTTAATTAATAGTTTTTCCAAGATGATAGCTCAGTAGTGATATCCTCCATTTTTGTGGCTGGGTTTAGGCATAATCCCAGGATATGATGGGTTGGGGGGGGCAGGCAGGGTGATCTGAGAAAATCCTGGCAAGATCAGTGGAGAGGGTTTGGCCTTTTACATCTTCATCCCTGTTTGTGTGTGATATAATCTGCGATGACGAATCTGAATAATTTCGTAGCACAGTAACTGTGAACTGCTTAGAGTGCCTCCTGAAGGCCTTTTTTTTATTCTCCAAATGAGCGTAAAATCTGGGAATTTGGCTTTGATTTCAGTGTAATGAATTCGAATGAAGTTGCCTGATGCAGAGCAGGAGGACTGCTATGAATATGTATGCAGAGCTGGTGGCCTTTGTGAGTGGGGAGATCCTGGGGAGATGAAATGGGTGGGCTCTGGAGAGCTGATCTTCTGCATCAGCTCTTGCTGAAGGATGTTTGATCACTTATTTTTGAGGGGTTTAATTGTTTGATGCTTTCTCTTCTTTTTAAAAGAATTCTTTAAGGCTCCCTAGTGATCTCTGACTATACCAATGCACAGCTTAGTAGTGTTTCACTTTTTCCAGATTAGTGAATTAAACCTTCCTGGTTTCTAAACAAAGGAAACTTAGAGTTTATTATTTTTTTTCCTAATCTCAACACTTCCTAGTTGAAAACAAAGAACAATAAGACATGATATGTCAGAATTTCATTGCTTTCTCACTTTCCCCCACCTTCCACTCCAGATTGAAACATGAATTATATTTCAAGTTAGTTAACTGATAAGAAGGATACAGAATTATGTTGTGCATTTTACAGTCTTAAGGAGTATTTAGTGTATTTTTAGGGCAGTTATTAAAACTGACATGAATTTACATTATTCCTTTGTCAGGCTGTACTTGGCAAATGTTTTGGCCCATTTTTTGAATAGAAATGTAATATGTATATTGTCTTGTATATGCCTCCATAAATTAAACTACACTCTGTAATTGTAAACATAAATTCTGACAATCAAATTATGGGGTTTTGATGGGTTTTCTAATTTATTTTGGCTTTTTCCCAGCAGCTTCAGGTATTTGATTTTAAAAGAAGCCAAACTATTTATTTTCTCTCTCAAATGGAAAAGGAAATAAATTTAATTAAAGAAATTTATTTTTTGAGTTGGAAAGTAAACAAGTGAGCGGTATATTAATTTTTTCTTTATTATTCTTTTTTATATTACTGAAAGTGTACAGGTGTCCTGCAGAAACTCCCAGAGGAAAGCAAAGGTATTTTGGGAGTAGAATAGAGTTCAGTAGATCAGTTGTCATATGAAAGATAGCTGGAACTCTGGAACAGTCTAGTTAACCGACTGGCTTTGCTTATACTATGCATTTATGAAACAACCCATATTACATTCAAGCTGTTGTCATCTGAGCTTCAAAATCAACACCTGAATTTAAAGGCATGGTTTCTTTATGGATATTTGTAGTTATATTCAGAAACTCTTCATAGAGGTTCAGGTGGTCTGCAGGTTCAGTGGGAAGCTTCCATTTTCAGCTGTTTCTCATAGTCCAGAGGGCTTGGATTCTGTGATGCACAAGGTGAAGGCGGCTCCCTGAACCTGGAGGGAAATTCGGGAAGTCAGTGGGGGAAAGCTGGGACTGCACAGAAAGCAGCAATTGTAAACCATCCTGTAAAGAGGTGCTGGATGTAGAGGGAAGATGGATGAGAGATTGTATTGAAGTTTCCTTAAGAGTTTTACAAGCACAACATAAAATTACAAGAACTCTGCTTATTAAACTCTGGGAGAATTTTATTGCTTATAGAACTCCAGTCTGAATGTCACAGCTGTTACTAATTACAACCAGGAATAATTACAGCATCGAAGATTAATGTAATTGTACATTTCAGTGCATACAGGATAATGGGAACATAGTGGATGCTTACAGGGTGATGGAAGTTTAATGCAATGCACACATTCTTGGGTGATTAATAATAATTTTATGCCTTCATGTAACTTTACATGTCTATACCATTGTACCTGCCTTTAACTCATAAGTCTTTAAAATATCCTAGGAAAAGAGACTGGCTCAACATCCTGGTCTGCCACTATCTTTGGATGTTGCCTATGAGTGTTAGTAAAGATTCTCTGATCAGTAACTCCTTTCTCTTTTTTCTTCATTATCTATCTCACCTTGGTTTAGTTTTGTGGATTTTTTCCATTAAGTTTTCCAAAGCAGTAGACCCTAAGAGATATTAATGGTTACTAGATGGTGCTGTGTTTCTATTTGTCACTTTTTTTAAGACATTGCTCTTGGGTTTTAGCAAGGGTTTAATGTTTTTATTTTTTTTCCACCATGTGGCTTTTTGAAATTACTTTAACTAATTTCATTAGCAATTCCATGCTACTTCTAGATCTAGAGTTATGAAACTCTGGTCTGCACTCTGCTGGTACCTGCCAGGTAAATGGTCTGCGAGGACAAAGAGTCTGGAGGGCCTTTTGATGTGGAGTTTGATGAGAGGGCATCATCCTTTGGGAAGAGCCAGAGTCACCAGAGTAAAACACATGGCAACACTTTTCTCGTGGTATTGAATTATTTTATGTTTCCCACCATCTGGTGGTGTTTGGTCACTTGTTAAGGAGTGGTAAACAGGTCACCTGCTTACCGTCGCACCTCTTTGGAAACATGTTCTCTTGTATCTGTCTCTGCTGTGCACCTAGAAAATCACTTCTCGAAACTTTTCCTGTTTGACTCTTGGCATGGAAGTAACAGCACACATGCTTTGATGCCCAGATTTGGCAGTTTCTTGAAGGTGTTTCACAGCTTCTTTCAGAAGATGGACTTCGTTATGCACGATAGGCTTCACTTTTTTTCTCTCTTCAGTGCCAGACTGTCTTGCAGTCAAATAACCACGAGGCAGCTCTTTCAGTGGGATTTTATGTAACCATTTTTATTTTCTTTCTTACTCTTTTTTTTTTGTTTGTTTGTTTGTTTAATCTCTATGATGGGGTGAACTTCTCACACCTTATAGGAAAAGGGTTTGGAGAACATTTTTTCCTCCATGAGGGAAATGGTATACCCCAGCTGTGCTTCCCAGGCTTGTTAATGGATCTGGTTTATTGTGTTCTGTTCCAGTGCCAGAAAATTTTGTCAGGCAATCCGTAGTGATTGATTCTATGGAAACAAAACACCATTTCCTTCTGTTTTCAGTCTCGAGTCACGTTGTAGCTCTCACACCAGAGGCACTAAGCAGCCAGTCGGGTTTTTTTCCCAGCAATTCCAGAATTCCTGCACTTGTCTACAAACAGCTGTACAAAATTAAGTGAAAAATAACTGGTCTTTGCACCTAAAAACCATGACTCAGAGACTGACAGAAATGGGCGATCAACCTTCTGGATTTCATATGGAATAATAAAAACCACGTCCAGACCATTGCGTTTCTGTAACCTCCTGAATTTCATGTTGTCTTTCTCGATGCAAGGTCCTCCAGTGCTGCAAGGAATTGATGTCAAGCACTCCAATGCTGCATGGAATCATTTCTTTGTGATTCCAGCTGCGGGTCACCAGTAGTGGAATTTGTGTTTAAGAATTTGATGCATCATTAACAATTTACATTGTCTTATTTTCCTTGCAGATGAACCTTTATACTTTCAGATCAGAAAATCCCAGAGAGCACAAATGTTCTTTGCATTTGCAAGCTGTGTAGAAAGCCACAGTGTTCTGTCACAGTTGAAACTGATATAGAAATATTTGCAGTGGCAATACATTGCTCTTATTCACACATGTCAAGTGTGTTCTGCTAAGTAACAAAATGACAAATTTAAGTGATGGCTGCAAGGGCCAGCACAGTGTCTGTTAGGGAGCTTCCTTCTTAGGAAACTTTGCTGTGAATTCAGTGTAACTAATGGTGAAGTACCACTCTGTGAAAGTTAGAATGCAGGGTATGGCTTGGTCAGTAGAATGCAGTCTTTAAAATGCATAAGTAAAGAAAAATCTCATTCCATAGATATTGTAAAATATGTCATTCTACACTCTTTCTTGTCTGCATGCTGTGATACGGACACCTGATTATACCATTGCTGTGTAACTATGATCTTTGTTTAGCAGTTGAGCAGAGATGCAATAAGAGGCTACAGCCAAAGAAAAGACAAATTGAAAACTGCTTTCCAGTCAGGTTGACACTGTTGTTGCCTTGCCTAAGTCCATTTGTAGGGATTTCTGCTTTACTTTTTCCCTGGAAAGCCTCTGATGCACAGGAAGGTCTGGTGTACACAGTTCCAAAGCACCACATGGCATCTGCTAATCAAAAGAATAGCTTGGTTAGTCTGTTACGGGAAACAATGTCAAATACAGATGAGATCCTTCTCCTTCTAGGACAGGGGATTTTGGCGTATTGGGAAGTTTGCTACTCTTCCTGAAAATGCTGCTTCTCTTGAGGATCACTGATAATCACATTTATAGTTCTCTTCTCATTGGCCTTCTTCATTAGGTGTTTTCAAGTCTCCTCTTGCTTTGTACCAAATGTTTTCCACTGTGTGACTGTGAGAAACAAGGAGAAACTAAAAACAGCATGAGAAAATTGGAGACGAATAAGAGCTGGAAAAAGCTGCTGGGACAGGTAAGTTGAATAGAAAAAAAAAGGTGATGGGGAGTCAGGGCTGAAGTCAAAAACATTCCAGTCGGAGTGGCTTGGTGGGCAGTAGTGAAATTTTGTAAAAATGTGATTGCATAATAAAGCACATCCATGTTCCAAAACACAGTCATCCACAAGGTATGGGAGTCCTTGTAGGCCTGAATAGGTAAATCCATGCCAATCCATCCTGTCAGGGTTAGAATGCCACCTGTCATAACCTAAAAACCAGCCAAGATGTATTCACCTCTTCACTGCAACCAAACTTCAACACTAATTCCATATTGTGTCTTCATGGAACAAGAGGAGTAACGTGAGTTAGTGTCGTTGACTTTATCCTAAAGAGTTGGAAAGATTGTGATGACTTAGAATATAGTGGAACTCACTCCACCTTAAAAAACAAATCTACAAAGAAGCAGTAATAGTAACAGTACATTGTTTCTAGAGCAGTTTTAATTCTGTGGGAAGATCAGCCGTATCATTTGTACTGCACCACATGGTCTGGTTTAAGCCTTTAATGTTTCTCTGCTTTTTGGTTAAGTTCCCTGGTGATTCATTTTCAAATTCTCCATAAATGAGAAGACAGAAATGCCCTCCATCACAATATTTTTCTTTTGTTAACCATGCTGTCATAATATAGTACAAAATCTATTCTGCCTTACATAAAATGAAACACTACTACATTTCCTTCATGGAATGCTGAACTATTTTGGTGCTCTTAGAAGGTTTCATCCTTTGGCTTTTGTACCTGGTGCATTTTTCCCAAAGCACTCTGGCAATGCAAAGCCAGCCAACATCCTTTCACAGAGCCTGGTTACATTGAAGACCTTCTCACTGGGTCTGCATCTCTGGCTGGGTGCAGACAGCTGACCTTTGGGTGAACTCCCGTAATTTGCTTTTTCTATTTGTTAATGATTTGAGATTTTGTAGAGGGTTTGTATGGCAGCAGAGAGAGAGATGAACAATAATGTATATCCTCATTAAGTCTTCAGTATTTCTTTTTCATTGGACTTTTCTTTGCATGGGAAGAACTAAGCCCTTTTTCAACAGTTAATGGCATCAAAATTGTCCTTCTTAAGCAAGAAAATATCTACTGTACTTCTTAATTTGCTTTCAGTGAAAGAATTACACAGAGGCATTATTTGGAGTTTAGCATGGTAGCTAGCAAGCATCTCTTTAGTTGGGGTTTTTTTCTGGTTTCCCTGACATGGCTTTTTCCCCTTTCCAGGCTGACAGAAAGTTGCTTGACTATACATTGTGCAAACAGCCTGGGAATAGCCAGGGATCTTTTTGTCACTTTGCAGTCCAGTACATTCCCACACCTCTTGTTTCCCATTGATAACCCACTATTTTGCCACTGCCTTTCAAGTTCTTCACATCAATTAACATCAAAGGTTTTTAGAATACTAGGTGGAGCTTCTGGCACTTCTACCTTTTTTTCCCTCACTTCTGGAAACAGTGTATTTTGTTGACGTCTGAAGTGGTTTTTAATTAAACACCCTTTTGTTTTTCTTTACCCTTGTTTGTTCTCCTCACTATCCCAGCCTCTTTTTTTACCCTACAGCAGAGAGTGTTGGGTTTACCTCTGAGCTTATATTGATGATCTTCTAATGACTTTGCTTTTTTCTATAAGCATAAATAAATTTCAGTACATGACTAATGAGTGGTGGCATTTGTTTGCTGTAAAATCATTGTTTAGATATTACAGAATTACTGAAACTTACATTAAACCATCTGTTTCTATCATACTACACTTTTAAAAGTGAGACTGCCGCACACTGGGCAAGTTTGAATTCTATGCTGATGTGACGTTCCTATGCATTTAACATATGGGAGCAGCTTTTCTTTTGCTGGCTGTGATCCAAACTCTTGAGTCTCCATTCCTGTTTCTTTGCTCATTGAAACATCCACTCACTTTGGGTGGATTTAGGGAAAGGCCATTAGGAAATAAATGGCAAAATAATGGTTTGTGTAATGAAAAGTATATGAAAGGTGGTCTAAACTGGGTAGTTAACTGTTTTCTGGTGCTCTTTGTTTCTAGATTATCAACACCATTCCAACAGGTTTGTTGGCTTTTTGGAAAATGTAAGGCTGCTTTGCTTTGGGTTTGGATTGTCCTTTCTCCATTGCAAATGAAACACCCTTATTTTTAGTGGTTTTGTCATTGGTAACTTCAGAAATTAATGAAATTGTTCCTCTGAATACCTTGTGTGCAATCACTGTGTTGTGTCTCATTATAACTTATCACATTTAGATCACTTCTAGGATTGTCCTAATGAGCAGCCCTGTTTGCATGTAGTTTCTTGTGTGATCAGAACAGCATGACAGTTCATAAAAATATTTTTTAATGAAACTTAAATTTTTTCTCTGTAGACAAATAACTACTGTACAAAACAGACCAGTTTTGTACCCAGTTTGGGTGTTTTTCAGTTCAAACATTGCATTCCCTTTTACAGCAAAGCATTGATCTTAAGCCATACCCCACGTTTTTATCCAAAGTTTCTTCTCTAGGTCTTTCTCGAGTTATTTTGCATTTGTCTTCCTTAAGCAACATGTTCAAACTGCCTGATGCACACCCTAACCTTTATCTCAATGTCAAATAGGACTGTTCTACAAAGATCCACTGATGGAATGAAAAGGAAAAAACAAATCCATCAGCTTGTAAAATGAGGGTTAAAAAGCCTGGGAATCTTAGCATTTAAATTAGAAAATGTTGATCTCCTGTCAACCTTCTACTTTCAGAGCTATAGTGGTGTGAACTGGTAGGCTATCAAATTAGCCAAGTTACCCTCTGAAGGTTAAGGGGGAAGCTGTTTTGTCTTCCTGGATTCCCTGCTGGCTCTGGGGACAGAAGCTGGCAGGTTGAGCTGGGAAGTGCATGTTTTCAGTGGACAGCATGCTCAAGTTTATTTTTCTTCCAGCTCTGCTGCAAAGTGAAGAATAAGTTTTAAAACTGATTTTGAAGTAGTCAATTCTTCATGCTAAGTGTATCTTACTGTTAAAAGAATCGGGGTACCTTAAAGCATTTATAGACAGGATGTGCAGAAGGCCGTGATTTACACAAGTGGAACCTGTTAAATTTGTCATTGTCACTACTGAAATCACCAGGTACCCAAAAACTCTGAGGATCACTTAAATATTGTTATTTTTAGTCACCTTCTATTCTGTGTGACATTACAGCCTTTAAAGCACATCTTGGCAGTCAGGAGAGCCAGATGCCTTACCTTGAAGGCTGGGATTGTCATCTAAGTTCTTCCCTCTGTAGCTCACACCCTTCAAGGAAGGCACCTGATCTTGTGAGACCCTGCAGTTATTGGGAGCTGGCGACACTTTGGTTCCCAACCAGGTGGGACAAAAAGTGTCCTTACACTGGTTGAACTTCTTGGCCATGTGGACAGTTTGGTCCCTGCTTAGAAACAGATGATGAAACTAATGGCCATTTTGAGCTTAAAGGCTGTCCCCCACAAGGTAATTTCTTTGTCTCACAATGCTGGGGTCTGACTCTTTAATGGTTGGGAAGGAAAGAAGCGCCTGTGTCTTCTCTGCAACCAAAGCCAGGCATGCTGAGCAGGCAGATGTGCTCGACATCCATGATGATGCAACGGGAAGCAGTCTTAGCAAAATTCCCTACTGCTCTGGACGGAAGCTAACTCCTTCTTCCTCCAGCACAAGGAATAGCTCAAGATAACGAGCTTGGTATTTTTCATCCCAAAATTGCTCTACTTGTGTAATATCAAGAAACAATGGGCCAAATTTCAATGGCTGTTTTCCTTTTCATTCCTCAGTGCAAGGCACTGCTTTGTCTTACAGGGTTCTGTAAGACTTGGAAACCACTGCAAGGATGGCAAAGTCAAACAAAACTGTTCTATTTCAGTTATAATTACTTCTGTCTGGAAGCAATTAGGAAACCAGAGAGGCTAGACCAGTTTGTAAGTAGCACTAAGGCTACATTTATTGAGAACTTTGGATTTTCCTACACTTTAATACCAATTTTTCCAAAGAAATTTATCAGCAAGAAGTCTTTAAGGAGAAAGGTAAACTAATGATGAGTACTTAAACTCTGACTGGAATCCAGCTGCACTACCAATGTGACCTTTTCAGTCTTTAGAAAAAATAATCTGCTATCTTTTGTTTAATACTGAAGCCCTACGGTATATTAGCTTGCAGTAGCATTTTAGTAGTCTCTATAAAGGTCAATAACAGGGAAATGTAAGAAGAATTGCATGATGTAGTTGATCTTAGTTTAATAGGAGAGTAAATGAGAGGGATGGCTCCATTTCATTATTCCTCAGTTGAGCTCCAGCAAGTTCCTGCTGAGGATTCTGAAAGGGCAGAGCTTCTGCTTCTCAGTGATGTGTCATAGCTCGTTTTGTTCTGTTCTCTTCCTTTGGCCATCTAATTATGGTTTGCCTGAGAAGGGAACTGGATGATCCACGATGACTGCTGTGCCTTTGGCAGATGGGCATTGCTGTCATACTCCTGGGCTTTCCTTTGCATGTTTCTTACAGCTCTGCATTTGCAGGGGAGGATTCTTAGAACACATGGAAGTTTCAATTATTTTTTGCATAGCAAACCATTTTAAATCTGTACTTCGGATTTTTACCACTTGGCCAACACATACCTGTTTTTTCACATGAGGTTAAGCTGCTGTGGTGCAGACTGGGACTGTACTCCCCTCCTCTTTTTAACTGGCACCCCATGCTAGTAACCCTTGTTTCTCAGCTGTGTATGCCTCAGCCTGGTTGTTGGAAAGAGGATGGGGCACTCCCACCTGTGTGGAAAAATTCCTGGTGCGTGCCCATGCTGGATGGTGGGAATTTCTCTGAGCATTTAACTCTCAGGGGCGTGTGTCTCTCCAGTGCTGCCAATGTGCTTGTCCCGCAGACTCTCCCAGTGTTAGTGCCCTCTGGGGCTGCCCTCAGGAATTCTGATGTCAGCTTGATGCTGTCCTGCACACCATCAAACCTTGTGCTTATCTGTCTGTAGCTTTTTTTTTTAATGCATAAAAAGCTGATTGTTTGTAGGCAATGTTACTATAGAAACCCACTGCATCTTGCATAGAAAAGGATGGCTTTGCCATGGAAGTGTGTTGAACCCAAGTGTTAGATGTGACAAAACTTGCTGATGTGGCTTTAGGAGAATGTTAGCTGAGGAAAGGTAGGGATTACTGCGGGATTGATTGATTGGTGATACTCAGGTCATACATTCACACGTACTAGACCTGCTAAGTTACTTATGAAATATAACCCAGATATATATTCATGGGTGTTAATAATTTCCTTAATGTGATGTTATGAAAGGACTCATCCAAGGAGACACAGTGTTGTTAATGAGCACTGCTTCCCAGTCAGCAAAGGACAAACTATATTTAAGTGACTTGGTGAAGAAGAGTTTACTTAAACACATCAATAAATGGCGTCAAGAACTAGACAAATGCATGTGAATGTAAGAGGTGTAATTGTCTTTAAAATAAAAAGCAAAAATCTCCCAGATTGGAATGGAATAAAGTCAAACTTTCATTTAAATATTTTGACATCACACTCATATGAATAATCAAAATGTGAAGATCAATTTACAAACATTGATTAAGTATGGAATATTTCTGAGACAGGCGAGCAGAGGAAGGGAAGAGAGAGGGGAGTCCAAAATGAAGTTCAACGTGGCAGGTTTCTGCTTTGGGGCTGCCAAAAGTCCCTGCACAATGTGCATTTTTTCCTCTCCAACCTCTTGCTGCTACATCTGAGCCTTTCACAACAAACCTGTCTCTGAACTGAACTAATACACACTGCTGCTTGTCTTTAGAGTGAAATGGTGCACAACAGGAGGAGAGGAAAAGATTAAATGAACCTTGACTTTAGTTCTCAATGTTAGAATTCAGTTTAAAAGAAAGTAAGCTTCTTAAAGTTCTGGTGCAGTTACGGACTCAGAACAGGTTTATTTTAGGAGTGGTTTTATTCTCATCTTGAATTCTGTGGTGAGGAGTTCTCGTCTTTGTACCCATTCCCTTTTGTTTCCCTTTTTGTACCCATTCCCTTTTGTTTCCCTTTTCACCCCTTGTTTCTGTTAAGCCTTGTAAACTCATGATCTGTTGTGCCTTTAGGTCTGTCTAAACACAAGTGGTGTTTCCGATGTTTTTAACATGCTGAAGGAATTTATAAACTCTGCCCCAGTGGGTGTTACTGATGGTTCCGACTGGCCGTGGTTTGTTTTGGGCTGGCTGTCCTATGAGTGGTTGGGTACAGTAGCACCGATGTAGAGGGCTGATACACCAGCTTTAGTTATAGGAATTAAGAAATAATTGGTTTAAACACTAATTTTCTTTGATGTTAGCAATAAAATGGGCTGGCAAGCACAGTGCTTCTATGCTTGTGACTATTAATAGCACAAATTCTCTTTTTAAACCTTTGATAAAGACTTGAACCAGTTGCAAAGTCTGCTTTCTAGTGTTCCAGCCATTAGCAATGAAATGGCTTTAATATTTAAGTAACTGTTTTTATTAGACTCTGGTAGGCTTTAATAGGTGTTCCTGGAGCGCTGTTGACTTGTTCTTTATTGGTTAGCTGAGAGAAAAAGCTTTTATTCTTTTCCAGCAGGACCCTGAGGGTGTCATTCAAGAGCCTGGGGCAAGATGCTGAGTCAAACTCAGCAATAGGAGGCAATGATAAATCAGGATTTGAAGGAAATACAGCAGGTTAGGTCTCAGCTGCAGTCCCAATTTGTTAGGTTTCACTTTTTACACATTCATAATATAATCACCAGATTCTATTTCCTACTGATTGTCTTCAAAATAAGTTTATTCACACAAAGTCATTTCTGTTGGTGCTTTGAGCTGAACTTCTATGTGAAAGGTGGCTCAGATAAGTTGCCTTCTTGCCCTACATCAAAGACAGTTTTGTCACTTTCAAACAAGTATTTTGAAGAAATAATGAACAATGGTAAAAACTATTTGTACGATAAGACATTTGGTCTTATGTGGAAGTAGGACTTGAAGTGAGACTTCCTGTTCTGCGACTCTAACACTGCTAAGCATCATTTTAGCAGGAGTGGGTGTAGGATTTTCATATTAGACTGGGAAAACAAGACAGAAATGTCAGTTCCACCAGTGTATGTTGAGTCCTTTACAATTTAAAGCGGTGTCCTTTTGTTGGTAGGATTGGGAAAGAATTAGAAACTCCTGGCTTGTTTAAAAACCACCACAACAAAAAAGCAGCAATATTTTTTTGCTAGCTGGGGTGTTGAGCTTGAGCTGATCCTTTGAATTCAGGAAAGAATTCATCTTTAGGTTCTCTCCTAAGCTGTAGGATCCCCATTTGCTAGGCAAATCCTGCATTCCAGTAAGCAATGTTGAAGCATCATTATTAGCATTATTAAACCTCTTAGGCAAGATTGTTCAGAAGAACTGGGTGTATCTGTTGGAAGGGTTTTTTACCTAGAAAACAGATTAGGGACTGCTTGCAGAAACTCCATTTTTCAGAAGTGTAGGTACCAAATGAATTGGTGGTACCATAGACATGAACTCCACAAATATGTGAGTTTGATTCCTTGACTCAAGGAAAAATAATGCAATTTCAGAGTTTAAACTTGAGAATTGAAGTTTTTCCATCCAACTCTCAGAATAATTTTTGGAGTTTTACAATTTGACTATCCATGTCTAAAGTAGCAAAAAGATTATTGTTCAGTGAGGATAACTTATGTGTCTCTAAAACACTTTTCTGAAAACCAAAAATAACTGTAAAATCCCTTTACAGCTAAAAGACTACTTCCAACTGATTTTGCTGAAAATACTAAAGAAAAAGTGTCATCTTATACCTAATACCTGGGAGAGGAAATACCATCTGAAAAAAAAGGCTTAAAAAAGCTTTAAGCATATGTATCTGGGTTATAATAAAGTAATGACAGTATTTGCTGTCAAATTCAGATTCTAGGCTATTAAACAGTTCAGAACTGAAACCTGAATGTGTGTTTTTCTGAGTTTTCACTGTATTTTTCTGTTATTGCTTTCAGCAACTACTGTTGTCCACTGGCACTCATGATATTTTTCCTTCTGCACAGAAGTGTTGATGGGTTGGGAACTCGGCTTTAGGGTTCATTTTCCAAAGTGATGTTTTGAAGCGTGGTTATTTTTGTAAGTCACTAGTCAGAGCAAAGCAGACAGACTAACAAAATGTGAAATATTGGGGCTGCTGGGGATGGATTGAAGACTAAATATAATGAAATTGAAACAACAGGATGAATGATGTCAAGCTCAAAATAGATCTCACGTAATTTACGGTCCAATTTGATGCACTTAATCTTTCTTACTTGAGCAGGTCTAGGACATTGAACAACAATATTTTAAATATTACTAAACAGAGGAATGCAGCAACAGAATTCCTTGTTTAATATAAAGGACATATTTTGATACAGAGGCTAAATAATGTGAAGCTCTACTTCTTAAACATGAAAAAGAATAGATATTTATTTGGAGGGGGAGGTCCAAAGATATGGTGGAAATAGATTGTCCCTTTCACCAAGCATGTCTTTAGGATGAGATCAGGGAAGCAGAACATGATTTCCAACTGTTATTTCCCAAAGTACACTTTCTATATGCTTATATATGCTTTCTGTATGCTATGTCTGAGAAGAATTTAATGACTTTTCTCTCAAGAGTTGCCTCACTTTCACTTCACTAATGTATTAGAATGTGCCATGTGCTTGGTTAAGTGACATTGGTAGCAAACGTGGGGTATTTTATAATGGCTCCTTTTATTTCAATTTCCTTCCAGGCACCTGCTGACTCTTTCCTAATACTGAAATTAGGCAAAAAATTGAAGGCAAAAAGCCACTTCTGCCCTGAGCGTAAGGTAAGACACTGATCTGTAATAATGATAAATCAGAGATGACCACAATAGCCCTAAACTGGCTGCTGGTACTTCAGATGGAGCCCAAGTGCATTTGCACAGGTATTGCTGATGGCTATTAAAGGTGACCAGTATGAATTATCTATAGATTAATACAAAACCTTCTGCCAGCTAAGTTCATCTCTGCAAACACTAAGAAACCTGTATATTATGGACCTTTGTATATTTAAATGTATACATTTGTAGTTTTACTTCTTTCTCACTGTAGAATTTCTAAAAAAAATTGTTGAATAGCTTTTCTAAAAAAACAAAATGGATGAAGAAAACTCTTGAAAGTTTGAAAGATCTGTTTGGCTTTCAGCAAGAATAAACATGTCAAGTTAAACATCCTAATCTAGGCAATTTAGTTCTGCTCTGACATTTCTGCCTTAGGCACTGATTGGAAAATTGTGGCTTATGTCACAACCAGGCAGCTAAACTGCCTAATTTTGATCTTGAAATTTCCACGACCAACGTATTTTCTTCTGTTTTGTCCTTGAAATTGAAACCTCTTTACTCTGCCTGCTTTTTGGCTAATTCATATTTTCCACTCTTCCACCGTGTTTCATCTTACCATGAAGTAATGAGGAGTTGGCTCTGCTGTGAGGCAAATATAGTTTAAACTGAATATTTTTACAAAAGTTATGGAGTTTATTCATGGTTCTTCTTGTCATTTTAAGAACTTTCCTGGAAATCTCCCACATATTTTACCAAGCAGTCACAAATTTCTAGGAAAAACAGTGTGCCATTCCTTATGAGGCACCAGACTTCCCTGTGAAGGGATGGAAGACAACAGACATAAATTGAAACAAAATAGATTCAGATTGGATAAAATCCTTTTTTTTTAAATTTTTTAATATAGGAGAGCAAGGCAGTGGAACAGGTTGTTTTTAGGGAGATTATGCAGACTCCATCCTTTGAGGGTTTCAAGACCTGACTGTGTAAACCTCGAGCAACCTGATCTGACCCCATACCCGACCCTGCTTTGAGTAGGAGAGTTTGAGGCTTCCTGAGGTGCCTCAGGTCTCTTCCAGGGTGATTATTGTGTCAAGTCACCCAATTGCTCTGACACACATGCAAACCCAGCCTTTTTTATATACAAGGAGTATGTATGTTACACATGTTATGTAGAAAACACTAGGTCCGAAAATCAAAATCTGTGAAAAAAAACCTGTGCCTGGGTCACTCTGTTAGAATGAACAGTTAAAATGGAACCTGTTTTAAAAACATTTCTAGCAGGCACTTGCTTCCCTCTACTGCTGCTCATTTTTGGGAGCTTTTCTGCTTTTTCCTCCCCTAAAGACCTTAAAGTTGTCTTCATCATTTCTTTCGTGCTTAATCAGGTGTGGAAGCCCGTGTCTCAGGATTGGTTGCCATTTGACAGCACATTACAACTTAAGGCTCCTTTTTCATTGCATGAATATGTTAAAATATATATTCTGTGATATGCCTGAGAAATTATGTCGGTGCATTGAAGCTGTTTCTGGGTTGGTTTTTTCTGTGAATGTCTGTAAAGGCCTGTTCAAGGTAAAAGACTGCAGAGTTTTAACAGAAGGATGTTCACCAGCTGTCTGTCGAATGCACTGCAGCATTTATTGACAGAGATGTGCATTTATGGGCTCTCGTAGAGAATGTCCTTTAGTTTCAGTCAGGGTTCAACACGCGGAATGAGGATGGATTGAAGCGTGTCGAGTCCACACGTGCCATACAATGGCTTTGTCCCACACAGAGCCACTTCTGTTCGTGTGGATTCGTGGAAGGCATTAGCAAAGGTACAACCAAGAGCGATCTCATGTGGTGAGAGGCATTTTGTCTCTGAGCAGCACTTCTATCCCCTTGAGTTCTTATTTCTTGTCTCTCTTATTGGGTTTCCGGCACAGACCTTTTAACCTGCTGCTTCTGGCACAAGGGGCTCTAGAGCAAAAGGGAGCAGCAGTGTGGTGCTGCAGACACGTGTGGTGTGGACACCAGCTCCTGGGAGTGTGTTGACCAAAGGCCAAAGTGTCCACGTGTGACAGCCAACAAATTGCACGTGTTAATGGATGCTTTGAGAGGACACCAAAATGGTTACTGGGAGCTGTTCCTGGTAAAACCACTTAGTGCTTTCATAGCTGCACGTGTTCTCTCATCATTATAAGTGCAAACAAAACCAGTATATCAAGTTTTTATGAACTGGACACACTTTGCTTTCTACCCAGGCCAGCTGCTGACAAACCAGTACCAGTGTCCTCTTTGCCTCTGTTAGGAACTGTGCAACCTGTGCGTCAACAATTACCAAACTCAAAGAGGGAGATACGAGATACAACTGCCTGATAAAACAATTGCAGAACAGGAAAGGAAGAAAAGTGAAACTGCAGAAAGAGCACCTCTTTACTAGGAAGGATGGGGCCATACCAGTGTTAAATGGTTTATTTCTAACCCTCCAAGCCTAGGATCTCTTATGGGAAAAAAATTCCTGCTCTATTCACACAGACTGTTTTTTTCCCCTCTTAACTACAGCTCTGTTCAATCCCTTGTCTCATGACTTTCTCTTCCCCAAATTATTTTGCTTTTTAACATAATTGCTGTATTACTTCCTTTTTGAAGTCTGGCTGGTGATCTATGTTGCACAGGGAAAGTTCAGAGAGATTTCCCTGAGCTTTTTAGACTGCAACTGGCAAGAAAAAAATGAAGTGATCAAGTGGCATAGGGTTTTAAATCAACTGATTCTTACCTTCTTTTAAAAATTGTTTTAAAAAAAGAAAAAAGAAAACAATAAGCCCACCTATTCCCCATATTCACACTATGTTTTTAAAATTTATTTCTCCTGCAAGAACAGCACCAAAGTAAAAATTTATGTTGTGAACAGATTTTTTCTTTACCTAGCTTATTGTTATTGCTTTTATTTAGCCATAAAAGAACTAATACAAATTGCAGTTTACTAATCAGTAAAGTTTGTTTAAAGGGCTTCAGGTGGCTAATGTTATTTTAGACATTGCATGTCTCTGATCATTATTTAACATTAAGTTCCGACTAACCCTTTGCTTCATTGTCCTGATTGTGCTGCTACTGGGAGAATTAAGGCGAGTTGAGAAACCCTGTTTTAAACTTTCCTATAGGGAAAACCAGTGCATTTGGAAGTAGACAAGGGGCAGGAGGTGACAGAACAGAGAGTGATGTTTGCAACTCCCAAGTTTGGTTTTTTGCAATACACACTTGCCAACTTAACTAGTCCACTAAAAACAAGTTAAAAAGCTTAAAACCAATGAAGTCACCAGCAACCAACACCAAACCAAGTATCCAAACAAAAAATGACCAATTGAAAACAAGCCCATGTTTCTTGGTGCTCCTTTGACCCAGAGCAGCTGCAGTGGCAGTGGGAAGGCTCTGCACAGGCTTGGCCTCTGGCTTGCACCAATGTCATGGGGCACAGGGTGTAATATTGGAGGAGCCCTGTCCTCCTTTCCATCTCACAAATCCACTGTTTAACTTTACAGTCACAGGCATAGATAAATGTGAAGTTCATCACAAAATAAGAAATCTAGTCTCACATTGCTCCAGGAATGCCCCCAAACACTTGGGATTCCCAAGTGGAGCCCCTTCTGTGAGCTACATGTGCTCTGAGTTATTTATTCCCATGTCAAGTAATCTTCTGATTTATACTGATTAAGACAATCTGGCCTGTCCTCCTATGCACACATATAAGGATATTCTGAATTCTCTGAGCAGACTCAGACCCTCACAGCTCAGGGTCAGTCATATTGCTCAAATCCAGTACAGGAAAAACCTTCTTATCCAGCAAAAAGGAATCTGAAACATTCAGGTACTCCAGAGTTTTTTTTTGTTGTTTGTTTTGTTTCTCCCTCAGAGAGAAAAACTGTTGGGATATGAATTGTTTTGCTCCATTCCTTTCTTAATACTTTATTCTGGACCAATTGATCTACTCTTACAGCAAGGTAATTACTCCCAAATGAAGATGTGCTTCTGTTTTCCCAGAATAAAGCGCTTTTTTTCCAGAACAAAGTGCTCCCATCAGGGACTGGGGAATAGAGGCTGAACTGTATTGGAGTAGAAAATGTCCAATACTTACAGGTCCTTCCTGTGTTCTGGGTCTGTAGCAGCCCTCGAGTATGTGCATCTACAGCAGATTATTAGTGCTGGACATCAAGACCTCCACCCTGTGAGCTGAAGACAGCAAATGTTCACAGGTCCTGGGGTTCTATTGAGAACATTGACCATAACACTCTGTAAGTGAACTTAAAATAATATAATATCAAAAGTATGGAAAGAGAATGTATATATGAGTTATTGCTCACCTATAGCTATATTTGACACCTTTCCATCTTCAGGCTTGGATGGGAATGGTTCTTACATGGCAAAGATGTGAAGGCCTCACTAACAGAGAATTATATTAATAGAAATACAGAAAGCACTGAATCTGAACTGTCTGCCCGTGCCTGGGAAGGACAGAGCCAGTGCTGTCGCTGCCTGTGTTTACCTGAGCGTGTCCAGTCCCCTGCCTTGTGCTTCGTTGTCTTTTCAGGGCTGAGAATCTCACTGTGCCTTCAGTTCTCACTCGTGAGCACTTCTCTGGATCCTTTTCTTTTGTGACCCTTTATTTTTGCCTCACGCTAGAAAGATTTACATTTTTTTAAGGTTTGAACTTGAAAGAACGTACTTCATAGAGAAATAGTTACTTTAATGTCAGCTGAAAAGGCCAACAAATACCGTAGGACTGCCGTATCCCCCCTGCCTTTCTTTATACAGGATTTCACTTAGGCTTTGAGGGAGAGATCAGCATTTGCAAAGCACCCATGGGGTCTCCCCTGTGTGATACTCAGTCTGGGCTGGTTGTACCAGGCTCTGAGTGAGGGGGTTGCTGTCCAGTGTCTGTGCTTTGGCTGCTCATGGGAGAACATCCTCTGTGCTCACATTTGACTTCTCAGCAGTGACCAGACGCCTCGTGGGATCTGAGCCCCACTTCCATATTTGTGTCACTGCTGTGAATGTAACTGCATAATACAGTTGGGAAGGAAAAAAGAACCCCCTTGTGGTGTTTGATTTGAGGATGGCTTGAGGAAAACAGATTAAAACACAATTGATGCTGGGGCTTTGTTGTGAACTTGTGAGAAGTGGCCGTGATGTTCTTTGGGAAAGAGAATGCAATGCTGAATGTGCCTGAAAAAAACAAAAAAACAAAAACCCCCAAAAACCCCAAACCACACAGAAAGGAAATAAGTAATTAATCCTAGGAGGGGAAAAAAAAAAAAAGACAGAAAA
Source organism: Grallaria varia (assembly GCA_013396735.1). Lineage (NCBI taxonomy): Eukaryota > Metazoa > Chordata > Aves > Passeriformes > Formicariidae > Grallaria > Grallaria varia. The sequence goes on along the minus strand of VWZG01005391.1, from coordinate 1,107,289 downwards.
GGACACAAAAAGAGACATTTTTTCTTCCATGCCACTTATTCAGTGTGATTCTTCTTTATGCCATCTGATGTAATTTTGGCACTGGCTGAGGTGATGTTTCCAGCTGACCACTTCACTCTGTGTTTTGTTTTCTTCTTTTTCATCTCTGATTGACAGTCCCACCAAGAAATAACAATGAAAAATTCATGAGGTCAATCCCCAATTGATTCAGAAAGGACTTTCATGGGATTAGATAGAGGCAGTTAAATTTCCTGGGGCACAAGTGTGTTTTGAAGAAAGGGATGAAAGTGTATTATTCTCTGGATAATCCTGGCTGAAATATAAAGGACCACTTTTGGTGAATAATTAGAGAAAATGTCCCAAAACTATCTTTAATTGGTATAGCATAAAAACAAGTATTAACAGAGATGAAAGAAATATTTTTGCTTTGGCTCCAGAGAAGCGAATAATGTGTTGTATTTTACTTGCATTGGATTGTAACTTATATTATTGGTTGTCTTTAGTGGCAATGGTGACCCAACATCTCTGGCTGAGTCAGAAGAGCACAAAACTAACAACTGAGTGTAAAGATACATTTTTGTTTTATAGCATTACTTGTATTCTTGAATTTTCCTCCTCTGTACAGAAGGGGGATTTGTTTTGTTTTATTTGATTTTTAACTGCTGACAAGGAAACATCAAAGTTTTATGTGTGACTGACATTAATTTGTGTTTGTGATCTGAGTTGCTGGGTGATAAGAAGCTCTTTGTTCCTATCTGTTGGGAAGTGTGGCTACACAAAAACTGAGCAGCGTTCGCATCCAGCTGCCTGTTGCGTGCTGGGAATCAGCCACAGGGTTTGAACCAGGAGAAGGCAAACGCATGTCTTTGTGTTGATCTGCTGAGGGACTTTCCAAGGAGGACAGAGGCAAAGGAAGTTCAAGTCTTGTAATGACATGTACCCAGAGAACAAGCAGTTCTTGAGCTCTGGAAATAACCACACAGTATTTCTCATGGTGTGTGGGAAAGCTGGTCTGTTTTCAGCTTCTCAGGGCAACTGAGAGGAACCAGCACCAAACCACACATGCCTGAGGGATCTGGCCAGGATCCCTGTGTGCAGCCCACAGGACAGGGGCGCTGGGTGTTAAATTCTCACTACATCTTTTGGGTTTCACTTGGGTTGGTGTGTTGAGCTGACTTTGGACAGGTCTTTTCTTGTCCTTTATGGAATGAGACCCACCTCAGTCTTGCTTGCTTTATCCTGTGTGCATCTGAGGCTGCCCAATTTCTTTGTCTCTCTCATTTGTGGTGAGCTTCTGCTGGGGTAAGAGGAAGAGAAATTCCATAGTGTGCCTGATCTTGATGGAAGCACCATGCTTTGGGGCTTCCCAGTTTGTGTGCTGTCAGTGAGGTCAACAGCACATGTGAGAATCACAGCTCAGCATCACTGTCCTTGGATAATTCATTACCATGATAGCTGTAAACCTGCTCTGCTGAAAGGAAAAAGGTGATACTTATAAGGAGAAATCATATGGAAAATTGGTATTTAAAAGAAAAATATGTCTGTGTTTTTTATTACTGTGTTTAAAGTGATTTTGGGCAGTCTAGGCATTTTGTGGCAAAGTACTTGCCTGAAGTTTACTGCTTTCTTTGTTTTTTACTTCTGTGTATGTATATGTTTATCTATACGCTTGTTATGGCTGAAATAGGTTTTTTGTCTTTAAAATGTTACTTTTACTAAAAAAAAAAATGTGCCGCTTTGAGGAAAAACGAAATATGTGCCCTTCGTCTGATCTCCTGGCAGTGAACATTCTCTATCCATCTAATTCTCACTGAGCATTGCCCCTGCTCTTCAGCGGGGCTGTTTTGGTTCTGCTGAGATTGCCTTATCCCAGTGAATGATTTATAACCAGCACAGAACAAACTTGCGGGGAATAACTTCTTTTGGGGAAATTTTTGGGTTGTACTGAAAGAAAGAATTACAAAGCATTTTCCCTACACACTCGTGGCACTTAAGTTCCACTATTGCTTAGTTTAATTAGATTTACAGGTAACTTACAGAAAAATTAATTTTTTTCTGATTAACTCCTGATTCCTTAATGCGCTCAGAACGTTTGGGCTGCTGTTGCTGATTTAGCCAAACCCATTTTCTGCCTTTCACTTGTGCTCCTGCTCATTTTTCACAGGGAAGAGCTGAATACATTCACCTTTCTGTGAAACCAGAGGAAGCTGAGGGTATGAGCCCTTTGATACTTTGGGCATTAACTCAGCTATTTCACAGAAAGCCTCCGGAGAGGTGTTGGGAGGGCTTTGAGTCTGCGAGCTGCCACAGTTGGGTGGTCTGCGGAACAGCCCACCTAGAGCCTGGGGGAGGTGGGAAAGGAAAGAATGCAATTACAGCCTAATTAGAAATCCAGATTCTCTTCTGCAAAATATGAAGTTTCCTTTTCTGCCACAGAAGTGAAACAGACCTTTAAGGCGCTTAAAAACAAACTCTCCGGCAAAGAAATTGCATAGCTCAGAATAGCCAGTAACCACTGGCTATGTTTTCTGCTCCATTCACCTCTGCAATCTCCAACCACTTGCCTAGTGGCTACTCTGGTGGGAAAATAAAGCCCAGTCATGACAAATCTCTCCCACAAAACCTCTTTGAGATGGGTATGTTCCAAGAAAAAGGTTCTTTTTCCCCTTTGTCCTTCCCACACTCCTTAAATGAGCATAGTTCTGACTAGAAGCTGTTTTTTTGGAATATCCCTAACACCTATAACCAACAGCTGCTGAGTACTTTTTCTGCTGAGGAGTGCTCTGAGCAATGTGGGGACTGGCCTGTTCTGCAGAAGAGTCAGTCACCTACAAATGTGATTAATGAAAAATCCATGCAGTGGTGCTGACTTGGTACTTGCTTTGGGTGGTGTCTAAGGAATTTTTTGGTGGGTAAAAAACCAATTTGCCAAAAGATCTGTTTACTAAATGGGTCTAGCAGAGGTTTTTCTTCAAATTCACTGCACGTTTTAGGATTGCAAGAAAGCATCTTTCTTCAAATGTGTCATTAGATTCCTAGTGGAAATATTTGTCAGACATTCACAGTCAGATTTCATACCTGGTTTAATCTCTACATAATTGTTAACTAAAATTTATTGATTATCTGTGTTAATTGTACAATTAATAACCTTTTAAAATGTCAGTTCCCTAACTGCACAGTTCTCAGGTCATTTGGAAGTGATATTTTTGTCCCATTGGTTTGAATGTTTTTCCCTTGCCTTAGTCATCTCTCCTGAATGTAAGCAAGGAAAGCAGAAAGCAGCAGTATCCCAGGAGCAGCTGTGTGAATCACACACACCAAGCAATATTTGACCTTGGGCTATCTTTTTGTCCCTTGCAATGTCTGTTTCACTGTCAGGAGATGAATTGTCTATGAGTCCTGTTAGAACCAAGCTGTGGATAATGAATTTCCACAGCAGAGAATGACTCAATGCTTTCCAATGGCTGATATAGGAAAGAGAAAAACAAATGAGAAAGATGTGCTATAAGGCCCAGGCTCTCAAATCTGAGTCAGCTACGTCTGGCTTGGGCTTCTATCTCAGCATCCTTTTAAATCATCTGTTCCTCTGCTGAGCACCCTCGGTTGAGGTTGTTTACAGTGATGGAAGCAGGCTTTGTGAGCTGGGCCCTCTTGACTAACCTAAGACAGGGAAAGACCGAAGCCTAATCTGGGACAGGGATTTCACTTGCATGTTTGCAAGAGACACTGTGGATGAAATCAATTGAAAACATTTTTTTTTTTTACATAAACATAAGTGTTTTGTCACCATGTCGATGGTTGGTGTTCTCCATACTGGTAATGGACTGGTTTTGGTAAAGAAAGACTGAACTCCCTAGAATACTTTCAGGTGGTTAACACACAAAGATGAGGACGGCATCTGAATGCCACTGGGGCAGGTTGGGAACAGAGTAAGAAAAAATCAGAGTAAGCAGTAAACAGTACAATCACGGGAAACAGGGATGTACAGGATTTCTGAGGTCATGTAATCTACTTCCCTGCCCCAGGGCAGGATTAATTTAATCTGGTGGCGTTTCACACAAAATGGTACATTAAAGGTTCATTTACACTGCTGGGCAGAATTTCAGTTTGCCTGGATTACAGAACTAGCTGGTGAGTACAGCCTGAAGGAGTGGAGAAACCTCTGCTCAGGGCCTGGGATTTGACACCTGTAAGACTAATTCGGTGATCCATCAAATCGGTTAGGTCATTTTTTTCTCCACTGTACTGCATTTATTATATAAAAAATAACTGAGCAGGCTGCAAGCAAGTCTTAGAGCACAGATCAGTGGGGCCATACAAAGGCACTAGTTTTCACTCTTTGAAAGACAGCGTAGCCTCAGGGGCAATGTGTGGGATTTACTAAACCCTTGCTGGCTGGCGTGACTGTGCTGCTTTGTTTTACATGGTACTGGTGGCTCAGGTGTCCTTTTACAGTTCTTTATCACACGATGCAGGAAGGCTCTGTCCAGTATCCAACTCAGTAGGAACAGTAGGAACTCAGCAGGACAACATTTGTATGGGATTTTAGGTTATCTCATACATAGAGGCACAACCACTTGGTCACCACAGGTACCTCCATGTGTTATGTATGTCTCTGCTCACATGTGATGTCTATGTCTCTGCTCACATGTGATGTCTATGTCTCTGCTCACATGTGTTATGCATGTCTCTGCTCACATGTGACATATGTCTCTGCTCACATGTGTTATGTATGTCTTTGCCTACCTGACCGTGTACAGTTTGTCCTGGTTCTGCTGGTTTTCATATTATTCCAGTTGATGTCCCATCTGTGAAGTAAAAGTTGCTTTCTCCTGTCTTGTGGTGGTGATTGCGAGGTACACGGCTGATGACAGGGAGTGGAAAACACCCACAGGAGATGAAGGTTCACAAAAATATACCAGCAGAAGAAGTCGCTTGGATTTGGTTTGTCCCTCTGCTTCTCTGAAGTTATTCCCAATCTATATCATACCTGATACCTGTGTAGGTACACACACCCTCCCGCAGCTCGGCTGCTGGCACAGTAACCCCACAGCAACTCTTTCACTTCTCAACCCCGTCGCTGCTGAACCAGCATCACGTGTGAGCAGAGACATACATAACACACGTGTGTTTTGGAGATGCCACAGGCAGCTCCGAGGAGCGTTTGATGTGCGTTCTTCTGACGTGTGACACTCGTCCTCAGGCTATGCCCAGAAACACGGAGAGGCAGCTGCCCGTCGCGACCCCGGGAGCGCGGCGGGGTGCCCGCTGGTTGGCACCTGTCAATGGTGACAATGGCATTTGCATCTCTCAGGAGAAATGGGTTTGGGTTTGGGGTGGTTTGTTTTGCTTTGAATTCTCCACACACGCTAGCCTGCTTTATCTTCTTTATGTTGCTTTTGCAGCAAAGAAACTAAAGCAATATTGAACTATCGACCAGGGTACTTGAAGTACTAAGTACCTTTGAATCTGTTTATTGAAGTCCACTCGGTCTGACCTAAATCTGAGGCTCTTCTGCGCTAATTCAAGTGACTTTTAATGAATATATTTTATTTCTCCTGTGTTTGCTTGTTTTAGCTTCTTACCATTAAAGTGTGTTTGTTATATGTGCTAGGCTGGGCCCACAAAAAGCTCTCTAGAGACCTTCAGAGGTGACAGTTCTGCACGAAACTCTTACCTGGGGTATGGTTGTTTAATCACGTTTTCCCCTTTTCTTCTTTACCGGCTGTTATGGGTTCTCTGCCAGACGGTCAGATTACTGACAAGATTCGTCTAGAAATCTGCCTGTGCTGTTCTTTATGCCCTCTTCCTAAACCAGGGTACCATAATGGAAAAGCTTCTTTTCTATTTCATATTTCTGTAACATTCGTCTTTCAAAGAGCTTTCATTTTCCAGCATTATCGTCTGTTTTAAAAACAAACAGAAAAAAACCCCACCAGTGTTGGCGATGGCCCATTAAGCAATAGGGACAGCAGTAAATTCAGCATATGCCAGCACTTTGCTGCAGTTATTCCTCAGTTTAATTACATCAGAGCCTGCCAGTGCAGTGAATGCAACGCAGAAACTCCCCCTGGTACTCAGGAGTGCTGAATACTTTCTCTCAGGCTGAATTTCGCAAGTTCCAGCATCTTGTCTCCTTTCAGCCTTTTTAAACAGGCATCATAAGGCGCATTAGGAAATGATTTGCTTTACCACTTGCACGGGTAACATGCCCAGGGCAGACCGGTGGGTTCCCCTAAAAGCTCAGTGGTGAACTGATTGATTTCAACCCCCTTCAAAAGAGATTGTTCTGTAACTGCACCAAGCGAGGCATCTCATCCTGACAGATTCATTTAAGCAGAGGGCGCTTTGTGCAGGAGCCACGTTCTGGGCTGGTAGACTGGTACAGACTGGTAAGGGCAGCAATGTTAGTAGGTGTATTTGAAGCTCAGCTTAGATCCTGATCCAGCCTACAACTCCCTGTGAGATAACAGAGTCGGCAGAGGATGGACCAGGATTATGTGTTGCAGCAGTAATTAGTGTGGGTCCCCCTGGGTTTTAAGAAAATATCCATGGACGATGGGTATTCTTTTATATTTTTATTTTTTTTTCGAAGTCATTACTTAGGAGCAACACATTTAGATATCCTTTAATGTGCCTCCAGTCCTTCTGCCTCTCCCTGCCCTTCCCGCTAAAAAAACTAACAAAAAACCCCACCAAACCAACTCCCAACAGCAAAAAACACCACCACCCCTCCCATACACACAAACAAACAAAGTTTCAGCTTAATTTGCAAGCCTACAAAAGGTGGGGAAGGGCAATTCTGGTGGGAGTTTTTTGGTGTTGTTTGGATTGTTTATTTTTTAAAAGTTGTCTAAAAACTGGGACGACAGCAATACCTTAATTTTTTAGCTATATCCCAAAAGAAAATCTTGAAACTTGAAACCAAGGACGGAATTCCCACTGCTTTTGCTAGTTGCCATTATATCTGGGGAGTTAGGCTAGTCAGGGTAAGGTAGGGAATCCTCTGTGCAAATCCTAGCTCTCAGTGTGTCTGAGTGAGACGTAAAATAGTAAACCTGATTTCTTTTTTTCTTTAATTGATGAGTAAAACTTCAAGACTGGTTCATAACAGACAAAAGCTTACTTTTTTCCTATGCTCATAGTGTCTTTAATTCTTACACTGGCACAATCTTGAATTTCTTCACTTCTGTTATTTCTCCCTAACTCAGTATGGGCAATTCCTATTTAATTTGTTTGCTTGCAAGCCTCAAGAATTTGCATGCTTTTTTGGGAAACAAAAAAGAAACCTCCAGGCTAACAAGAGTTTGTGGACCTTAACATTAATTGCAAAACAGATGATAAAAATAGAAGTAAAAGAAAATGTCCGGCTTGGCTTTTTCTCTGTAAGCTCTCATGGAATTTGTGGCCTGACTCAGCATCTTTGAATGCTTGAATTTGGTAGTTCTGCCTCATCCAGACCTTGTCTGTGAATCAAAAGTTGACAGTTAAGAAGAACAAACAACACCCCATAAACTGTTCATTTAAATTGTATTCCATGTTTAAATTTTAAAATTCCCTTCTGTAATGGTAACGAAAGTGGTCGTGAAGCATTTGAGAGCATAGTGGGTCTTGGCAAGAAGAGTACTCCTCTCTCTTTGTAATAGACATTGATCCAAACTAGGCTGAAACCCCCGGAGCAGTTCTGGGTTATGGGCAGTGTTCTTGCTCCCCTTACAACATTGGTTGTCAGGGTGCATATTCCCCCTCCATGGAAATCCTCCAGCAATATTCAGATTAGTGAAGAGTTTAATAAAGGATGAAGTCTCCTTCCTGGCAGGCAATGTGTTAGCAGTAGAAATTTTACTGTTAGGAAATATTTTGAATGTTTAAATTCGTGCAAATACATGGAGTGAAAAAAAGTGATATCAAATGTTTTCGTGTGTGCTATGCTTTTTCATGTATAGTTTTTTTCTGTACAACTTTGGACATTCCTTCAATTTTTTAAAGCTTTTATTTTTTCTAAAAAACGGAGACGAAATAGGAACTGTTTGCCCTGGTTTTCTGCCCTAAACACATTGATGTGCAATCTGCTACAGGTTAAACCACACCACCTATCCTCTGTGTGAACTTTCACTGGAGTCAGATACCATCAGGAAGCACAATTAAAGTCCTGTAAACTACAGATTAATTCTTATTGATTGCTCTAGTTTGACAGCCCCAGAGGATCTGCAGCTTCATCCTACAGGCAGTTATGCCCCTGTATAACTTCATCTTCTGCGGGAGGTTATTTTGTGCTGTGGCTGGAAACAGTGGTGATGCTGCTCACCAGCTGTGGCAGGGGACCNTATATATATATACACACATGCATACATGATATACATTTAACAGTGTAGATTGTGCTCTCTGAACTGGAATCAGGGGAGGAAAGGGTTAAGCAATGAGCTTCAACCAGGCCACACAGCAGCCGTGAGCATTCACACCTCCCTGTTAGTCTGGTCCAGACAGAGAACTGGCACAAGAGGTGTCAGCCTCCTGCCAGGGCTAAGCCATGAAACCCTCCCAAGCTCCTGTTGACAGGCTTAGGAGGTGGCCCAGAGAACACAGAGGAGAGACAACCTGCAGTCCGAGACTGGGCAAGCTGGGAGAGATTTAAGAAAGCAGTTTAGGCTCATTTAGATTAAGAACTGTGGTGCAGAGTAAGGTGATTTGGGTGTACCAAGGCAGAGCTTGTTGGGTGGTTTTCTTTACTATGTCCTTTCAGAGGTTCTAATATTGTGAGGTGACAAAGCAGCCAAAATGTAATCATCTGTATCAAAGCAAATCGTCTTTACTGCCCATGCCTTTTGGCACCTTTGGATGGCTGCTGTGGTGGCTGCACTGTTAGAAAAATTGGCTGTCCATGTGCTCTTACCCTTGGCTGTGTGCTGGTCACTGAAGGAGCAGGAACGCTACCATGGGCTGCTCCAATGATTGTGTATGTTTAATGGAATGTTTTCAGAGGTACAGAATTTTTTGTCTTGATAATATATTTTTAATTTTTATATTTTTAATCCTTCACTGAGTTTGCAACTGTTACTTCTGCAAAAGTTTTGGTAACAGTTCAAGTAGTGACATGTATAAACCACGAAAGGAAAATGAAGATATGAATGAGAAGATAAGAATTCTTGAAGTAAGGGGGAAATTATCCTCTCCTTTGTGGGTACAAAGTCTTTATTTTGTTTTATTGCTGGTCATTTTTGTGACAAGCAGATTTACAAGAAGCTCGTGGGTGACATTGCGCTGCAGGAATTGGGATGCTCCAGATGTCAGTAAATAAGGAAACACAGAGCAGCCCTGCAGCAGAAATCTTACTGGGAGGGTAAAAAGCTGAGCTGTGAGTAGCTGGGTGTGCTCAGATGCTTTTCCTGGACGGGCAGGTGCTCGGTTTAGTGGTTGTTAACACTTATTTAAAATGCATTTCTCCATCAGAAAAAGTAGTGTCTGTAGTGGTGCGTAATGACTTCCAAATTAATCCCACTGGTCAGTTTGTCCCGATGTTTATTCGAAAAAAAAGGACCAACACTCCAATATTTTTTCTGTTACTAAAGCGGAGCATGGATTGGTTCCAGCTGCACCCCCTGGATTACTCACTCTTGGGTTGCTTGCAGAGATTTCCATGCAGAAGGAATTCAATGAAAAATGTGCTGCTTTTTTTTCTTTTCTTTTCTCTCCCCCATCCTCTTTTTAACAATTTTAATCCTTAGGAACCACCTATAAGTCAGAACTAAGTGCTGGGGAGAAATCTATTTTTTTCAATAATACTTTTGTAGACATTGAGAGTACATGCAAATTCTACCTTTAAAATTTAAAATCCTCACGTTTAATGACTTGGGAAATCTAATTGCTGCAAATGCATAATTGCAGTTGCCTGTGAAATCTGCAACGGATTGACATGCACTTACAGAGACTCTAAACCAGGTAATGGCCACATGAGCGTCCCTGTGCATGGAAAAGAGGTGTGTAATTACCAACACTTAGTGTGAACATCGGGTTTCTTGCTTTCTGAGAGAACTTGAGATAAAAATTTATGGTAAATATATGATGTTTTTTGTGATTTTTTCCTGTAATTGTTGACAGGAAATACCACAAAATAAATTAATGTTTGAAATATCAAAACTACTAATGTACACATCCTTCAGTACAGATTTTTATCCTCCTGGTGTTTGTTCTCAGTGGTACAAATGTTCTCAGTTTCCTTCTTGACTGCTTTATTTTCATGGGTTGATTGATCATGTGTCAGATAATGAGTTATGCCATGGGAAACAAATTCTTAAACAGTTTTCTTTCAGAGAAGTCCTATTGAAATTGGGTTTTCTTTGTATGAAATCATTGTAACGGGGTTGATGTTTAGTAGGATTGTCTTATGATTGTGGAATAAGTGTGGCTTTCTCCTAGAAATTTTAAACTTTTCAGAAGAAAATGCGTTTATGCAACAGAATCCTATTATATTCTGTAAGATAGTTTTTAAGTAATGCATAAAAACTACTCTATTATGCTAATTTTTACTAAGTGTTGATAACATATAGCCCTCTGGGGTTTTCTACAGAAAAATTAAGAAAATTCAAAATTAACCATGTCTATGATTGTTGGTCTGCTTGTCTTTTGAATTCAATTTAGTATCTAAAGTCTTTTTTGCCTTTTAGTGAAAGTATCAGTATAAGAACATGTTATTTCAGCCTTAATTTTAACTAATATTAACAGAAAGGAAAGATTCGTTAAATATCTATGCTCTTGAGTTCCCACCGGAAATTAATTTGTGATGAATTACTCAGGTAATGTTAATGTATGAAAATGAAAAATAGAATGGAAGGGGAAACCAAATGGGATCCAGTCACTAATTGTGCAAACAACATGCTTTTTTTATTTTTAATAGCACATGGTGAACGTAAAAATTGTGGGTATATAGTTACACAACATAATTTGTTTATTTAAATATATTTTCAAAAGAATCTTGTGAATCTTTAGTTTTATGCTAAGGACTTTTTAATTTGTTTACACAAATGTTGAAAGTTTAGGCTCAGTTCAGCTGAGTTCAGCTGAAGGTGATGAAAATCGTAGGTCTCTTGTAAAGTGCTTCCTTAATGGCTCTTTTTCTTATATATGAAGTAGGTACCTTTAAATTATTTAAGAATTCAATTTAAAATGTTTCTTTAAAAAATTGGGAATGATATACTGTGGCACTGATTGTCTAATCTGGGATGCTATTGATTGTACCCTGATGCTGACAGAACTGTTTTTCTTCCTTTTGTGGCTTTTTCACCTTCAGAACTTGCACAAGGGCACTCTGATATCTGCAGCCACGTTCAGTGATACGTAGAATGCATAAATTAAAAATCTCCAAGCAGAGTCAGATGTTATAATTAAAAGTAAATGTGCTTTTTTGCACCCAAAGTTTGTAGATATCTTTAGGTAGTCAAACATGTAGAAATTAAATTGAGGTTTGCAATCCAAGCTCATGGTTCAGAGACCACAAAGTAGGATCTCTTCTTTGATTATTAAGACGCTAAATGAATATATTAAAAAACCAGTCTCAGTTGAACACAGTTTTCCTCTGGATACCTCTTCCTTTTTTATCCAAAATAACTTCCTTAACCTGGCTTCTGTTTTCATGGCAGGACCTTGTGCTTCGAGTTACTTGCCACCATCTTGATTTGAATAATCCCATAAATTTTCTTGTGTTTAAAGAAAAAGCAAAGAAGTGAGCAAATATTCAATTACTGTAGGACCTAAATATAGGCACTGTTATTAGCACAGAATGCAAATACACAACTGAAAATCACTTATCTAGTTGTAATTTTGTGCTTGGGCAGGAATTGTTCCAAATTAAAAAAAAAAAACAAACACAAGCAAATGGAAGAAGTAAACAAGAAAGTGATCCAAACTCCTACAGCCATCTGCTTGAAACACCACATTTGAAATCTACGTAATGGGAATCACTATTTGCTTTTCAGACCAAAATACCATTATAACTGAATAAACTAGTAGTTGTGAATTAATTAATGAATTGTGGCTTTTTTATCTTTCTGTTTCCCCACTCTTCTCAAGCAGACTGTGGACAACTTTCTGTTTATTTTGGGTTTTGTTTGTCATTCACAGGTTATTTCAGCAAATCATTGCTGGTTGTCAAATCACTTGAGTCCCTTGCTGTGAAAATTTGCTGTTTGTTTTATGATAGTTTGGAGTTTTTTTCCATAGTGCATTTCATATGTAAAGGGTCTTCTTTAGTTTGATGCTCTTACATGAAAATTTAGGAAGTGCAGTGAGAGTAGAAACAGAAATTAACATCGCAAAACTGTCAGAATTGAGGCATATTTTACTTCAGTTAACTTTATAGGACCTTATATACTTAGATATAGTTCTTGAAGGAACTATAGGTTTATGTAGCCTGTACAAAATCAGAGACGGGATTAGTTAGAGGAAAGGAAATGATGCAATAAATTTGCCTATGTTCACTTACAGTGTGAACTACTCTGGAATCACAGGTTATTTTTAAACTGCAGAAATAAATTATACAAGTGAAAGTGCAGAAATCTTGTTGCACAACTTTTTTTTTTGTGATAATTTTCTATTTCAAAATAGCAAAGGAACCTTCTGCATTGCTGTGGCACGGGTTATTCCCAGCATGTCTGCAAAGAGTGGGGCAGTTGGTACTCAAGGTGTTGTAACATAATGCTCCTTATTTCACAGTTCCTGCTCCATATCTGGGGATTTGGAGGGTGAGAGAGTTTGTACAGCTTGATGGAGCCTCAATAAGCATTGCAATCTATGTTTTGTACTCTACTTATAATCAATAGATCTCTCTTTTTTCTGCAGCAGATGGGGCAGATGATCAATGGTCTTTACTGCTTTCAAGAATTTGGATTTGCATTCTGGTTGCATGAAGCAGAGGAGTTTCTTTTGTTCACTCTTTAGATAGAAAAATAAGACTTAAGTACTGTGTTGGGTTTTTTTTTCCTCTTTGCAAGATGTGCATTTAAGACGCAGCTTACTTTGGTTTTGTTTAATGTTTTTGCCAACTGATTGCTATGACTTTCAAAAGCCATCTGAATTGCTGGGGAATAAAAAAGTGACCTCTCCTTAGCGCTCAGACAAAATCTCTTATTCGTGGGGGCATTTTAGTGCACCCGCTGGAGATGGTAGGAAATGGGCAATGTTTTGTTGCAGTGGGACTTGACATGAAACATAATTAAAAAAAAGAATTGCACGAGTCCTGCTCTGACTTGGATGTCTTGGCTTTGGAACTGTTTTCAGACTGTTCCCTCCTGTACTCAGACACCGGGAGATACAGAGCGTTTCGTAGCATGTTTTCAGTGTGTAGGCTGCTGTGTAACCTGCTTTTAATTGCACTCTGGTTCTGCTCTGCAGAGCTGGCACGCTGTTTGTTTTACTGCCCGAGCTGTCGCAGAGCTCAGTCCCAGGTTTGCCCTTTGAGCTGCCCGCTGGTAAGACACCCTTTGCTTGGGTTCTGCTCCTGCACTGCTACCCCGGGTTTCACGCTCTTATCTGGGGTGTAACTGGTAGCAGAGTTTGCAGGCAAACTGTGAGAAGGTTTACATTTCTGAGCTCTGAAAAAGCTCCTAAGACTAAGCGGCAGAAAAAAGAAGCTGGTTGATGCCTCTGCAAAGAGTCCTACATTTTCTAAACGTACTAGAAATCAGGATTGTCAGCACTTGCACAGATGTTAGATAATGCGGATGATTCACTAGGAAGATCCCTATCGGAGGCAAAGCAGAACTCAGCTGCTCAGCCAGTGTTTTGCTCTGCCCTTCAGACTCATCTGCTGGGATGGAGCAGCCACCGAATCCTTCCTCTCTGACATTCACACTTGTTAACAAATATGAAATCCATTTCCTTAACACAAAACATCATTATAATGTTTTAGAATATTATCTTGTTATATAGAGACTTAAAGGTCAGTATTTAACAGTTAGTTCTACTAATTATTAGTATTTAGTGCTATTTAGTCTTAGTGTATGTGTGCTGTTCTTTATAGTGTGCATATTTAATACATCATGCAGAAATAACATTTATTAAATGTATTTATGTTGCAAGTAGCTTCTCTGGAGAGTAACAGTCACTGATTTCCCATTCCACAGAGAAAGTAGCATCAGGTTATAAGATATACCTCTGGAGGCAAAGTAATCCTCTTTTTATATCTGTCTGGATATTATGATATTAGCTTGCTTGGGGCTTGCTTTGCATTAAAAGAAAAAAAACCCTTTAGTCTGCTAGAAGTGCCCATTATTTGCATATATTATTGATTTAAAATTTCTAAGTAGAATGACATGGATAGGAAAACATGGAAACACAAACCTGCCTGTGACAAGTTGACAAAGTCATGGCAGTGAAGGCGAAACATTTGTCAATAGTATCTGCAAATGCTTCCCTCACCTGCAGGTTGTCACCGGCACCAGGTGTGGCCAAATACCAGGAAAGGTCTTTGTTTTGCCCTGTTTGGTGTCGATACGGTATCGGCCCCATGGGCGAGGAGGATCTGTCAGCATTGGGGTGGCACACAGAGGCCTCGTTTGCTTCTCAAGCAAACAAGATTGTCTGGTGTAACTTACTTGTGACTTTTATTTGATATGTCAGTGGTCCGTGTTACAGCCTCAAAAACTCCTGTGTGATGATGTGTTCTGAGTGGAGGGTTAGATGGAGATTAGGGAGGACATCAAAGCAGCAGTTAAAATGAAGAAAGATGAGTTAAAGTCAAGTCATTAGAGATCCCTTTGAAGTATTTACAGATTAAGCCCTGTCTCTTTTAAGTGGAATACTTATCTGCTTTTCAATATTTAAATAATAAGACATGACAGGCACTGATTTTCTGAAGGGTTCTTGTATGGCTGTGCTGCATTGTGAGGCATCAGGCCAGAGGCAAGAGACTTCAGTTGTGGAAACCTGTAGTAATCCTTTAAATTCACTGCTGGGATAGCTCTCTGCCAATGTTCAGCAGACGTTTTGAAGGTGAGAAGACCACACAGGAAGGCACTTTCAGATGAGTGTTGTAGATGATAGTGTGACACAGGCATTGGGCAGACTTGGGTATGGCTTTAAATGTGATGCTCATGTTTTAGGGTAGTTTATAGATACTCCTGTAGGTTGTTTTAGTGACATTTTACAAGAAACAAATTTATTATTCTTTGATCAAATTAAAATACAAATTATTCCTGCTACCTGAGCTAATCCATTTTGGCCTGCCAATCTTAATGCAATTGTCAGAATAATCACAGGAGACCTGGGGGACTGTAACCATGTACATGTTACTAGAAATGAGGGCAAACTGACTCTGAGAGGGTTTTTCTGCATAGAAAGGGACAGCTGGCTTTTCATGTGTGTATATACAGATTGAGAAAACTGATCACATTTCCACTAATAATTCTATTAATGGCCACACCCAGAATTATTTTTTTTACAGTGCAAAATAAAAAGTAGTTTTTTGTTTGGGTCTCTGTACTAAGGACTTTTCCCCTGGAGAACCTGCAGTGCAAGAGTTAATGGAATAATAGAATAATTTATTTTGGAAGGAGCTTCTGCAGGTCATCTGGTCTAGATTCTTAAGACGAAATATAACATGAGAGGCAAATGGGATGCAGGGATGGAATAATCAATATAAATACAAAAAGTGTGCATTTCTCATCCCAGTCCACATAGGTCCAGTCACTGCCAGTGGGTGCCATCATCCATGTATTAAAAAGCAATGATGAGTTCTGACAAGTTCTTTGAGGAACAGCTTGATCAGTAGGTGCCCTGAGAAATGAGTAGCACTGAGGGGGAGAGGGGAGGGAAAGGTAGGCCTGTTTCTCCTTTTCATGGTTTAAAAAAAAGTCATCCTTTTATAACATTAAATTTACATTCTAATGAAGGGTTCCTGTGCTTGGTTTTAAAAGCAATATACCACCTATAGGTGCTGGAATGAAATACACAGTTCTGCCAACTAATGGCACGTATTGGGAAAAAATAATCATAATAATGGCTTTGGATAATTGCAACTACATTTCATGTAAACATGGTGCCCTAGACAAACATCTCCCGTGCAGTTTTACTGCAGTGGGTGTATTCTCCCTTCCCCCTGAGCACTGCTGGCTGTAACCTCTGCGGAGACACCTCCGGTTCTTGTAGGAGGGAGTGTGTTATTGCCTGGTGGTGGCTGCTCTGAGAGCAGGATTGCCCTTGACCTGAAGTGGGGGGAACACATGTCAAAATTACTAACTGGGAGGTAAAGCTTCCTCTGTCTGAAAGAATTTTGAATACGTTCATATGCCTGTGGTGGGCACAAATCTGTCCTGGCTGCTCGCCAGCAGGAACTTGACTTCACAAGAATCTCCTTTCCTAAGGATCAAACTCCCTTTTTCCTGACCAAGGTCTGATAATTGAGATGTTCCTGAGCAGCTGGAATGGTCACTTGGTTCCAGAAGTCTTTTGCTGAAAAATGATTACCTGTGGTCTTCAGGGTTCATTGTCTAGTCCCAGGTCTGCTAATGTGAGCTCAATATGCATCTTGCATTTTGTGGGTCATTTTCCATAAAAAAACCTGCATTCCACACCTTCATTTTCCTATTTAATTTTTTAGTGTCATTTATAGCATTAAAAAAAAAAAAAGAAAAAAAGAACACATTTTGATTATTTTTTTTAATATAGAAGGAAAATACTTCTTTTTGCCATCCTGCCTTTCTATCCACATCTGATATCTTTTTAGAGTTTAAAATGTTACCATTAGAGCTACAGATTATTGATCGTTGTCACTACTGGAACTGAAGGGGTCTAATTGTAGTGCTTTTAGGATGATGAAGACCGACTACCCCATCCCCTGCTACATCACTGCCATTTTCTACAAAGATACCTGCGGAGTCATTGTCAGGGCTTGCTGACCAAGTGCTGAGAAGGTGAATACTTTCTTCGTCTGACATTTAGCTCCGACATCAAGAAAAACTGAAGAAGAGGTTACATAGCAATCCGCTTAGGGAATGTGATTAAACGGAATATGGACCTCTGATGATGCCAGAGGTTTCTAGGAAAAGGTGATTTCCCAAACCTCATGGTCCGGTCAGAGCACAGCCCCTGTGTCCCAAGGCAGCAGCTGGAATGTGCAGGCAGTGCACGGGCTGAGTGAGTTGTGCTGGAGCTGGATCAGGGCTACCAGTCCTGGCCTGGGAATGCTTCCTTAGGAATGCATCAGTCTCTCTGTGCATATGGAGATGTTACATATAGCAGAGCTCTGAGCCTGTGTGCCTGCAGCCATGGCAGTGTGGGGCTCTCCTTTCTTGGGGGTATTTCACTTTTGCTTAGCAGTAATATTTTCAGTTTGACAAATACTCTTTGCTGAAAGGTTCAAGTTAAATTCCGAACAAAATTGCTGTATCATAATGAAATCCCTTGTGGTTTGTCCTGGCATGAAAGTACCTGTGCAACTGGCAAATACTTTCCTCTGGGCAGAAGGTCATCTTTTGGTAATGTGCACATGACACGTAATTTTCAAGTTAATGCAGTCTTCTGCTTGCAACAATTAAAGGCACAATTTTTGGCAGCATTCCTGCAAAGAAATATACCCTAGAAGATTGTATTTTAATGATTTTTTTCTAAATTAGAATATGTATTTGGAACATAAAAGAAACAAAATTGTAACTTTAAGATGTACCTTTGGAAACTATACTCAGGCAAACTTCTGGCTTCTCCCTGTCAAACACAAAAGTGCCAGGTAACAGGTTTTGTTACATGAGGGAAATCACAGAATTCTTGCAGATGTTTAAAAGAGAATTGAAAGGTCTCTGCTGCTTTAGAGCCTTACAGATATCAGATGTATGGTATCTTGTTGTCCTGTAACATGGAGATAACCGTCAGTATCGCATAATGTGAAAGGTTATTAATCATTCACAAATCTTGTATTGACTGGTTCTAAATGTGCCTTAACATATTACCCAAAAGACACAGAAAAAAAATTCTGAGCAAGGCAGAAATTTATGGTGAGAATTCCTACTTTTGTCTGTGCAGATTTTGGGGTTGCCTTGAGCTCTTCTTGCACAGGGCACAGCCGAAAGGCTCTCAAGCAGCTCCTGAGAAGCAGCACTTTTGGTTTCCATTCTTTTTGCCACTTCTCTCCAAAACTGCCAATATTTTTTTCTTTTTTCCCACTGGAAAGGCAGAACATGTTTGTGTTTCATTGCTAGGTGAGGTGGATTGATAGATGAGTTGCTTATTATGTGTCATGTGAGAAAAGTCCACACAGCATCTTTCCTTGGCAACAAACCTGGAGCAGGAACCTCCAGCTCTCAGGATGGGAGACGACTTATAACTCGGGCTGAGAAGAGCAGGAAATAATTTCTTGATGAGAGGAGCTGTCCTGCATGGTGGGACATGAGGGGCTTCCAGGTTGGTCTGCCCGAGGTGTTTGGGTGGGAGAGCACTTCCTTGGAAAGCTTATTAAAGGCTGGGGCTGTCGGGCTGAATTTAACACAGTTTCTATTTCAACGTGCTCTGTTTTACTGTTCAGCTCTCTTAACAGGATGTAAGTGAGGAATGCTGGCTGTCTGTGTTCCAGTTCTCGATCTGTTTGGGATTTAGCTGTTTGGGGAATGTACAGTAGGTGATGTTACTGAAACACAAAGTTTTCCTCTTTTGGTGCCTTGTGTTACTCTCATTGTTTTGGAACTAATGGAGGATGCCGTTTACCCATCTGGAGCTTTCTCTTCCAATTATATTTCTAAAAATGAGTTTTGCAAACATGTCAGGCTCATTATATACACAGTCAAACTGTTCCCTCAAATTATAACTCACACGACTAAAATATGTGACTCCCTGAGATACATTTCGTCTACCTGCCCCTTTTGTTTCACTTGGCAGACAGAAGGTGGTAAGAAAAGTCTTTAGGATAAATCTTCAGATTGGAGTTGTCAGAGCGGCCTAAGGGAAGTCAGGTGTCCAAATCCCCATCCCAGCCAGAGGCTTTAAAACAGTATTTTATTCCTGCCTATCAGCTCATCAGCAATGATGGAGCCAGATTAAGTCTTTCCATTCAGCCAGGTTTTGTGGGTTAATGTTTGCTGAGCGTCTGACACTGAGCCACTGGCTTTTCTCTGCAGCCCCTGCTGTTACACCCCAGGGAATTCTCTCTCAACCCAAGTGCCAGTCAGGCCCACCTTGTCTTCCCTGTAAGGTCAGGTAAGTCCAGCCCTACATGTGATTGTGTAAAATATAAATTGCCAAAAATAATCCTTTTTTTTTTTCTTTTAAAAGAATAATTTTTCCACTATTGATGTTTATTATAATGAGGAATTATAGTACTAAACAAAAACTGGTAGTGGTTAAAATAAATTAATTGTCTTCTTGTTTATATCGCCTAGGATTGTGCCCATAAAAATTTTTATTGACTACAGCATTGAAGATGTCTCATTAAAAACGTTCATCATTGTATGCTGGCAGCTTTTATTATGTCATAAAATTGCAATGCTACATAATACCTGATTTTTCACTCCGCTCTGGGAATAAGGCTTAAATCCTGCTTTCCTTTCAAAAGGCAGATAGGTAGCTTTCTACTAGAAAGATTAGTGCTAAATATTATGAGCCTCAGCCATATTCCTCAGGGAAAGGTGAACCAAAATTCAGTGAGATGGTTTTGAGGTGGAAATCTTCGAAAGGTGGTGTAAGACAGGAAGTCTGTTGACTGACTTAAAGAAAAAGAGCTGCCTGATTTAAATTTAAATTTTATTGTTCAACAGTGTTGTGTAATTAGATGGGAAAGCAGCAAAGTCCTTTTATTAGAGATGTCTTTGTAGACAGTAGCCTTGAAAGCCGCAGTGGTTGATGCTAATTACCATATTTTGTTTAAACTTCCATCTAAATGAAAGGATCATTCAATTCCAAAGCTGCAGCCATACAAAAACCACAAGTGCAGTTGAATTGCTGCTGCCAAGCAGATGGGGCTTTGATCAGAATAAGTTATTTGCAGCTTTATTGTCTGGCTGCCAGGGTGGGGCTTGTATTGAACCACCTCGAGCAGAAGAAGGGGAAGGGGAGAAATGACTCTGTTCTGAGCTAAGTCCATGGGAGAATGAATTTTCCCATTCTTAGATTATTTTTGCAGATGAAAATCCAGGCTCGAAAAGACCAGCAGTATTGGGCTGCTCTCGATATTGGGCTGCTCTGATGTGTAGGATGGTTTTGGTAGGAAGAGTTTGGTACCTTTCTTTTAGAGGAATTAAGGGATAACAAAGAGTGTTGGGCACAGTTGACTGTCTGTTTTTCCAAGATCAGCTCTCCCTAGAGCATATGACCTAAAACCTGCACTACTGTACTTTTTCATACTGTATGGGACAGACAAAAATTTAGCAGCTTCACACACCTGAGATGCTTCCTGCGAACTCAGTGTGAGAAACTGCTCTTATTTACAAAGCCATTGAGAGATAGGACTGGAGTGAGAAGGAATGCAGGAGAAGGGACAGCAGCCTGCTAAAAGTTCAGTGGGAGTTTGGAGGACTGGGGTTTTTTTTCCAATTATGTATTATTCTTGGGATATACCAGGGAATTCTTGATTACGACAATTTACTGACACAAAAACTGATTTCTATCAATGAGCGGAGAAGGAAGGAGGTAGGAAATCAGTATAGATAAATTATGCTAAAGTGTAAAAGTAAAAATGACCACTGTAGAACAGAACTATCCTGAGCAATACATAGCGAACTTATTTTCTATTTTTAAATTATATTTATTGGTCTCAGTCTTGTCTTCCAGTGCAAGGAAAAGCCTGATACTGAGAATTTATGATTGTTTCTATGATCATGTTGGTCAAAAAGGCTGGCTGTGAACATGGTCTTATTTTGCCCTGTACCACAACTATCTTAATTCAGACATTGACGCTTTCTCAAGCACAGAAAGCCTTTCACATGCAAAGACAGAAAGGAGGGGAGTGGGGGGTCGAGGAAAAGCCAAATCCAAACCCAGTAACTCTGAATTTCTTCAGTGTTGCACTACAAACACTTGGCAGAACAGTGTCATTGCTGAGCAAGTACAGTTGTGAATATATTAAAGGACACTTTAGAATTTGGGGGGTTTTACCTTTTTTTTTTTTTTTTTTTTGAGGTGATGGTCCTATTAGTGTGCATGTCAGAGTGTTTGGCATTTGGCCATGCACATGAAGCTTCATAAGGGTTTACGCCCAAATAACAGTGCATGGTCTTAAATTGGTCGAAATCTGTGTGATTAGTCCAGTTGAAGTAGATTTGAGACAAAACTGTAGACTTGTAGAGACTGACTTCCATTTTCACTTAGTCCATACAAAACCAAATCAAATCAAAATGGTCAAAACCTCCAAACCCAAAAATTTTGAGATATTTTGCTTTTTTTTTTGTTGTTCTTAAAGTCTTTTCATTTTAATTTCACTTCTTGTCACCTCTGAAAACATCTCCATGACGCTCTACACATAAGAGGATTTCAAAAGAAAACGTTATAACAATATAGCCTTTGTGTCAGACTATCTTAAAAAAAAAAAAAAAGGGCACGAGAAAGTTTGAAGTCAAAGGGTAATTCTTAGCACTTAGAAATTTTAATCACATTTTATAAGTCAAGCTTTGTTTTAGAAGCAAAGCAACACAGTTGTCTTTGTTCTACGTCAATTGAGTGCTCCTCCTAAAAGAAATAAATATGAAAACTATTTGTGTAGTCAAAAAAGAAACCTAGATTTACATTAAGTCAAGCAGATTTTGGGTGCAAATTCCTAAACTTGTTTTGGAATTTTTAACCCTTCCCACTTTGTCTCCCAAATGAGACCATAATAGAGACTGTATTTCAGTAGCTTATGTAGTAGAGTGTTAGGAACATTAGCAATCTGCTGTTGTAAGAGTAGTGAACATAGTTAAAGGAATTTTAAAGGATGTCCCCCTGCCCTAAGTGATGTGGTAAGAAATGAAGGGGACACCCAAATCTGCATCTCTTCTCTAGAGATGACATGCCAAAATTATATATTTATGAGCAAGGGAATCAAATACTTGTTCCTAGATTGTATTAATCTCATTTTCTGAAAGATCTTAGAGGAATTTTTGGAAAGTCTGTTAAACTATAGCATAGGTTTTCCCCTCTTCCCTCCACCCCTTCCCCCTTCCCAAGTGATGGAGAATAAGCCTTTCTGTCATATTTTTGGCAGCAACATCACTTTAAAAAGAAAAAAAAAAAAAAGACAACAGAGTGGGGTGGTGGGTGGGGGCAAGACAGAAATCCTTTTAAACCTGCTTTCTCTAAGTTTTGGCTCTTCTCGGGGTACAGAAGGCACCAGGTGGAGAAAGAAGACACTGGTGGCAGGTAGAAACTCTGATGTTTTTGGCTGGGTTTTTGTTTTCATGGTAATGGGGGAGTTTTGATTTCTCTCAGCTGTAGAATTTGGTCTACTGAGAAGGTTCGAGTGAAAGCCTCCTGTTTTGATCACATACAGCTTGAATTCAGCCAGGATAATGAAAAAGCTCTGCTGTTCTGCTCCTGAGAAACGTGTGGTGCTGGTGAGCACTCCTGCTCGGGAGGGGCAATAGGACACACTGGAATCGTTCCCAGAGATGAACCTGCTGCTCCTCCCTCTCTCACTGCCCCATGCCAGGGAACTCACAGTGTAGGCTGGGGGACGTGCAGACAATGGGGGCTGTTGGCTCTTGGGGGTTTCACCACAACATTTCTCTGATCTACAGAACCTTTTTACCAGCAGAATGTTCAGAGTGGTCCTCAAACTGAATTTTCAGTTTATACATTACCATATAATTGAAATACTTTTTGCTGTTGAAACAGTCCTTGACATGCAGCTGGGTGCAGTTTGGAGCTTTTCAAAACTGAGATTGAAAAATTTTTTAACGTCAAACTTGTTGTGGTAACAAATAATACATCTCCATATACTGTATTATTTAAAGACCTGTGCAGATGGCAAGTCCTTCCACTGATCCGGAGCATGAAGCCAAGGGCTGACATTGCAATTTGTTATCTTGACAGTACAATGGGTGTTGCAGTCTAATTTGCAGTTTTAAGAATTAATGGTGAAGTGATAAGAGGTGATAAAGATCATAACCTGTGTGAGGTAACAAGGAGCAGGAGAGAGCTGTGTCATTTACTTTGATGCAAATAAGGTGTTTGTCCCACATTGCTCTGGTAGTTCAAATGAGGTGAAGCAAATGCAGAAAGTCTGGGAAAGCCTGTTTTGAACAGGAGTATTCACCATACTTGTCTATTTAGCCCCAAGCTCTGCTAGAGACCAGTATATGTCTCTTGGCTGGTTTATATCTTTATATTTTGACATTTTTACAAGAATAAAATAAAAACTACTAGCTAAAGAGCACTATACTTATGTACCTTGTTTTCTTTTTACTTTCCTTTTTGAAACTTCGGGGCATTTCATGCATCATTATCATAATGACTTCTCGATTCAGAATTTTCTATTCTTCTTAATGATTAATTAAAGTTGACAGCTTTGTGGCTGCTGTAGTGATGGTTTGAAAATAAGAAATGCAGGTTTTTTTTAACCAGAAAGGAGCAAAAAGCAAACCAAATTCCTGCTCATGTGTAAGTAATCTAAAACTGGCAGCAATTCGGACAAGGACTTCCCAAATTGTTAAGGGTGGATTGCAGCCATTTGGCATGTTTTCCTTGGTTGTGCAATGTCATGTAATACAGTAGCTGGATGATTGTACCGTATTTTGGGGGACTATGTAAGTACTTGAAAGCTTTCTTGTAGTGACTTCAGTCTTTTTAGCCTCTCAGGAAATAGTTCTATTTTTGAGTATTCCAGTTCAAACAGGTTCTGTGAAAAGCATTAAGGATTACTAAAGCAAAATGCTCTCTGGGTTATGGCTTTGTGTTCCTCAGTTTCTGCAAAGCTGGTGGTGCATTTTTGGACGTTTTTTGATTTATTTGGAGAAATGAGTGTTCTGCAGGTCAAGGGTGAAATTACAGTGTAGTCATGCTGTTGTACAGACTCTACCTTTAGATTGCCAGCTGAGGCTCAGAGGATTCCCATATAGCTAGAAGTAAGACACAGGTACCCCCAGCAGGTGATTTATAATGTAATTATAACATAACTCTAACTGCTCTCCAGAGGAGTGTGTCCATATCCACACAGGAGGCATCCTACACTCTGCCTTCCGTGGGAGAATGCCCAGTGAAAGGACAGGAACACCAACTGTCCTGGCCTTGAACACACTCAAATATTGTGGGCTCTGGACTCTCAGCCACACCTCTGCAGTTTGGCTTCTTCGGCCTTTCCGAGCTTTTGATGCTCTTATTTTATAAACATACTTGTTAACACCTCTGACTCACAACAGTCTGAGAACCTGTTGATGTGGAAAGGTTGCTCCATACAAGATTTTAATGTGTGCTTCAGTGTAGGTTTTGTCAATTCAGTGGCTCTCGGTATGCCCATGGGTAGTGAGTTGTGATTTCTGCACAGCAGACTTTTCATTACATAATGCTTAAAGAACAATACTTGTGCAAATGAATGTTCCTCATATTCAAGGCAAATCTGCTACTCATTTCAAAGTGAGTCTACTTACAAAAACAGCTAGGAGTAATTAAGGGAATAGTTCGAAAAATACCTGTCCTAACAGTTCATAGTAGATTTGTAAACTTTCACCAAAACTTGAAAATTTGACAGAAGAAAGCTGGACTTGAGTATGAGTAGAACATTTAATTTGTACGTATTGTTCTGTGATAGATGCATGAAAATGGCATGTTAATCTAATTTTCTAAAACCAAGAAATAAAACTTGAAATAAGAGATTCTAATCTAAGAAGAAGGTTTTCCTCCATCTTACTAAATCTAATTTATTTTGGAGGAGGTTCACTAGAACACTGAATAGCTTTACTAAATTCATCATTTTTGCTCCACTATAGAAAAATCTACGTGGTGAGTTGCTCAAAGACTTGTAGTTAACTCATACATTGAGAATTACTGTCTTCTCTAGAGAAACTCATTGTGCATTTAACCAATTTCAGGACAATTCCCTTATTTACACAGAACTTTACTCTTGCCGAAGAGGCCAGGAGGGACAGACTGCAAAGGAAATGTGGAGAGCTTCCTCCGGGTTGTTTTGTTAAGGACTATTTTTCCCTTACAAGACTTTCTCCTCTCTGTTGGCTCAAGGTCAGCAGTGACTTTCCTGGCTTGCTTGAAGCACAGCAGTAATGAGAACACCCTTCTGGAACTGCCTTTGTTGTCTGCTGCCCTTGGAGCTAGTCCTTAAAAAGGGGTTTGTCCTTAAAAGTGTTGAGGAGCAACATTCAGCCTTCGCTAAATTACTTTTCCTTAGACTGTAAGGCGGGAGAGCACCCATGTTCCTTGGGCTTTCTGCCCGTTCCTGCCCCTGTCCCTCACTCGGTGACCTTGGGGACACTCCTGGCTGGAGCCAGCACTGCAGTGGCACTGGCACAGGGAATGGGAGACAGGGAGAGCCCAGTTTTCTGCCCATTCCTGCCCCTGTCCCTCCCTCGGTGACCTTGGGGACACTCCTGGCTGGAGCCAGCACTGCAGTGGCACTGGCACAGGGAATGGGAGACAGGCAGAGCCCAGCCTGAACTGCACCAGCGTTACAGCCGCTCCTCAGTATTTGCTAATCAGAACTCCACTGGAGTTTTACATCAATTAAGACTTTGGTACGTTGTCTTGAAGATTAGTTAATCCTGTCATTGTTTTAGTGCTGATTTCCTAATGCAATTAACAGGTATTAATCCCTGTGCTTTTAAAGAAATGAACAATAACAGATTTCCGTATCAGCTTGGGTTTTTCAAGCATCTTTCCTGAGCTATTTCTTCATGGCAAGATAGTACCAAATGGAGATATCTGCAGTTCTACTCCATTTAAAAAGTCCTCCATTTAATTAGAAACAGCTTAAGGGGCCCTAAAAATACATTTGAATTGTAATCAGCTTCTTAACATATTCCAGGTACCTGTATCAAATATTGATTTTCCTTTTTTTTCCCCCTAATTTCCATATACCCAAAGCAATGCTGCATCAATTTACAAGTTTAGTTGTCAGCAGCATGAATTAATGTTATCAATCAATCTATCTGCCTCCGTAACATAATTTTCTAGAGCCTGCATTTTGCTATGTTGTAGTGAAAAGGAAGTTGATTCCTTATTTGGCTCAGTGATGGTCGAGTTTTTTTAATGTATGTGTTTTGGCTACCTCTCCTTGTGGCTTGAGTTGCTTTTTAAGGGCCCTACAATTAATGCTTTTTAATTTTTTCCCCATCAACATTTCAAGCTACATGCCTCATGGTCTCAATGTTACATAATTAAATCAGATCTTTAATTTATTTAACATTTAATAGATATGTTTGACATATTCATTTTAGGAATTCATAAAGAGACTTTCTTTTATCGAAGAATCAAAACTTTTTCTGTTATTTTGTTGGTAAACACAGTCTGTAGATTTGAATTGGGCTTTTCCTTACCTGGAATTTTTGAGGGTGTAATTTTTGGTTCTTGGGATAGCTGTGTTTTTGTGAAGGGTTTTTTGTTTGTTTGTTTGTTGGGGGGGAAGGGTTGTGTTTTGTTTTGAGAAGAAATATCAACACTTTTTCAATTTAGCCAACAAACTTTTTTCTGTTGTTAAAATCTGTCAATATGTATAGCTGAACTAACATTTTGTATTGAGTTGTTTTAATGGTATTTATTTATTTATTTATTTATTGTATTTATTTTTTTCAATTATCACTACACACTTTCAGGAAAAAAAAATGGAGAATGTTCTCAAGAGCTCCCTATTCAATTCAGATTCAAGTGTAACTATCTAGCAGTGCAGAGAGAAACAGGCTCACATGGAACCACATCTCAATAGCAGTGTTCCAAACGTTTCAAAAGCAAACAAGCAATTATTTAAATAATAAAACCAACACCTGCTCCTTAAAAGCCAAGAGCAAAGAACAACCCCAAGCCAGACACACACTCTGGGAAAGATGTGAGTCACTGCCTTGGGAGTTTGAGACAGTCCGAGCTCTCCAGCCGAACAACACAGTCATGGTCACAGAGCTCGCTCCAAATAAATGGGCTTTGGAGAGCGCCTCTTTACTGAAGGGAGCTTTTTGTTGGTTTTAGTTTTCCTGTAGCATCCTTACCCTTTCATCTTTTAGATTTTGAATACATTTTTGACAGTGTGATGTATTTTTAAAAAAAAAAAAAAAAGCTTTATGCATCCTGTGTGTGTGACCTTTTTTTTTTTTTTTAAAACCTAGAGGAAATTGTAAAGGATCTTGTCAAAGTTGAGTTCTTTGTGTTGTTCTAAAGAGCTTGAGTTAAAAGCTTTTTGAAGTGTGTGGCAACTGCAGCAGCAATTTATATGGATGGCAGATCAGCCATGTAATAAATAACTAGGTGCATATATATAACTTCTGAAAGCCTGCTATCTTGTCTATTAAATATCTTTTTTTTTAATTAAAAAAAGCCTCTAATTAACCATGTGGCAATGTTGAGGTATGATTAAGGGAAGTTTCATTTGAACTAGAGTTCATTTATTTTCCAATGCGAACGCAGTTTGACAACATGCAATTTAACTCCATCTCTGAACCGAACTTTCTGCAGCACAGTAATATTATTACAGCTTAATGATAGAGCTGCTGACTTCCAATTCAACTACCATGCAATTACAGAGCTGTCTGAGTGGCCTGTTCTCCTCCCTGCTCCACTGGTAGAGACTCCCGTGGATGATGCCCCAGGCATGGCTGACGCTCCATGGTCGTGGCTCCCTTCAGCATCCCACAGCAAAACATTCTGGGGAAGAGAGCTCTGTGTTCCTGAATGATTTCTGGAGGGAAATACTCCATAGTATCGGGTTTCATCAGGGAATGATGGAGTTCTAATGCTAACAGGCAGCGGTGAAATCTCCCTCCACGTCCTCCAACATCCCCTCCCGTGACTGCGTCCTCAAGCTTTGCTTTGCTTTCTTCCTGCATAGAAAAGTGGCTTTCTCTAAGAATCGAAAACAGTTGAAATGCATGAAGTTCAGCGCTGTGAAATCTTACTACCATGCAATTGTTATTTTAGATACAAACCTGTTGATCTTCCAAAGGAAAGGAGTTCTTGGCACATCCAGTTTCATGTACTGGCTGCATTTCCTGGTGTCACCAAGTGAGGTGTGTGACAGCATTCCTTCCCAACAAGCGGTTCTCCTGTTAAAATCTTTGGATCAGGGCATCGAGGAAGAAATTAATTAGAAGTGAATAGCTTGGTAGGTAGGAATGCTGGGTTGAAGGCTATGTGTTGATCCAAGTAACTGGAGGGAGGAAGAAAATTAGAGTTTACAAAGTCCTTGCTTAACTTCCAGTACAGAAAAATGTTAATTTTTCCACTCTCACCCTCCACAGTTTCCTTAAATGTCCTTTCCTCACAGGGGATTCAAGGAAACTCCAGCTGTTAACTGGCTTGTAGAATGCTGTTTGTAGCATGTTGGAGTTTGTCTCAAGCTAAACAAAGGCTAAAATTTGGGAAGCAGACTCACCTTAGAAACAAAACAGACAGTAGCATTATCTGCTAAGAAAAGTGGGTTGATATAATGAGAATTCTGCCTGGCTCTTAGCTACATCGATATGAGCAGTACCATTTGATTGATGACTTAATGTGTAACTCCAAAGGCGAGG
This sequence comes from Grallaria varia, assembly GCA_013396735.1. Taxonomy (NCBI): domain Eukaryota; kingdom Metazoa; phylum Chordata; class Aves; order Passeriformes; family Formicariidae; genus Grallaria; species Grallaria varia. Next base: position 1,078,676 of record VWZG01005391.1, on the reverse strand, counting down.
AAAAAAAGGCATATCTCTGACTGCACACACACTTAATTTTAATTTTTGAAGTCTGGAGCTCTGCTGTGATAGAGATATGACAGAAATCCTGGGTCTCAAAGTTTAGAGGCCAAAATTGCAGATAACAAAGGTGACTATATTAGTCCTGAATAGTTTTTCCTTCTTTCCCTAAATAAGTTAACATAGTCTTATTTGATTTCTTTTTTTCACACCTTTAAAGTTGCATTGTGTCTTCTCTGTGCTGATGTGGTAATGACACTTTTCTAAATTTGCTCATCTTGATCTCATTCAAAATCCACGTGCTTCCTGAAGAATAGCTCTCCTCACTTTACTCCTCATCCTTATTCTTCCGTGACCTGCTGGACTTGTGTCATGGCTTAACCCCACGAAGCCTGTCACTCACTGACCCCAGTCAGATGGGAGTAAAGCAGAAGAGTAAAAGTGACAAAATTTGTGGGCTGAAACAAAGCCAGTTTAATAGATAAAGCAAAAGCCACACGTGCAAGCAAAGCTGAACAAGGAGTTAATTCACCATTTCTCATGGGCGGGTGTTCGGCCATCCCCAGGGACAGCAGAGCTCCTTGGGATGACAACACCATCGCTCTGAATGTTCCTTCCTTCCTTCCTTCCTTCTTCCCCCCAGGTTTTTGGGGTCACTGTCTTGGATGTGTCCCCTCCCAATCCTTGCGGACCACTCACTGGTGGGTGCACAAGTTCTGGCTCTGTAATTACTTCTCAGTAATCTCTGCATTTTCAACGCTACTCCCAGCACAAATCCAAACCATAGTACCATATCATCTACTCTGAGGAAAATTAACTCTCTGCCAGCCCAAACCAGCACAACTTGTCAGAGCAGCTGTTACTACAATACCACCTTTCCCCCCATCTGGCAGGCAGATGGGCTAATCCACAAAGAGCCACTATTTGTTCATGGATCAATTTTCAGAGGCTGAAGTGAACAACTGACAACCTTCCCAGAGATGCTGAACATGTCCATGCCTGGGCACTGTTTCACAAAGCAAGAAAAGTCTTTCAAGACTTTTAAATATTCCTTTCTTTCTTTCAGAACAGGATGAAAGACAGAGCACAGTAAATTTTTTTTTTAAATTAGGAGGTTGTTTTGTGCACCCACTTATGCAAGTGCCTCTGCATTTTTTTAAACTTAATTCTATTTTTTAAGAGAGAAAATATTGCAAAAGGAAAAAGGAAGGACTTACTCTTCTCTTCTAGATACCAGCAAGCGCAGTACTCTAAGTATTTTACAAATTCAGCAAGAAGTGTGCTATATCAGAATACTGGTATGCTTGTTTGTGTTGACCTCTGATCTCTTTGATTTTTCAGTTTTCCTCCTGGCATTTCTGCTCTTTATTTAAATATTTGGGCTTTGTTGCCTGTTGAGTGACTATATCCTTGCTGTTTAAACGTGATGTAAAACATTTCATCCTCTTTTTTTT